>VUYV01000040.1:1205826-1357370 GCA_008711295.1 Anarhynchus alexandrinus
GGGGGCGGGCCTGCAGGGGTGGCTTCTGTGAGGTGAGGATGGTTCCAGCCAGCGCCAGCAAACCCACCGCAGGACACAGCTGAGCACCTCAGACAACATGGTGGCCCCTCTGGAAAAACATGTTTCAGAAAGGGCAAAATACTACACATGCAGTGAGGGAGAGAGGAAGAAAGTGTGAGAAAACAGCCCTGCAGACAGCAAGGTGAGAGAAGGAGGAGGAAGAGGAGGTGCTCCAAGAGCTGGAGCAGAGATTTCCCTGCAGCCCATGGAGAAGACCATGGTGATGTAGATTGTCCCCCTGCAGGCCATGAAGGACCATGGTGGAGCAGATACGAGCACTGCAGCTGGTGGAGGACCCCACACCAGAGCAGAAGCTGCAGCCTGTGGAGGGCCCAGTCTGAGGCAGAGGAAAGGTGTGAGGAGGAAGGAGCAGCATACAGGAACTGTGACAGACTGACTCCAACAGCCATTTCCCATTCCACTCTGCTGCTCATGGAGCCTCAGGTGGAGAGGGCAGGAGGGACAGAGGAGTTGCGAGTGAAGGAGTGAAGTTGAGCCTCAAAAGGGGAGAGTTGGAAGTATTGTTTTAATTTTTGTCTTTGTGTTTGTCACCATGCAACTCTATTTTTAATTGGCAATAAATTAAATTAATTTTCCCCAAGATGAGTCTGTTCTGCCCATGACAGCAACTGGTGAGAGGTCTCCCTTTTTGTCTTGACCCATAATCTTTGTCATTCCTATTATTTCCCCCTGTCCTGTTGAGGAGGGGGACCAAGTGAGTGGTTGGGTGAGGCTGCTGGCCAAGGCTAACCCACCACAATAATTTACAACAGATGAAGGCAAGATAAAAAAACTTCATCCAAGTTTCCAGATACTGACATATATTACTAATCTTAGCACAGAGCAAGAGACAAGACTGATTTATCACTACTAAGACACTTTACAACACAACTTGTCTTGAAATTAACTGTACAGAAAAAATTATAATTTGCCATTATAACAGGATGATTTATTCATCTGTCTATAAGTAGACACAACAGAGCAGGTGCAAGTAGATTAGATGAGATACATTAGGCCCCTAAGAGGATATTTTGCGTAGAATTTACATGTGCTCCACTTACTTTATCCAACTGCTTTTTCCGATTGTAATGATAAACCTTCAGAGTTCCTGATCCTAGGTGAAAAAAGATTTATTTCTTCACGTTATTTACTAGAAACTTGGAAATCTTATACAAGGAAAACTCTGTATGTGTTCCTCAGTAACTTTAGGAAAGGACCTTATTAGATAGTTTAACTTGCAGCTAGCATTGTGCTAACTCAAATCTATTGCCTTGTTCCCAGTAAATCCTCAATCAGCCTCTTTCTAAGGCCCTCTGTATTGCTCTTCAGAAATCTCTTCAAAGGAGTTCTCTATCGCCTTTGACTAGGCAAAGGAATTTAAGTTGAGTTTAGTCTCTAAATGCTTTAAAAAGCCTGGTCACAGGTATATCCTTAGAAATAGAGATATCAGCATGCAGGGTAAAAAGAATTTTGTACTACACTGAGACTGCTATTTGGAAGTCCAGAGGGGGAGTCACTCATCCCATTAAGGATGTTCTCAAGGTGTATTATGTTTCAGAGGCACCATAAAACTACAGCCACTGATACTGTTCTGTATGGTATTTGGTACAACTGACTTTTCTAAGCTACTGTTTGTATTTTTAACAAAGTAAATCCTTTTTCAAAGGTTATTGTTACTTTACAAATATTTTTTTTTATTTTGTTAATTTTTAAAAATTTCTTCATTAAGAGAAGGACTATTTTATATGTTTTGGCTATTAACATTAGATCACATTTCCGTGTCAGCAGGCTACACCAGAAAACTCTAAAAGAGGAGCCATATGTGAGTTGTGCTGATGTAACATATTGTTACAGAGGAGGATTTTATTTTCATTCCAGTACCTCAGCTCCTCAGAACCCTTGTTTTACATTAAGAAGTCTTAGCTCTGAAAGATTAAAAATTGCTAAAAAAATCTGGTTTTGGTGTCGAAGGGTGGCCTGGTGATTGGTGGGCCAATTAGATTAGATCAGTCATAATACCCACGGGATGGATCTAGTACTAAAAAGAGCCTGTGGAAAGGAGAATCCCTCTTTTTTTTTTTTTTTTGTTTTGTTTTGTTTTGCCTGAGTGATTTCCCAGGTCTGAGGTCTGAAAGTATTTCCAGTCACTCGGTCCAGCACATTGTACTATGTAGGCAGAGATTTCCGTGCCCCTGAAAGAAGCAAAACATTTACTATAAAATATACTAAGAAACTACACCTACATGCTATCTTCACTGCATACCCATAAGAAGAAATGATCAAACACAAATATTCATGTAGTGTCAGAAGACACAGAAGGAAATTGTGAAAGGGATTGCCATGACTGTAGCTTGAAGCATTCCAAATACAAATGTAAACTATTAATCATAATAGAAGGGAAGACATAAAAAGCAAGTTGTTAGTGAGAGACTGACAAAAGACTAAATAAAGACTTTCAGGCTGAATGTTCCTTCCAGGCAGTATAGTGGAAACTATAAAATAGCAAACATAATATGACAAAAAGCATCTTTCACTACAAAAGCCAAGATCTAATCTTGGAAACGTAGAAGTGGATGAAGAATAGTTTAAACATTTTAAAATAAAAATAAAAATCACCCTCTCAATCTTGATTAAAAAAAATGTGTTCTTAGTGCTTCCAGATACTACTCTGTGTTTCATGATTAACTTCACTTAAAGCTGTAGATGTTCATCAACTCTGAAATCAAAGCACACATGTTTCAGTTTTGGCACATCAAGATAGAGGTGTATAAAATTACTGTGCATCATTTCCTCCATCTGTAAAATATGGTCTATAACCCTTTTTCACCTCACAAGAAGTTTCGTGACAGTTAAATCATTATTGTTTTTAATAATATCTATAATATCTGGAAATTTCTACTTCTATTCTATTCTATTCTATTCTATTCTGAAGCTACTGAATGAACATTGTTTTTTAATTGAGTCATCCTTTCACTGAAAGTGCCATTTTACCATTTCATTCGTCTGTGGTTTTCCTATTGACATTTTCATTGTCATAAAGATGTTCTTTTATAATAGTGATGGTTTTCTGTGTTGTCTGTTTGATTGAGTAGATATTTACAGAGGCAATAGAAATTAATAAAATATTAAGAATGAATAACTATAGCAACACATGAAAATTAGTGGCAATGAGAGCTATATGAAGATGCTGAATGAAGCATTTGGGCTAGAATTAGAGTCTACAGCATACTGTTTTTAGGAGATATCAATGGTTACATAATATGTCTTTGGCAGAAATAAACATGATCCCTGTGTTTTTGACCATCTTATTACTTAAAAACTTCTATAAAGAGCTTTGTGTCATCACTTTTTATACTCGCTACCCTGATAGATCCAAAAGCCACAGACAAATCTAATCTTATCAATCAATCCTACTAGCAGAGCTTAGCCTCTTAAGTCTTATAAATTTAGCAGTGCAGGAGTCAGACTTAGTTACACATGGATGCCATAGTATTCATTTATATCAATCTGTCTGTAGACTTTAAATGGATCACATATTGTCTTTACAGTGCCTGTTGATGATTTCCTAGGAATAAAGTTGCAAAGGTTTGGTGTTATCAAATGTAATAGAATAGACTATTGGTGACCTCTCTGTAAGACCTCGGATTTGAAAGATTCCAACTTTGATTAATCCCGTCTTTGCTTTCAGAGATAGCCATCAAAAATATCAATGCCAATCAGTTTAGTCATGACGTCATGTGAAAATAAGAGCGAGCAAGAGGAAGCAAGGAAGGGGCATCTACATTTCTGTTTAACTGTGATGTCGCTATCACTGCATAATTTATTTTTAAGCATCTAAAAAAAATTCATATCAATATCCAAGGCTTTATGCAGTAAAAAAAGTGTGTTTCCATATAAGTGTGTTTGTGCATGTTCATGCATGCATGTAACTGGATAGGACACATTCTTGGTGCTTTGAAATGATATTTAGATTTGTGTAAGAAAGTAATTTCATGTAAACGTAAATAAAATTAACAGGACTAGCAGGCAGTTCTTTCTCAGAAGTTAAGATTCCCAGATCATTTTTCTAGAGATTTTTAGATATTAGAAAGCACTGCTGTGATGAGATCTTCCTTCGACTATTACTCATCAGTCTTTCTTTGGAAGAAGGAAAAGAAACTCAAGTCAGGGTCCTAAGTTAATAAAAGGAATATATCATAGCCTATTGACACGTTTCTTTCTTAGATGCTGGTGAGGTGCTCAAACTGGTTTATCTCTTTCTTTGTCAGTTGTTTCACGGTCCACTTCGAGCATGATAAGAAAATATTGTTTGCCACCAGGAAAGATTCTGTTCATTCATATCATATTTCCCTGTGTGATAAGTCTTGACAAAGAAATGGGAACTATTATCAGAGGTGACTGGATTTCCCAGATCTCTATTACTTACCTCCAGAGGAATCTGAGAGGACTGTGTTTCATAACCAATGATTCTACTAATAGAATGCTCACACGTAGGGTGCAGGATATTTTGATCTCATAATATTTCATGTTTAAAGATATGACCAGAAATTTAAAAAAAAATGGAAAATGTAAGGTTTCCAAGTTTAATATTAATTCAGTGCTGGAACAAAATTAAGACTTTTAAACAGTGTACCAAAGAGACCTCTCTTCTAAGATAGAGAAACCAATATATCCAAGTCAGACTTGCCACGAGCTTTGTGTTTACACTGGAGTGAAAAGCAGAAGGGCCAAGTTGAGCCACATAAGGATGTGTGTCTTGAGTGTGTCTTTCATATCTCAGGCAAACGGTCAAACCTCAGGGCTGTAAAGTCTAGCTTTTTGATATATTCTCTCTGGCATACTTCTGCAGTTCAGAGACTAAAATATGCGTTCATGGTCTAAGAGATTTATAATCATTGTATATTTTACTTGATTTTGAAAGAAAGACCAGAACCTACCCTTCCAATTCCTTTTCAGTTCTAAGTAATGATTACGTAGGGCTGAACTTCTCTTGAGTTTCACCATTTTTTTCATGTGAAAAACCCTCCTAATGAAATCTTACATAAACTGATGAATATTGCTGGGAAAAAGAACAGAAAGTGCTGTCAACTAAATCACAGCTGCATCTCGCAGTGAGTATCTGTGTGCCACTTTGAGGCAAATAATAGCAGATTGGGTGTTACATGTGCCATCAACCTTCTTGAGGTCATCCAGGGTCTATGTTTACCTTTTCATTATATTTAGATTCCAGAGTTTCAGTACACTCGCAATGTATGAATCAGAGCATGATCTGAGTGAAAACAAACTAGATGTAATTAATTGAGAAAATACTTGCTGAGGTAAGAAACTCCTTGCCTGAAGCTATGCTGGCATACATGCATCTCTGAGAAATGTATGGCCACCTTTAGCTCATTGGCTACAGAGGTCTTACTGCTACTCTTGACAGTCTCAGATTTTCAGATAGGAGATAAGGTTCATAACGCTTCTTATCGCTTTAAGACACCAAGATGTTGCAGCTGCTCCTCCTCAGGCTACACGTGAAAGCTGAAAATTTCAACATGAACAACTATGGATTTCCTCAGTGCCAAGAACAGACATGTTCAAATAGTATTGCTGTGTAAATCTCTGCGCTGTCTCCATGTCACCTGCTATGGGCAGATCAGCTTATTCCTGAGTATCATTAAAGCCTCAAGCAAGTTAGAATCATAATAGACCTATGCAACAAGATTGGAAAGTGAATTAAAACATTTTTGGGTAGAACAAGGCAAAAAGTAGGAAGTTCTTCAGATCATTTATGCTACCGTTAGTACTTTAGACTGTCAACATGCCCAAACTAGCTTTTAAATAATTTGGGAACTGTAACAGGTAAACATATCAGCATAGAGCTCAGCCTTAGTGAATGACTCCTACTTCTCAGTTGTAGTAGTTTCCAGATGATGCCTTTGCATTTCACACTCTGGAATTCAGCCAGTAAACTCTGGTCAACCTCCGTTTCACTTCAGTGTGCTGTATACAGCAGTTATGTAGTTAGGCCTTTGGTCAATGCTTTTGTTTGATGTTTTGGTTGAATTTACTGAAGATTTGTTTGGTTTATGGGTTAAATAGGGGGACTTAACACTCGGGCAGATATTATTAATCTTCAATATGTTCATTTAATCACTCAGAAATAGTGACTAGTGTTTTGTACATAACAAAACACTCCATAACAAAAATACTGCTTATGCTATCAGCTAACTGACATTTCCAAAGAAATGGTATCTAATAAAAGTTATGAAGTAAATGACATATAATATATATAATACAAATTATAGTAAAATATATTACTAAAATATTATCATATTACTACATGCAATATACTACACATAATCTGTTATGAGTCATGACTTACCACACATAACAAATATGACTGACCATATATTACATACTTATATTACATATTTATAAATGGTTGTTATTTTCATTTAGATTCATTTGACAGAAAAAGGCATTTCAAAAAGTATATTTCTATTTTAAACTTTAGTTTGACTAGCTAACACTTTTTTCCCAGGCTCTGAACTAGTCTGGATCTTTTGTATGCTGTGCATTTATATGCTGATTGCTGTACATTTTACTGGATCTAAAATAATACATTGTGCATGAAGACAATCCATATATCTAACCTTGCACAAAAGCTGGACTATTGACTCAAGTACACAACTATCACTACTCCTTGCAAGTATGGCTATTGAGCCAAAGGGCTTGTTTAGAATGCTGTCTTTATAGGGTAAATGGTCGAGAAAAGAATATTGTCAAAAGGCTTGTCTACATTATGGATTTTTTCTATAAAAAAAATGGCATGGTTGCACCAATGTACAGTATGTTTACTTGGTTTAAAACATGATCTGCACCCATACAGCTTTACTTTGGTTTCTAACTGGACTGAATACTGCAACAGTGGAAATTGCTATTTCACTAAAGAAGACTTCACTAGGAGGCTGAAGTTACATTGCTAATAGAAAGTCATTGGTAGAAAAACCTTTTCTGTTGGGAAAGCTGGACCTAATTTAAGTGCTCCGTCTCCTCTCTCACATGAAATGTTCTGCCGCAAACGCAAACATGTAGTATAAATACTGCCACATTCTGAGGAAACTGAGAAGTACATCAGAGTCTGAATTCTTCATATGACATTCTTCTTAGTTGTGTTTGTAGAAAGCAGTCATCTGCATTGCTGTGCACTCATAGGTCCTAGTCTACATATGTCAGATCCCTTTCACAGAAACCAAGGAACAAGAAGTGAAAGAGGCCCAATACAAGTTCATGTCTCATCCAAAGATGCAGTCCACAGTACAGATCCACTCAGCAAGTGCTTTAGGGGACAGGTCCAGGTGTCGACATGCATAATTTATACCCTGTATCTCCATACAAGATAGTTTACAAAGCACCTGAGGAGATATTAGCCAAACTCAGGGAAATTCTTGCAGTAGGGAATCACGTGACCGGCCTAATAGTAGAGACATCCAATTCCAATGTCATAATGTAACAGACTTCTTTTGTAATCAATAGAAACAAATAAATACTTTGAGCATGATTTTAACACATATATTAAAAGAGGTCAGCTGAATCTTGCTCTAAAAGTAGCTGTGTGTCCCCTCTGACAGTAATTGGAACCAAAGATGACTATTTCATACTAAACATAGATGAAAGGAATCCCACTCTTCAAGCTTTATTTAGACACCCAAATCAGTATAGAAAAGAGGTCAACATCATCACTAAATTTTTCAAAGAATAAGATCTAGAGTGATGCAGTGATTTGCCATGAAAACAAAGGCTAAAATCTGAGAAGCTGTGATTGGAGACTATGGCAAAGCACTCCAAGATCAGACCATGTTCTCAGTAAAGAAGATGAAAGGCATATCTTCAGGAGTTTTAAAAATAGGAGGTATTGTTGTTACTTATGTTACAGCCTCCCTATTTTCTAGTCTTACATTTCATTTTCTTTTATGTTATTAATCTCTGTTAGACACCAAATTATTTAAGAGTGACTAGAGAACCTGAGTACAGGTAACACTATTCTGAAGGATTGCATAACTCAGTTAATCATAAATTATAAATAAATCATAACTCAGTTAATCATAAATCAACCTAATGCTTGTTCAACCTTTGCTCCAAAGCGCACCATAGAAATGTGTGTTGAATTATTTTGCATTCATCAGGGCCTCTGTTTGTAACAAAACAGTTAAGAAACTGTTCACATTTTTCTTACAAGTCTTTTTTTTTTAGGTTTGGATATGTTAGGCATTAGGCCTAGGAGAGAAATTTCTCAGTTCGTCACAAATAAAGTAAGTATTTCCTGTTAACAATTGCTTCAACTTGTACTATTACTTTGGAAAAGTTTGCATCATTTTTTCACTTACCTTTGGTGAATCCTTATGGACTCAAATTTTACTAGTGAGGACAGTTTCAAAGATCCATCACACCAATGTTTGTGGCTACTAAGTGTCAAGTTCCAAACTTTTAGTTGGTATCATGCAGGCCAGAACCCTATTGAAGTCCAGAAACAGCCTGAGTAAATTGCACAGACAACCCAAAAGAAAAAAACATAACTGATTTTTTAGTCTTGTCATAATTAAGAAATATTATGTCACCATTAATTGTATGTGAGTTGTTTGGGGTTAAAAACAGGAAAGGAAAAAGAAGGAGAAGGAGAAGGAGAAGGAGAAGGAGAAGGAGAAGGAGAAGGAGAAGGAGAAGGAAAAGGAGAAGGAAAAAAGGCAAAAGAGAAAAGGAAAAGGAAAAAAGGAAAAGAAAAAACTAAAGGAAATTTATGCATTAGTTTTTCTAAAACTTTGTTTTATATTTGTATTGGATTTACATGTCAAGGTTTTGGTAGCATGGGGGTGGGGGGTGAAGGATGCTGCAGGGGTGGCTTCTGTAAGACCCCAGAAACTTCTGTTGGGCAGAGCCAGTTTCCCCTTGCTCCAAGATGTACCCAAAGCTAGCCAAAGCTGAGCCAGTCGGCAATGTTGATAGTACCTCAGTGACAACATATTTAGCAAAGGGTAAAAAACGCTGTGCAACAGCAGCTGGAAAAGGAGTGAGACAGTGAGAGAGAAACAACTCTGCGGACACCAAAGTCAGTGACGATGGAGGGGGAGGAGGTGCTCCAAGTGCCAGAACAGAGATTCCTCTGCAGCGCATGAAGATGATTATGGTGAAGTAGGTTGTCCCTCTGCAGCCCATGAAGGACCACACTGGAGCAGATATCCACACTGCAGCCCATGGAGGACCCTACACCAGAGCAGGTGGATGTGTCCTGGAGGAAGCTGCCGTCTGTGGAGAGCCCACACTGGAGCAGGCCACTGGCAGGAACTTTTGCCTGTGGGACTGCACCAGCACGGAAAGAACCCATGTTGGACCAGTTATGAAAGAACTGCAGCCTGTAGGAAGGAACCATGTTAGAGAAGTTCATGAAGGACTGTATCCTGTGGGGGTGATCCAAAGCTGGAGCAGGGGAAGAGTGCAAGGAGGAAGGAGTGGCAGAGAAAAAATATTATGGACTGACAACAATCCCTATTTACAATCTGCCTGCACTGCTCAGGAGGAGGAGGTAGAAGAGTCGGGAGTGAAGCTGAACCTGGGAAGAAAGGAGAAGTGGGGCTGAAGGTGTTTTTGGGTTTGTTCTTATTTCTGCGCTTCGATCACAGCAGTGCTACAGGCTTGGGGCAGAGTGGCTGCAAAGCTGCCCGGCAGAAAAGGACCTGGGGGCGCTGGTTGACAGCCAGCTGAATATAGGCCAGGACTGTGCCCAGGTTTGTGAAGAAGGCCAGTAACTTCCTGGCTTGTATCAGGAATAGTGTGGTGAGCAGATCTAGGGAAGTGGTTGTCCCCTTGTACTCGGCACTGGTAAGGTCCCACCTCGAATACTGTGTTCAGCTTTGGGCCCCTCACTACAAGAAAGACATTGAGGTTCTGGAGTGTGTCCAGAGAAGGGCAATTAAGCTGGTGAGGGGTCTGGAGAACAAGTCTTATGAGGAGCAGCTGAGGGAACTGTTGTTGTTTAGTCTGGAGAAAAGGAGGCTCAGGGCAGGGCTGATTGCTCTCTACAGCTACCTGAAAGGAGGTTGTAGTGTGGTGAGTGTCAGTATCTTCTCCCAAGTAACAAGTGATAGGACAACAGGAAATGGCCTCAAGTTACATATTAGGAAAAATTTCTTCACAGAAAGGGTTGTCAAACATTGGAACAGGCTGCCCAGGGAAGTGGTTGAATCACCATCCCTGGAGGTATGTACAAGATGCGTAGACATGGTGGTTAGGAACATGGTTTAGTGGTGGTTTTGGCAGTGTTAGGTTGATGGTTAGATTTGGTGATCTTAAAGGTCCTTTCCAACCTAGACAATTCTATGATTTCATGATTCTTATTATCCTACTCTGTTTAACTAGTAATAAGTTAAATTAATTTCCCCAAGCTGAGTCTGTTTTGCCCATGACTAATTTCTGAATGATCTCCCCATCCTCATCTCAACTTATGACCTTTTCATCATATTTTATTCCCCTGTCCTGTTGATGGAGGGGCTTGGTGGTCACCTGCCAACCAGCCAAGGTCAACCCCCCACAATATTCTGTAAAAAAGAGTACTTTTTTTTTTTTTCTGAGGATCTAGAGCATACTGTAGTGCATCTTTGGAGGGTGGTTAAACTTTTCTCACAGCCTTCTAGCAAAGTTAATGTGTTAGTGACAGCTGCATGGTTTCTTGAACTTCCTATTGAATTGCTTGGTATCCATATCAGAAAGCAGTCGTTATTCAGCACTGCACCCTATTTACCGTGAAAGGTCCCTTCTGTTATCCTAAACTAATTCCTTTTCATCTAAATTAGTTGAAATTCTGAAAATATAGAGTCTATATTTTCTACTTAAAGACTGGGATATATTTTATGTGGTATGTATTTGCTAGAAAGCTATGCTAAATTCTTCAGTGAGTCATTCATCCCACTAGTTTATGAATGTTCTTCCAAATAGTTCTCTAGAGGTACTTCTCTCTGTCCATTTCATAAAGAAAAAAAATTTAAACAGGAGTTTCAGATTAAAGGCACAGATTTCAGATAGGAAGATGAAGCATCTATGACCTTTTCTTACAAAATTATAGAGAAGCATGAGATCATTAAATGAGAGACAGTTAAGGTTTTCCTTTGTGGGTTTTTTTTTTTTTGCACTTTGACATTAGGAAAAATGAAAGACAACACAAAATATACTTTCTTGAAGATTCTTGAAGCCTGTGAAAGTGAAGTTAGTTCAATCTTTAAGGGAAAATTTGAGTACCATATCTGTCCCTTGTGTGTGCTAATGATTTTGGCACTTATAAATAAAATGAACAGTGCAGTGCAGAATAATTGCTTATTTCCAAAAACTTCATAAAGATTTTTATTATGTATAGTTACCCTCTGTGCTTGGATGAGTGCTTTAAAGTCTCCCTCAGTAGGCATTGATACAGTAGACCATAGCAGCACTAAAAAAAACATTATAGCCTATTATGTCAATGAGCTGTGCATGAAGAATTTCCTTAGTAGTATTTATTGGCACAATACACTATGACAACCGTAGAATGTATGATTATGCTTTTGATGGAGGAATCATAACAGTTATATTAAGATCGCATGAAAATTATGTAGCAGTGTCCCATGCACTTCAACCAAAATCATAATAGCTCTAAAGGGCCTCCTATGGTCACCATGGATGAAATGTAGAATAATTGTCACTGTAATCAGACCAGGTCCTTTCAGTTTGCAGTCTTCTTTATTCTCTTCTACATTTTTTTCCCTGTTGATGTTAAAAATTATGGAAAGAACCTTGTTAAAATTTGCAACAAGTTTTCATTTAAAACTCCAAAAGCCATGAGACTCAGACTGGCTTTTCTCTCCATATTTAACTCATTTCATTGCACCTTAAAGTATTATAGGGGTCTAAAAAGACTGTGTGATCTTATTGACCATGTGTGCCATAATCCTCCCTAAATACAAAAGCTGTGTAAAAATAATCCAACAAAAGCCAGGAACTACAGAGTTAAGGCTTCTTATTCCATCCCTAATACAATCCACGTGTCTGGGGATTACATTTGATGTTCTTTGGTTCTGGACAGATCGACTAGTAAAACACTGAGCTGATTCAAGATGAGACGCTGTTATGCCTTTCCTTTTTCCTCCCTTCATGGGGAGTTGGAGAATTGTGCAGTTTTCACAAAGGTATTGCTAATTAGCAAAGTGTGAACTCACCATAGTTTGTCAACACAAACTCCTTCAATACAATCTGGTTTTAAAAGAACTGTTGAAGTCTCAATGTTCAGTCGCTCCATAGATGCCTCATGTGGAGTTCCTAATTTTTTAGTTTTTACTCAGGGTTCCCAAATCTTTAGTCACCTCTGAAACTTTCTGAAATCTATACTGCTGTAGGCAAAAGTCAACGAACATAAAATGATTATATGGTTCCTCCTCATAGCCAAAGCAAGAGCCATTACAGATGTTATTCTCTATAACAATTCTTACAGAAGACTGATGTAAAGGATGAATTCCATGGGTTTCTGTCAATATAGAATTATTTTCAGTGAGACTGAAGTTAGGAAAATGAATCACTTACCCGACAGCCTGAAATTCCACAAGAAACAGCACATAAAAAAATCTTGTCATGTTGGAGTAGACACTAGTAATTTTGTCAAAGTGAATGTTTTCTTTCAGAGAATGGAAAAAATCAATAAAAACTAATTGGTATTTTCATTCTACTCATGTAAGTCTTCATGTGAAACAGTGAGGTAGAGTTATTCTTCACCTTTTTTTTTGTTGATTTATGTTTTGGGGGGTTGGTTTTGTTTGGTTTTTTTTTGCATGGACCACATATCCTTTTTTTTTCGCCTTCTTAAAGGAAAGGATATTTCACAGTGAGATCTAGTTTTTCTTTGTCTTCTGCTATCTAAGGTCATTTACATATCTGCAAAGTGGGTGAAAAATACTTTCATAGTTTGGTTGGTCATAAACTGTGAGCAGACTGTGCGTGATCAACCAAAATCTAAGACAGTGGATAATGAGGGTGAAAATGTATTTTAAAAAAGAACAAGTCACTAACTTTTTAAATTATACATCAGAAAACTGGAAAAGGCTATGAAGCAGAGAAATGTGTACAAAATATTTTGCAAAATTCACTGTTCCATTCATGGTATTAAAGTTAACCTGGGAATAAATTTGGTCCCTAAATTGATACAAGTGATATTTTCCTTTGATGCAACAAAAGGTCTCTGTATGGAATCCATTGCTGAAAGCCTCTGTTTATTAACTAGAAGATAATGCCTTGTTAATGCAGTAATACAGTTTTCCAATCGGAAGCTGACAGCTCCGTATAACCAGGGTTGTAGAAATCCAGCCCCATTTTAACAGTGGAGTGTAGAAAAGAAGCAGTGGAGGAACAAAATCTTTTTGTAATACTGTCATAGAATCATAGAACAGTTTGGGTTGGAAGGGACGTTTAAAGGTGATCTGGTCCAAGCCCCCCTGCAACAAGCAGGGACATCTTCAGTTAGATCAGCTTGCTCAGACCCCCGTCCAACCTGACCTCGAATGTTTCCAGGGATGGCACAACTACCATTTCTCTGGGCAATCTGTTCCAGTGTTTCACCATCCTTAATCTAAAAAATTTCTTCCTTATATCTGGTCTGAATCTCCTCTCTCTTAGTTTAAAACCACTACTCCTTGTCCTATCACAGAATCATAGAACGGTTTAGGTTGGAAGGGACCATAAAGATCATCGAGTTCCAACCCCCCTGCCATGGGCAGGGACACCTCCCACTAGACCAGGTTGCTCAAAGCCCCATCCAGCCTGGTCTTGAACACTTCCAGGGATGGGGCCTCCACGACTTCCCTGGGCAATCTGTTCCAGTGCGAAAGATTTTCCATTGTGAAAAATTTCTTCCTAATACCTATTTGAAATCTCCACTCTTCCAGTTTGAAGCCATTACCCCTCACCCTATTAATAAAGGCCCTTGTAAAAAAAATCCCTCTCCAGCCTTCTTGTAGGCCCCCTTCAGGTACTGGAAGGCTGCTATGAAGT
The DNA here is from genome assembly GCA_008711295.1 of Anarhynchus alexandrinus. NCBI lineage: Eukaryota > Metazoa > Chordata > Aves > Charadriiformes > Charadriidae > Anarhynchus > Anarhynchus alexandrinus. The sequence goes on from VUYV01000040.1 coordinate 1,219,933, forward strand.
CTTTCCAGAGTCTTCTCTTCTCCAGGCTGAACACCACCAACTCTCTCAGCCTGTCTTCACAGGAGACATGCTCCAGCCCTCTGAACATCTTTGTGTTCCTCCTCTGGACCCACTCCAACAGGTCCACATCCTTCTTATCTTGAGGGTTCCAGAGCTGGACGCAATATTCCAGGTAGGGTCTCACGAGAGTGGAGTAGAGGCGCAGAATCACCTTCCTTGACCTGCTTGCCACGCTTGATGCAGCCCAGGATACGGTTGGCTTTATGGGCTGTGAGTGCACATTGCAGGCTCATGTTGAGTTTCACATCAACCAACCCCCCCAAGTCCTTCTCATCAGAGCTACTCTCAATCCATTCTCTGCCCAGCCTGTATTTGTGCATGGCTCCACTGAAAAGTCTGTTCTCATCTTTCTTATAAGCCCCCTTTAAGTATTGAAAGGATTTTTAAGTATTGAACGGTCCTTTTGTAAAATACACTTTTCCCAAAGTAGTCCAAAATTAATTGAAGCTACTTCTGTCATTTGATAAAAGAAATAATTTGTTTTTTCATTAACATCTGTTTGATTACAAAACTTCTAAACCAAAATGAATCCAAACTTTTTAATTAATTCCTTCTGAGCAAAAACAAGCTGTATATAATTTGTAGTGCTAGTCAAAATAGCATCCAGCATTTGAAAAGTTTAAATACAATCCAAAAACTAAAATAAAAAGGAAGTCATTCTTTCAGTGGTGGCCTCCCCTCCATCTTCTTAATTATAGGCCCTAAGCGGGCTTTTCAAAGGCTGACAATAATCCTATATAACCCCTTTTGTAGAACATTAAATAGGATCAAAATATTATATTAAAGAATGAAAAAGATAAAAGTAGCAATTACAGTTTAATCTCCCCAGTTACAGAGCTTCTACTTGCTTATTTCCACATACTGCACTTACTGCCCACCACACCGCTGTTTCCTACAATGTCACAGTAAAAATAAATACAAAATGTATGCAGTTGGCATATAGACGTGGTTTTGAAAGACTTACAGCTTTCATGTTGTTCACAAAAGATGTAGGGGAGAATGGTTCTGCACTGTTTGTGACTCCTTAAAGAGTCCTTGAAGAAAATGTAATGCAAATTTTATTCTATTTTTATGTCACATACTGTGCTCATAATAAGTGAACAAATTATTGATTTTCAATAGGGAGATTATTTAAAACACTTGTTTTATGCTTTCTGGTTCAGTATTAACTATAAGTATGGAGAGAACACTTATTTAAAAAAATGTAGCTTGTTATGTCACTGGAGTAACTGCTGAGTTTGCAGTACCGTGGTTCTGGCATTTGATAACAGTGCCCTGGTCCTTATACTTAAAACAATTGAAATATTTATGAGATTTCTAAGTCAAATTTTACAGTAATGCAGTTTAAAATTACTATCTTTTCAGGTCATTAAGTAAATGTTGTCTCACATTCAGTTGTTCTGCCTTGTTGAAGACAGTCTTGGATCACTATTTCAAATATTACAGTAATTTTCTTGACTTGGTCTGTTGTGGCAGATGCATTCCTATGGAAAATGGAATATTAGCCTCCCATGTTAGCCAAAAGAGGGTTGTTCATGAGTACAGCAGAATTAACTGTCCCAATTATTATGCTTCAGCTGTGGGACTCACTGCTGCAAGAACTAAAATCACATTACCTTCAGAAATGCCAACCACTCATTCTACAAAATAAAAAGAAAAGAAAAAAAGCTTAGTCATCAAGTTGAAAAAGACAATGACAAAATAATTCTGTAGTCTCTTGGTTGGGTAAGGTACTTAAAATATTACAAATAAATACAATATCATTTAGATATAACTTCACTGACATGAATTTGTACTATGAATGTGGATTCAGAAACACCAGTACCGCTGAAAGTACAAAAGAGACAAGCTTCAGTATATACTCAGATCACCTTACCTCTGTCTCCTGGAGTAGAAAATTAACTGTAAATAGCTTAACTATATTCAAGAGTTAAAAGGCAGAGGGATTTACTAGAGTGTTTTGGAAGAGCTGTGGCAGAGTCCCAGAGCAGCAATCTTTTGCTTTTCTTCCATGTTTCCATTTGAAATCTGTGTCCTTGGAATGATATGCAGTTCAGTAATGAAAGAATAGGGGAGGAAATTGTAGATCTTGCTATGGACAAGAGTAACGATTTTCAGAGAGACAAATGTGGCTGTAGGCTTAGTGATGGGTGAGAACATTGTTCATGTGAAACTGAATGAACTGATTGTAAAACCAGGTCTAAGCTTGCAAACATTATCAGATATGCCTTTTCATTAACCTTGTTAGCCAAATGTGTATTTTGCACAAGCACTAGTAACCCTTGTTCAGTACAAGAGCAGAGTGTACATACATCTGTTTGGGGCATGTTGGGACATAGTTTGAAGAAGAAGAACTAAAGCTATGCTGCTTTTTTCCCCACTTTATCATTATTTTTCAAAATAATCTTTGAATGTTCTGAGAGGTGACAAGATACTACAGGGAAGTTTAATTGTTAACTTTGAAAAAATATGTCCAGTTAGTCATCCTGACGTATGCCACTTAAGAATACATAAGGTATACTGTCTGGCTTCCAAGTGTTTCTCCAGAAGGTCATAAGTCTCCAATATATCCTCTCAGATGGTACTTGTTATGTAGTCTGGGCTACTAAATCAAGAGTTTGAAGGTGTCATTCATTTCAAGGTTAAGACACTTTCTCTTGCTCAATACAAATAATGAAGTCAAGAGAATGAGTTATCTAAACAGTCACAAGGTTGAGATTCAGACACTTGTCTACTGCCAACTTGGTATGGAAGAATGTGTCTTTCTAAGGTCATATGTCATCTCCAATAGCCCATTCAGGATGTCTCAGATAACCCTAGTGCATAGCAGAAGAACTAAGTGTCTATGTTTGAACAAGCAAGTCCCATTCTAGGTCTTCATCTACCACAATGATGACTTAGATGGCTAGTTCAAACATCTACATCTGCACTTAAGCGTAGCTGTCTTAATCAAACCTGAATTCCACACACAAAGTTTCTATAGAAAACGCTCTAGTTCATGTAGGATGGGGAAGAAGGAGAGGGAAGCGTGAGGAGATTAAGTTTCTGTTAACACTAGACTAAGCAGGGCATGTATTTATCTCAGGCCTTGCATTCAGGCAGAAAAAAAATCAGAGGAACAAAATGTTTCTTAACTCTTCCATGAATATGATAAACCCTCTAGTTCTCAAGTTTTGGGACTCAGGAACGTATAACCATTTTTTCTTTTTCTCACACTCTGTGCCTCAAAAAAACTTAAAACATTGGTTTCTGTTTGTCAAATGAAATAAATGCATTATACTTTGTATCATTTCAAGAGTAATCCAAAGAAAAGGCAGCTTGGACTTGTATCTTAAAAAAACCTAGAAGTCTTTGAATTAAGCTAGATGAGGATCACTGAAGGGACCCAAATCTTTGTGAAGAATACTAAATCAAGACAATCCAAGCAGGCAATGAAGTCTGATTGGAAGCTTCCCAGTACTGAAGACAGAACATAGGAAAACTGTTTCATCCGTATCTGTCTCTCCATAGTCAAGCTAGGGGAACCTGTCGTGTGGACTGAAATGGTAACCTCCCTCATCTTACAAGTCTTGCTTTTTGAGACACAAGTATTCCAATTTATGTAAGGAGGACCGAGTACCTCAGAAAACATGCATGATACCCTGGAGACATACAAAACAAGGAGGATGCAACAAATTCCTTAGATATCAGATTGCATGGAAGAGCAGAAGGAGGGACCTCTTTCTCAATATAAACAGGTTCTGAAATCCAAAACCACAGGGGATGATGAAGCTTAGAGATGCCTTCTCCTTCAGTATTTCATCTGTCTTGCTACCTAGTCTTCAGTCACTTTCACAGACTCACGCTTACCCTTCTTCTAGTCCCATACCCTCAGCTCCATCTCACCTGCAATTCTGACTTTAAATTCCCTCGATAAAGAAAATTCTCATGACCTGGTCACCCACTCTAAACATTTTAACTATATTTACTGCTGACTCACAGTATACATTAGTTAAACAAATGTTATGCTAGGTGAGTGTGTTACACAACTATTGCAAAGCTAAGGACACACATCGGAAGAAAGTTTTAGCCAGTGTATAATAGTGACACACCAAGTGCTGTGTCTGCAAAATTAACTCAAGAGAGAACTGTTTTGGACTGGAAGATCAGAAGCGTTTCTTAGAAATTTTACAACAGGAGGGTGTAATGGTGCATGAGTGCCACAATCACGAGTACATAGAAGACACAGCTGTCGTATGAGTGAGGACTGATCACTTTTACTTGTGCTATTTCCTGCAATTCAATATAAGGACATATTAATGTGCATCTAAATGTTACAGGGAATAGTCTATTACAGAGAATTCTGTCTCTACTTCTAGCTAATAAAAAAGAAATGCTAGCGAAGGCAATCTTCTATTCCACTCAGTCTGCAACAAGTGTGGTCTGTTTTATTTTCAGTGACACTCTCTCCTCACCAAACAAGAATTTATCTGGATGAAAGCATTTTGAAACTGTGTCATGTGTCTCCCAAATTAGATTTCCACTCAATAAGATGTTGAAGTATAACATCACACAATAGAGTTCCTCACTCTCCGGTTTTCCTTTTCTCCTGTTTCTATGAAAGGAGAGATTCAAATTAACACAGGTGAAGGTCAGGAGTCACCTATTCATGTAGTAGTATTTGTCAGGAGAAAAACCTTTCATATAATTCAGTCTATGTGTGTGCAAGATAATCTCTGTAGTTTGTGACCGTTGAGGTTGCACTTATGTTGAGAGATTTTTTTTTCTCTTTTTCTTTTATTTTCTCTTAATAGAGGTGCCAATAATGCTTCCTATTAATTCTGTTAGGGGATGTGATAAGGATTTGATAACTGAGGATCTCCAAAGGCTTGCTTTGAACCTCTATGTGATCAACACAAAAATGTTGGTAGAATATTTCAGCTTTGTGTCTTACAACTCTGTCACCTAACTGCAAAAGTTAAGGCCACATCTAAGCTTACCTGTTGGAATATGCCATTGTGTGATCTTCCTGGTCTCTTTATTGCTCTCATAAATCCAAATTGTCCATCCTCAGACTTCCAGTTGACTAAAACCTGCAGCTACATTTTTTTTTCCAACAAATGGCACCAAGTGTGGCTGCATTTAGAAAAATTAGTATTTGAAGGATATAAAAAGCCAGGCACAGGCTTTTGTTAGTTGTCACTCATTGTTTTAACTTATTCTCTTTCAATATGGTGTAATCTTTATTAATAGGAAGTAATGCATTATTAAAATATATAAAAATAAAAGGAGGATGCAAGTTTTTGGTAAAATAGGAATAACGGCTTTATTCTGTTTTGTTCCCACTGAAAATTTCCAGTTTGTTCCTGAGCCAAGGGCTTTTTCTAATTATTATTAATAAAATAGAAGGTAGAAGGGAAGTTTGCATCTACATTTTTAAGCAGACTTTTTTGTCAGTAGGCAAACAAAAACCAAAACCGAATTCGAATATAACTTTTGCACCCCATTACAGCAGTGGTTAGTTCTCAATCTGTGATAAAGTAGGCATAATGGAATTTTCCTGAATGTAATAGAATTTTTCCCAATGATTGAATTATCATTTGTATGTTGTGTTTTAAGAAATAATTTTTCTTCTTTGTTGAGTGTTCAATGTCATCTTTCCTTTTGTCAGAAAGTATATTAAATAGCTCAAAGGAGCTTTGTGCAGAAGTGTTTGCTCTTTTATTCTGTCCCAGAATGTTGGGAATACAGATAGCCTCCTTTCTTTGCAACAGCAAATGTAATAGCTTTGACGAGAACATAAGAAGGATAGTTGTGAGCAAAGAAAAAATGCAAATAATATGGCTAAGGGCCCGGTTAGGGAATAACTAGCACAAGTGTGAGCCATTATTACCACGTCAAGCTTTGCTGAAGTAATTTCAAATTCCAAAATACTTATTTTGGGATTTATTTGGAAAAGACTGAAAAATAAAATAAAATTAAGTTACTTGCTACTACTTTCTTGATAATATGATATACAAAACAGCTCTTTCCTGCATCTGTCAGAGATGGGTTCAAGCTGTAATTTTAGTAGAAATTACAAAGGAGTGCTTTTCCTAATTGGGCAAGACACTAATATTTCATAATGCATAATAGCAAAATCTTTATGAAACTATTTTTGCTTCTGTTTGTTCTCATTTGAAATGACATGACAAGAATTAAGCACAAAAATCTATGGGACCCAGGCACAGGAGGACTTTCGGGACTTTAGGGACCTTAGTTCAGACTATTCATAATTTACAAACCTCTTATCTGCTACCACCTAATTTTAGAGGTGCCTAAATTGCCTAGGTAATTTTTTGTCAGTAAGAACTGCTATTGATAGACTTCTAATGTAATGAAAAACATTGAGTGCTTAGACCACAGTTGGACTGACACAGTCCAGAGGAGCTTGCTAGGCTAATTGAATGGATATGGTCTGAAAACAGCACTAGTTCCACATCCAGTGACCCAGTGTTCAAAGGTGCTTAGAACATTCCTCTGCGTTGTTTAAGTTTATGATTTCAACACAGCTTCCTTGAAACTCTCAGTCAATGAACGTATCAAGCTTTTAAGTCATTTTTATCTCTTTTTAGCCAAATACATTTAATCATGAGACACTCATATCACAAATGAATGCTCAACATTCCTCCTTCTTGAGAGCTTTTGTGTGAAGCCTAGTAAGGCAGGCAGTCTTTTCTTTCACTGTATCAATCACAGCAGTCTCTATTGGAATCAAACATGAAACTTGCCTCAGAACTGCAGTATGAACTTCGGATCAGAATGACTCAGTAATGTCAGGATGTGGCTAGTTGGTTCCCCACAGCTTTAGCACAAACTTTAGCCTGCAGTGTTATCACTAGAAAGCTAGACAATAAGACATTTTAGCTTGCTTACAGTGGTAGGTGAACAGAAATTTTGTGGAAAGAGATTTTAGGTATTCAAGTGACAGTGAAATGCCTTAGCCACAACTGGGGCCTAAAGGGCCCCTCTCCATACTAATACTTGGGCCTTTGTCCAGCCAGGCAAGTTTAGAACTTCCTCCTGGAGAATGTATCTGAACCATTATTAAATTTTAGTGGCAAATTTCCTCTGACTTCAGTGAGCAATGGAAGAGGCCTAAGACAAATAATTAAGAACCTTGCGATTATTTAGGCATCTGAATATCATTTGTTTCAGCAGGAGTCATGTGTCAGATGTGCTGAAGGATCTGCAGTGTGGCAGAACCACCTTTGAGCAATGACAATGATGTTTGAAACCTTCACTCAGAGGATCTGAGTACCAGGGCAACATAAATGCAGCTACACTTCTTATCTTTACTGAAGCTGTTCAGAAGTCAAGCAGGAAGGTCTAAAGAAATCAAATTTCACACAGCGTTTCCATTTCAAGTGTTCAGTTCTGTCCAGAAAAAAAAAAAACAAAAAAACAAAAACCCCAAAAAAAAAAAACCCAAAAAACCAAGATCTGTTTACCTTTCCTTTTTTATTATCTTGTGGTAGAAATGCTACATGATGGTTGACCTGGAACCTATCACAATGAATAAGTGCAATGACCAAGACTTTTTTTTTTGCCTGAACCTCACTCATAGTTCAGCTGTCAGTCCCTCTAGCCAGTTGCAGGGCTTTATGGACCTTCAAAATTTGCATAGGCAGCAGTTTCACTAAGGAGGAAAGCAGAAAAGAACCAAAAAACCAAACAGTGTTCTGTCTAAAATAGGAGCACAGTTTACCTTACAGCAGAACCAAAACCTACATTGCTGGTAACATTGTCAGCACAAAAGCAAATAATCATTTTGGGAGATATGACTTAATTTTCCTTTCCTAACCAGCTCCAAAGGACTAAGCAGGGAGAATAGCTTACGTCCCTTCTTACTCCTTATCTCTTGTGACAGAAAGCTTTATGGGCATCTATGTTGTGCCTACTGTCCTCCAGACTTTGTCAGTATCAGTGAGACAGTAGAGGTGGAAGGTACACAGCAGAGTGTTGACAGCTCTGCTTGGCTGTGTAATTTTCCCCCATGTGTAATATCTGAGGTGTCTCATTGATAAAACTTTCTTTTCATAGGACTACTCTATCTCTTGAGTTATACTGACTGCCCTTCAAAATCATGGCCTGAAGGTAAATTAGCCGTGCCTACTGGGCCTACTCTAAACAAAACTACCAGAAAGATGTTTCATGAAAGCATCCCGCACGGTATCACACTGCCAAAAATGGGCTATCCTGCTCAAGATACAAGCTCAGTCAAGCCTGGTTACATTTCAAGACTGTAGAATTATGATATTGCCCTCCTTTATAGTAAATCCTACTTATTGCAATCATCACTTAGTGAGGTGTTCCACATTCTGTGATCCAAATGCTCAGAACCAGTACTGTTGTATATTAAACTGTAATCTAAATTATAACTGCTTCAGGGATCACTTCAGACTCTGATTACAGGTTGCACTACCAAAAATCAGTGATACAGGTGTTAAATTATCATGATAATGGTCTCCCGGTGTAGAGAAACAGCCCAGAATAGATTTCAGTTACTGCTATAGTTTCATAACACTCTGGAAGACCCTTTAGCATGGAAGTGAGTGAATTCTTCCTGTTTTCAGAAGCATAGACAGCTGGTCACCTCCTCTCTCTCTGCATTATTACACAGCATTCTAACTCTAGTGGAGAATGCAAATAATTATCATAGTAATGATATATATTACAGCAATGCAGATCTGCTTTGGAACTCAGGTAATATGAGTTACTTTTAAAAATAAAGACTTACAAATAAGCCAACAGAAAAAAAAAAACCAGCATGAAAGCCGTCTAACCAAAGTTTAGATAGCTGCATTGTATATCTACTTCTGAACTAGTCACACTTGCCTCTTATATATATCAAATGGGAAAAAAATAGAATTTACTGAGCACTAGTCTCATGACTTATCTTAGACAATTACTTTACTGTGAGATGAATTGCATCCAAGAGTTTCTATTTCTTTCTAGTGACTACAAATGAAGTTGAAGGTGACTGCTTTGGATGCAGATATATTCATCAAGCCAGATGAATCTCACCCACACTGTCAACGTATCAGTACTTTTAAGTGGTAGGCTCCACTGCAGGGTCAATCCAGTCCAGTTGTGGGGAAAGGAGCACTGTTTTGAGACCACTAAAACACCACAAAATCAGAAGTATTTACTCTGCACTGGATGGTTTTAGTGGGAAGGGAAGGAGAGAGATCAAGCCCTTTAGTCTGATAAATCCATGTTAAGAGTTAGCTGGCTCCACAGCGTTTCAGCTGAACTGCTTTCAACACCTGAATGAGCACCATTGCCTGTTCAGAACACTGCCATCACCAGTTTGAATGCGCCCTAACACAGCTGTGCTTTATTTGCACTGATAAGTTAAATGTCTCTGAGTTTGTTCTCCAGTATTGAGGTGACTTGCATGGGACAACTCTAGTTTTTATGCTATTATCCATATAACTACAGTATTGCTTTCTAAACAGACTGACCACATGCGAACAACCTGCAGCCCTTGGCCCACTCTAATTCCCCAGCCTGGTGAAAATACAGGGGACAGTGTCCACTGTCCAAAATCATTCCTGACGTTTTCCATCAATTTGATATCAGAGAGAGTATCTGGGCCTTGAGAGCACTCATGAGTCTTACTGTCCATGTCCAGACCCCCTCAGGGTTTCCCCCTACCCCACCATGGCCCAGGACACCCATTTCAGCCCCAGCTTCCCCAGCACAGCAGGAATTTTCTTACAGTTGCCACTAGATCTGCTGCAGAACAAGAACCTGAAAGCAGATTTTCTGCACCAAAATATCTTTATGAAAATGGAGGTGAACACACATCAACTGAGGGTTGAACTGTAGCTGCATAGAGGATGTCAGGTGTTCCTATGGGTTGGATTTTGGCTTGTGAAGGAACAATCCAGGCCCTAAATCTATTCATTAAATTAGTACTTTATTGTGAACATTTGCAGCTACCAATTGGTTAATCAATGATGGAAAGTAATCCAGTTTCCTATTTCCTTTCAATAATTCTTTCAACAATTTTTAAATATGTTCACAGCAAAAGGATAAGACATAACATTGGTCCATTACTTGATGGGGTCAGTCACCTCACAAATAGGGAAATAGACAAAGCAGAGATGCTTAATGCTTTCTTAGCATTTATCTTTAACACCAATGATGGTCCCCGGGACACATGGAGCCCTGTGACTGAAGGGATGATAAACTCCCAGCTGACCCTCAACTTGTTTGAGACTTGCTGCTCCAGCTGGATGCACGTAAGTCTATGGGGTCCAATGGGATTCATCCCAGAGTACTGAAAGGGCTGGCCCATGTTATTGCAGGACCTTTCTCCATTATTTTTCAATGTCTTGGGAGTCTGGAGAGGTCCCAGTTAACTGGAAGCTGGCAAATGTCGTCCCAATTTTCAAGAAGGGTAAGAATGAAGAGCCTGGCAACTACAGGCCTCTCAGTCTCACTTCAGTGCCTGGTAAAATCATGGAGAAAGTTATTCTGGGAGATGTTGAAAAACACTTGAGACCCAATGCAGTCATTGGCCATAGCCAACATGGATTCACGAGTGGAAAGTCCTGTTTAACCAACTTAAATTCCTTTTATAGCAAGGTCACCCATCTAGTTGATTAAGGGAAGCCAGTAGATGTAGTGGGTTTGGATTTTAGCAAAGCTTTTTATACTGTCTCTCACAGTATCCTTCTGGATAAAATGTCCAGCATACAGCTAGCCAAGTCTGTAATACGTTGGGTGAGCAATTGGCTGATCAGTCTGGCACAGAGAGTTATACTAAATGGGTGGCTGGTGGCCAGTCATCAGTGGGGTTCCGTAGGGCTCAATTTTTGGGCCAGTGCTCTTAAATGATATATTATAAAGGATCTGGATGCAGGAATCAAATGTACATTAAATTTTTTCATGCTACTAAATTAGGAGGAGCTGTGGACTCCCTCAAGGCTAGCGAGGCCTTACAGAGAGATCAAGATAGGTTATAGAGCTGGGCAATCACCACCTGTATGAAATTTAACAAGAGCAAGTGCTGGATTCTGCAGCTGGGACAGGGTGATCCTGGTTATACATACAAACTGTGGGACAAGAGGTTGGAGAGCAACCCCACGGAAAGAGATCTGGAAGTTTGGGTTGATGGCAAGTTAAATGTCAGTCACAAGCGTGCCCTGGCCACCAAAAGGGCCAGCCGTGTCCTGGGATGCATCAAGCAAGCATAGCAAGCTGGCTCAAAGAAGGTGACTGTTCCGCTCTACACTGCACTGGTGCAGCCCCACCTTGAATACTGTGTGCAGTTTTGGGTGCCTCTGGGACATCAAACTATTAGCATGTCTGGAGGAGGGTGGCCTGGAGGAGGGTGGCCAAGATGGTGAAAGGTCTAAAGGGCAAGAGGAGCAGCTGAAGTCTCTTGGTTTGTTCAGCTTGGAGAAGAGAAGGCTGAGGGGTGACCTCATCTCAGCCTACAACTTCCTCAAAGGGTGCAGCAGAGGGGGAGGTGCTGATCTCTTTTTATACTGTCTCACTGGTGACCGGAGACAGGACACGAGGAAGTGGAATGAAGTTGGGCATGGTGAAGTTCAGATTGCACATTAGGAAAAGGTTCTTCATTGAGAGGGTGGTCAGTCACCGGAACAGGCTCCCCGGGGAAGTGGTCATAGCACCAACACTGTCAGAGTTCAAGGAGCATCTGGACGACTCTCTTAGCCATGTGATTTAGTTTTAGGTAGTCCTGTGAGAAACATGGAGTTGGACTCAATGATCCTTATGGGTCTCTTTTAACTTGAGATATTCTATGATTCCATGAATTAAAAACCAATATGGAAACTACCTTGATGTACCAAGACTTAGGTGCTAATAAGCCCCAAATGTAAAAATGTTTTTTATACTAACCATGAATTATTATAAGCCATTTACTCTTAGCTTTTTTTGCCAGTATGAATTTCCAGAAATATAATACCCTTTTGTAAAGGGGTATTATATGTAATACTAATACATTAGCATACCTGTCATGAAGGTGTTCCCCTTGCTTATTTTTGGCCTTGAAATTTTAATTCCCTGCATTATCCATGAACAAGACGGTGTAACAATATCAATTTCATCTTCAGAAGGTGGACACAAAATTGACTATGTTGCTGTCTATGGAAGTGTTTATCCAATTTAAGCTTATTCTCACTGAGGTCATTTCAGTCTATTGAAATAGCTCATAATGCGCAAAGCAAGACAGACTCAACAAGGGAAAGAAAGAAGATTAAGCAGAAAGAGAAGAAAAGGATTACTTAAAGAGGATGTTCTGTGATGAGGAGGAAGCTTTGAGCCTTGTAAACTGTGAAGTTTGACTTACAACAGCACACGACACTCATGTATCACAGGTGTGCATGTACAGATATTGGTAGCACTGACCTAGTGGCCATCAGTATTTTCTGACTTCGCAGGACACTCTGTAGTAGAATTTATAATTCAGTTCTTTTCATAATAGTGACTAAAGCAACTGAAACTTTAATTAAAGAACATCCAAGTACATTTTTTTTTCTAATGGGCAGCACCTGCAACACATGAAAATGATTTGTTAGGATTGCTAGATTTTTCTAATGTTACAGAGGCAACTGACTGCACCCGTATGCCCATTTACTGTGTCTCCTGACGAACAAATACATAGGATTTGCAAGATGATTCATTCATGAAAAAGGAGGGAAAATGAGTCATCCCTTGAAAAAGAAAACTGTTTATAATGTTCAATAGTGCATTATAAACATTAGTTAATGATCTCAGAAAAGATCTACACCAGTGCTGGACAAGATAATTAAGATTGCGGATTTAATGGCTTTGGCCTTCAGAATATTTAACATAAAAGCATTTTGTAAAAATTACCTCAATGACATATCTAGATGATATTTTATCTTGAGCTGAATATCATAAATTACATTCTTCCATTTCTATGAGTATATGGCTATGCCACAGAATGCTAACTTATTACAGCCAGTTTCTCACACCTGCAGAAATAAAATACAGTATTCACCATTCTTATTCTTTTATGAAGAAAACTTCTGGGTTTATTCCAGGTTTCTAGATCTAAATCTATGCAGTGACATAAAATATAGCCCTTGGAAACAACTGTTACAGTATATTTCTTCAGACTGCATCCAACATAAGGGTCTGGTTACTGTTAAGGATAATTCACATTTGTAAGACTTTGAAAACAGTGAAACTCCCGTGACAAAGAAGACAAATGGGAACAATAGTGTGTTGCAACTTACACAACATCTACCATCCAATGCACCTAAGGGCCATTAAAACTCATAATTAAAGCTTCCAAAAGGTTCCCATAAAGTAAATAGATTTAGAATTCCTGTTTTACATATGAGCAAACTGAGGCACAAAAATAAAAATTAATTTGCTCAATGCCACAGACAAATTAGTGCAACAAATCAATAAAGACCTATAGTTTGAGTTCATGAGTTTGAGTCCTATTTCAATACTTTGAGCAATAAATCTCACATGCTTCCTTTCATTAAATTACACTTTGTATTATTATGGTTGTTGTTGTCGTTGTTGTTGTTGTTGTTAGAGGGAAAGGAAAGTTTTCTCAATTATAAATGAAAAATTCTCCGGAGAACCAATAATGATAAAACTGAAGTTTGGACACAGGACTGAAAACCCTGAAGCTATTTCCAAAGAGAAATTCCAGCATACTGCTTGTTCCATCCTGTAATAAATTACCAGCATGACACACTGTGATAAGAGCCAGAGTTTATAACCTAATTTCCATTTTTCAAAATATTTTTGTAGGTCATCCAACAAATGGTTGAAAGCTAAGTTAACAATTCCTGTAGGTCAGTACAGTTAAGCAAGGAGAGAAAAAGATAGAAGTGGAACGAGGAAACCATTCATAGTCACTGATTTCTCACCTTCAGAGAAAGATGCTGGTGGCCAGAAGCACTGCTCAGAGAATTTTCTGTGAAGCCTGGTTGACTTTGTTTGCAGTGAGCAGGAAACATTAGAAACTGCTCCTCTAGATCAACAACTGACTCAGAAGCTGCAATAGCAGACCGTGTGGTCTGCTGCTTTCTAGGATCAGTTAGCTCACTCTTCCAAGGACAGACATTGGACTTTGGATGAAATGTCAGATAAAGTCCTGCTTTAAAATTTTGTAGAAAGAGGAGCACATGCTACAGATGGACATAATGCAAGCAGGCACTGTACAAGCTCCCAGCACAAACCTGCCAATATAGCTTACTCCTGGTTTGCAAAAGTCTTTGCATTCCAGCTTTTCTCCTCAACGTATGTTGCCAGACATCCTCTATTACACCAAAGAAAAATAAAATCCAAAGTACAAAATTCATATCTGGTTTCTTTCTGGTGACCTTCAGATGCTCCCTCAAAATTTTAGTACTGATGTTAATGAAATCCTCATGTGGAATCACGTCGAAGTCTATTGTTTATAATGAATGTTCTAAATCGTGTTGTATTTGAAAGACAGATAATGGTGCAACTTTTCTTTGGAAGGCCTTCCGCTATCTCTGAATGTAACAGCACATAGCAAAGAGAATGTTCCTCACTTAATAAATTAAAATCAATATTTGATTATGCAATGTATTTAAGATTAAGAGAATACCAATCATCTAAAGTGTTTGAACAAGAACTTTTAACTTTACAAGAGAATGTTGTGGCTTTCTTCTTTTCCTGGTGAAAAACCTGGTGAGGTTATTGGGCCATTTCTGGCATGACCTGTCATACAAATTCCGGCCAAATTTAATGGGTTTATGTTTGTGTAAGCGACAGCAAAGTTTATCAAAATATAAATATTTGAGTCATTCAACACCAGCCAGTGTGACTTTTTTGTCTAATGAATTAGTCAGAATTCTATCTGCTCTTGTAAAACAAAGATGCATCTTACACATTTTTTTGCTGATTCATACTTGCTGAGTGCTCTACTTTGAACCTTCTCTTGATTAGTATCTGTGTGCGGTTACTAATTGTTTCTTATGACTGCACTGGTGTACTTCAGCTGAGAAGGCAATTAGGTACTGTTTGTGATTGACTGATTCTCCTCTGACATTCATCTAGGTTTATTTACTCTATCCATTCTGTTCTTTTCCTAATAAATATTTTTAGAACAGCCTCTGTTTACCTGAATGCTTATTACTTTTATTCTACCCCATTTCTTTTATTAATGTGTCCCTTAAATCCATTTAGGGTGCTTTATAAGGGTGTTTTTTATAATAGTTCTTTATTGTTTATTATGGGGGGGGGTATTTTTTTTAATATTTGCTTTATGAGCAAGTACAAGGGGTAAGGTCATGCTTTATGAAAGCTAGTGGTACTGCTAATGATTATTAACATTATCATCACTATTATATGTATATAACTTTTTTACAGATGGTTATTCAAAAGGCACTGATACTTTCTGCCATGTACAGGAAGACTTTTCATATATATAAATAAGTTTAAAAAAAGTTCTGGCTTATGTGTTTCTGTTTGGTATTTCTCAACCGGTTTACAGGGTTTCCTGTATGTGAAAATATTAATATTGCATGATATCTGGCTCACCACCTCCAAGAAAAATACGTTACACATCAAATAGTCTGCAACAATAATATAGTAGTTTACAATCCGTGTCAACAACTGGTGCCTAAATCCAGCACTAGTGTATTCCTAGAGGCATGAATGTCAGAGCTAGAGCACAGGCAGTCTTTTCTGCAAAGCAAATGCTTTTAACAATATCTTGCATTCTTTTTTTTACATAATTAAGAGAAACAAAACAGCAAGAAATCCTGAACATTCTTTAATGCTAATTAAAGTAATAGACACAAGATAACAAATCAGCAATTCAAGACCATTGTTGTGGTTTTGTCTAGTTGGTGTTGTCCCTCTAATTAATACCATGTCATGTTTTCATGCTTCATGTATCCAACTGCTATGCCAAGTAGTCTTTGTCCATTCAACCGCTTCCCCCAGGGGTTAGTGATTTTAGTTTCAGTGTGTTTTGAATGATAGCGCTCATATTCTGAATTCAAAGGGCATTTTCTTCTTGCTTTGAGTATTATATGGGCATTTGTTTTTTTTTTTTTTTTACACAAGGCAAAAGGATACCTGTGCTTTTACTGAAACTATATATTTCAGAAACCTCTCCTTGCTATAACACTGGGATGATTTTACTTGGATACTAGCAAGTGCTATGGTCAGAGACACAAATATTTGCAGCCATACATGGAAAACTGTTCCAAGAACAACGTTTCATCAGCTAGTAAAGTATTACCTTTCTTAGACATAAAACATTCTAGTTTCACATAAAGTAGTGGAAACTTTGTCTGTCCATAAAGTTGCATGACAAGGTAAGCGTTCAAGGACATAAACACTCAATATGATAAAAATGCAACAGTTTATAGATATCTCAGAAGCAGCACAAGATGGAAGATATAGGAATTTGAGCAGAAAGGTTGCAGAGGGCAACGTGGAACATGTATATCATTATACTAACAAATTTAATATAATTTCAACGTGAAAGCTTATGAATATAATTCCCAGCAGAAAAGAAAATTCTGACCCTCATATTAAACTTGCATGGAAGGAAAAATATGTTCAGTATAATGTTTTCAATGGGTCAATGCAAAATACTACCCGTTCTCGTTTGAGAAACCTCTGTTTAACAATGATTTTAACAGCATATACTATTTTAGTCAAGCTTCTAAGACTGAATTTAACATATGAATAGCACTTTAAGCATAGTTATATATCTACTTAGCACAGACTAGTATTAAGCACAAAGATATTTTCAGGCTGTTACAGACTAACAAAAAACATTTTCACTTGTGTCAGTGAAACACATATGCAAGCACTCATACATATTCATTACGCTGCTTTCTGCAGCATTTCCAAGTCTTAATGTTTTTTAGAAATACCTCACTGTTTTTATTTCTGGAAGATTTCATGGTATGAAGAGGCCAATTCATGAACCATGGGAGCTGTTAACACCAGGCCGATACCGTTACAGCCTACAATGGTAGAGCTGTACAGCCCTCACTAAGTTATGCATCCTGGCAATAAGCGTTGTCCCACCCAGCTTGAGCTGGATAAAAGATGGACTTTGATGGGGGAGGAAACCCCTTTAGACATGTTCATTAGCCCTGCAAATGGGTAATACATTGTCAGCGTCTCATAACATCAGCACTGTAGTTCTATCCCCAAAAAAGTTTTGTATTGTGTTGTTGATTCACCAGTGGAAAGGGAGTGCATGATATAGCGAGCAATATCAAACTGAGTAACAACACAGTTTGTCTTGTTGTGCTTTAGAAAGTTCAAGATAAAAGAAAAAGGCACCTGGAGGAAGGGGACAGGTAGATGTACAAGAGGAAGAAAGACAGCTGAGGGGAAAGAAACAGTAGAACAAGGACACCCAGAGGGAGAGTCTGGTCTACACAATTCTAGGCATCACACCGATGTGAAATATCAAAGTAGACTTCCCTTTATACACTACTGCAGCAAGTCTCCCTGTATTCGTGGCTTTTAAGGTGGCACTGTCAGGTTGGAGAGAATGTTAGGATGTATATGTCAATTTATAGTCTACTCTGTGAGTGCATGTGAATATGTGTATGTGTGTGTATAAAAATATCTCTTTCTCCATCTTTTTCTCTGTTTAATTACATAAGTGTATATATCTGTGCATGCATAACCAGTTTTTTCACAGCTTCTGCAGAGAACATTTCCCAATATGAGAGGCGTCTAAGAGATTAGAAAGGCACCTATCTCTCTTCATGGACTGTGGTGAGGCTAGATGACTAGTTTTAACTAAATACCTAAGCATTTCATAGTTCAAATTAGCTGTGAGCACATAAACCGAGCTCAGACTCCTAACTAGTACATCTGTATATTTGTTTATGCAGTTGTGAAAGAAAAGTTCTGAATTTCTGCTCAATAGCTAGGAATAATTGTGATGTATTAATGAATTTGCACTAATGTAAAAAAAAAACCAAAACCCAACAGAAGAATTCAGAAGCAGAAGCTAGTTTCCCATTCTTATACTGTTTACAAATAGATTTTATTGTTGCATTAAAATTGCTTTTGTATTAAAAAAGTAAAAGATCATTTATAGTGGTTTTTAGAATTAGTTACTGGAAATGAGATTAATATCTGATATAGTTATTTTTTCCACTTACACGTCTTTGTAATAAAGCTTCTTTTTTTATATGTATTTCTGAATATAATACAGAAGTCTAAGTGCATCTCTTCCATAATACACATAAATAAATGAACCTACAAAAAAGTCATTGTATCATAGAGAAAATGTACAAGCTATAGTTAAAACTGTACTGTGATAATATTGCTATCAATTGTTCTATACAACACATCTGATTTTGTGATGATGGCTGTATTAGAAATCAACTATCAATCAACTGCTATAGATTTTCTAATGTGGGCATGTATAAATTATAGATAAAAAGAAAAACTAAACAATGGAAACTGAACAGAAAGAACAAGGTAAAACTTCCTGCTTGAACTGACCATTGCTACTATCATCTTAAAAAAAAGTTATGTCTGATAGCAGGGATTCTGCCTCTTTTTATCAACTCGCTTTTAAACACCTTTATATGGGAGCTATATAGAGAACTGTGTCGTTTTCTGAGCACTGAGAGGGATGAAAGGAAGTGATAGGTTTTTACTGGCTTGACATAGACAACCTCAAAGAACACAGAAGAAAAAAAAAAAAACAAACGAAAACCAAATAATGCACATGCTGCACATAAAAAGCCCTTCTGAAGGCATTGGAAAGACTAAAAATTCACAGAGATTTTTAACTTGATGTTTACGAGACAATGATGTCCAACTGTTGACAGCATAATGCAATAGGGAGGACAGTGTATTTCTGTCTAAGACTCACACATCTGCATTAGAAGCTTTGTAATACTATCAGAATCTAGCATAAGACAACACAGCTTGGCTGTAGCATGCAACTGAATGAGATGCAGATAATTCCAAACCACTTTCCAGAGTGTCCAAATGTCCACAGAGTGCAGAGCTGAAGCAGACAGCAATGCCAAATTAAGTCCCCAAAGTAGAGTAGTTCTGTACCTGCAGTAATTAGCCTGACCTCTTCCAGCTCAGCTAGAACCCCAGAAATGTGCTAAATTAAATCTGGAGCTAAAAACTTTAATTTTTATCATTGAAAAATAGAAATATTTTGTCTGAAAAATGAAAATGCTTGGCAGATTGAAGTACTTCATTCAAAGGTGTTTTATCACTTAACCAGTCTTGAGCCACTAAAATAATTCTGATATCACAAAGCTCCGTTTTTTCCATTTTGGCTTGGCTCTACTGCGCCATTATATTCCCGTGGCCATGGTATAATGCTATGATAGTGAAAGGCAAAACTGAGGACACATTTAAAATGGGAGTGAATAATGGCTTGAGACACCTGTATTTCAACTGTCAGTAGCTGGTCAGAAAGGTGTATGCTGCACCCTCAGAGAAACGATGTTTTTTTCTTTAGATTTTAGTGTAATGCTTTTTTGTTAGTTTATTTTTTTAATAGTTCACCATAAAAACATAAGCTAGAATAAGTGTGTTATGCAAAGCCACAGAGAGATCACAACAAAATGGAAGTTGTTTATATAACAACTGCAGCAAAATTGAGAATGCATGTTGAGTCAAATGTACCAGAGCAGGAGACAATTCTTTTATGTGTGCAGAGAAGCTTGAAAAATTTTTTGAGTTAAATGTTCAAGCACTTACAAAACAATAACTGATTCTAGATTTTAGAAATGTCTGAAGCTATTATTCTCAGTTCTGCCCCTCAAATTACCCCAAATCTTCTCTGTTCCATATATATTCGCATCACTGCCCTGCACACAGATAGGGACAAAAATAGCCTCATTTCCTATTATTTTTTTTCCTTCTGGGTTGTTTTGGTTTTGTTTTTTTGGTTTTTTTTTTTGGTTTTTTTTTGTCTATATTCTTTCCAGTCTCACTGCAACCAGATGAGGAAAACTTAAACCCAAAGGAAACTGAGAAAAGAAGTTTTGGCAGAAACTTTAACTGCGACCCTTCATGCTCGTTAACTGGGTTTTCTCTCACCTGGTTACAAAGTCTTAGACAAGAAGAAATGAGTTTTGTGGGTTTGGGTGTATGCTTATCTTTACAGTTTTTCAGACTCATCACTAACTTCTGTGAAACATTTCTCAGTATCTTAGCTTTTTGCAGGCTGAGAAGCACAGTTTAGAAGAGTGAACGCTGTGTTCAGAGTCACAATGACTTAGGGAGAGGATGACTGCTAGAACTTGCAAGCACTTGTTTTACAAATGGAGATTCTCTATATAACAGTACAGAAATATGTCCTGTAGCAAATTTCTCTGTATTTACTTACCTTAAATAGGCAAATTGTCAGGCGAGCTTCCCAAAAAATTATAAAGCAAGATATAGATCTGAAAATGCTTTTCTTAAAGATTAAAAACAAAACAAAACAAAACAAAACAAAACAAAAACAAAACAAAACAAAACAAAACAAAACAAAAAAAACACTGCTTTTTCTTATTTGAAACTACTTTTGCCTAGAGTTTTATTTGTATTCAACAGTTAAAAAATTCCTGGGAAGAGATTTTATCCCATCAGCGTTACTTTCATATTGAAGATTTAAACATACTAGTAATCTGACTTGCAATAAAAGAAAAGCCATTGATCTAGTCACACCACTAATCAATAGAAAAGCAAGGAATAAATAATTGTGACAAAGAGAAAAATAATAGGTCTTCATGGAAATAAAAAAAAAAACAAACAACCAAAACCTAATACAAAAATTCAACATGTGGAATCAGGTTGTCTTTGTCCTCTACTTGACCATTCCAGAGTCAAGTACAATTGATTAGTTTTTTGAGCGTGTGTAAGGGTCCCAAAGGACTGCTGTTGTCTCTGGCCCTATCTATTGCCTGGCAATCCATGGCCCTGATGTGAACTCTTTCTCAATGTTGTGGGGTAGAAAGAGATACAGGAACCGACTTGTGATGTCAAAGGAACCCCCAGACTCAAAAGGGAGATTCCCCAGTTATCCCCCAAGTGATTCTGACATTTTCTTTTTCCTTCATAACGAGAGTCACAGGGACACAGATAATCTGTATTTCCAATAAAAATTCAAGCATTGTAAAACCTGTTTTTTCTCTTTAATCTTCATTTGCTTTTTAAATAGTTTGGAAATTCTTATGTTTCAGTCAGTGTATTTGGGCTTAAACCTAAACTTGCAGAAGTTTTGCATATACACACCTTTCCTGATACTGTTCCTTCTCACCACTCCAAGAAAAGATTCTAGCAAAAGCACATCTTAACTGTCTAAGTCCAACAAATTCTTTACCGTTGAGATAAGGGCATTCACAATGAACCAGCTGAGTCCAAAAAGTGTATGACTGCTGACAGACATGCTAAACCTGTAGATCTACTGATCAAAAGTTTGGTCATTTATTTCTGGGAAAGGATGGAGAAGTTGAGAAAAGTGTGATAGAGAAAAAACACAACTGGTCCATCCTCATGACAGACTGATTCAGAGAAAACCCTGTGAGGGGAATCTTGCAGACATCCCCTTCTCCAACACAGCCATCTGTGCTTCTTTTTATTTACAGCTATTTCTATTTCACTTACTGTAATGTAGTTTCTGGGCCCATTATTTTATCAATAACAAGGGTCTTCTTAAATTTTACATTTTTGATTATATTTTCCCATGTCGACTGTATTTCGAGAAGGTAATACTTTCCTTAGCTGTGATCAGTAACAACCTTAGGACAACTGTGGAAATCACTTACAGGGATAAAGCTTGTTAACCAAACCGATATGCAATTGAGCTATAATAAGTGTTTTGTCCTTACGGAACAAGTTAGTCATACTGTCTGATTCTGTTCATTGTTTAATCTCTCACTCCCATCTGCTCTATTTCCTTCTCTTTCCTTGCTCCCCATATCCTGGATCTTCACCATCTAATCTCTGTTTCCCCTGTCACTTTCTCAACATCTTTTATTTTTTTCTCTTTGGTTGCAGCAAAGAGAATTCTTCTGTGTTATCCCACAGCTTCTAAGAAATAAACTACCTGAATACATGGGAAAAAAGACTTACAGGAGACCTTCTGACCATGCAGCTCTCTCGATAAATATGTTTTAGAGCACATTTTCTCTGAGTGTTTATTTAAAGATATTTTAGCATGTTATTAGGGAAACGAAGCCATCAAACCTGCATTTTCATTACTCTCTCTTAGTGATTTTACATCTTCAGGGATTCAGTATGTTCAGACTATAGGTAAGTACTACGGTAACTCTAAATATATAACTAAGTAATTCAAGGTAAATACAGTAATGATTCTCTTGCAGTTGGAAATTGGCTTCTCCTGAGGAAAAATCAGAGCAGTAGTCTAGCTCAGCTGCTCTGGAAGAATTAATCTCTCTTCACTGGTACGGTAGGGAGCCTTGTCAGATTAGCCCTCTAAGCTAAATTCGTGAAACTTGTTCTGCCCAAGGCATGAATGAGGTCTGGGATCAAGCCCTGGAGCTACAGGTTGTGCACTGTGTGAAAGCAGGGGGACACAGGACATGTCCTTCCATCCTAAGGAAGGGGTTAGCATTTAAACTCACAGAGTATTAAAATGAGCTGAGCACAAAGGATTTCATAAAGCAGTACTGAGAAAAACTCCCTGGTGATTTTGCTATGGATTTGTCAGAGGTTGATCACGGTAAAAGAAATTTGAACCAAGCAGAAAAGATGTCATGCAAGCCCATTGCAGGGTATTACTAAGGAAAAGACAGAGCACCGAAACAACTGCAGTGAGAAAGATGAAGAATTTCTTGATGCATGCTCAGCTCAGCTGTGTGGTGCACATGGAACAGGCCTGATGCATTTTCACTATTGTACCTTCTTCATGCTGGCTCTGCAAACTCTAGCCTCAGGTCCTGTCCCTGTGATTTCAGGCCTTAAGAAGCACACCTCCTGTGAACATAAAGATTAAAAAAATAGTATTAAAAAAGTACCAAATATATCATGGACAATTAAAGAAACAAATTAAAAATATATTGCAGCAGCTATTATGTATAGATCAATATTTGCAGAATCCTTGCATTGAACAGTCAGAAAGGTTGCTTTTATGACTACAGATGTGTTCATAACAAACTTCTATTCAGATATTATATTTCAATTTAAAATGCTGCTCTTTTCTGTCTAATTTAATTGTATGTGAGTAGCCAGGGAACAATGAATTGTTGGTCATTTTCATTCAAAGATAAGTGTTTCCATAATCACCATATACCAGGTCATTTTTAACATTTCTCATTCATTTGCAACATAGTATGTTCCCATGTTCTGGGAATTATTTATACATGACTATATTTTATGGCAGTATTTATTCTTCAGGATTTATTGTACAAAAATTTGACCTCAGTTACACTGATGCCCCTTCAGTCAAAGAGTCTTCACTTGGGTAAATAAGAGAAGAATATCATTTAGTATATTTGTCATTACAGCCAACATCATTACAAAGGAAATCTAGAGCATTATATTTAACTTGACTTCTACAGTAGAAAGTTTTCTGAGAGACTCTTTCCTTTAAGTAGTTCTGTGGATGCTAGTCACAAAATTTTCCTACTTTTCTTCTTACCGTCTTTCCTTGAGGTCTGGTTGATTTGCCTTGCAGACCTCTATATCCATAGTAAAGTCAGTCAGCAAGGACAAGGATATGGTTAGAGGACAGATATTTTGTGCGGCATCAGACAAATATACATCTATGAGACAGCTGTGAAAACTACTACATGCATTACTCTTGTGTCCAACAGAGGTGTGAATTCACAGACTTGTCCATCAAGTACATGCTGTAGTATTTAGAACCCATTGTATGTACACCTCTTGATGTACAGGTATGCAAGACAGAAACCGCCATATCTATGGTTTCCTTCAGAAAGAATATTTTTTGTAATACCAGAAATATATCTGGGACCAAAAAGAGTTGGAGATTTCACCTTAGGAGTTTATTCTGATGGGAGCATCTTCAAAAGCTGTCACTTAACAGGTCTTGGGAGAATTATCTACAGGAATGGGAGCAGCTCGGAGCTCTCTAAGAACTCTAGGCAGACAGAGGTATTCCTAAGGAAGGGGACAGCCTGTCAGCATCTTTTTTCAAGTAAGGGAAGTTGTGTTAGGTCATATTTACACAAGTGTTTTATGGCATTTTGTAGTTTAGAATATTTTGGTCAAAACATCATGAAGTGTTGGAGTGGTGTTTGTTCCCAGAATGTGGTGGCCCATGTCACTACAGCAATTCATGGTGTTGAGATGAGGAAAGGCAAAGAAAAGAACAAATGTCTCTGTTCAGAAATAGAGTGGTAAGGCCTTAGTGGTAAGGTTTCAGTTCTGGTCACATATATCATGATTCCTCTCCCAGGTGCACTTCAGAAACTTCTTTTAGAGAAATACCGGAAGGGAAGCACTCTATTTTAAAGGGAGCAGTTACAAGAAATAGTGTTGAAAAGTACGGGTTGGTTATCTGAGCAAGAGTGAATGCAGCATGAAGGCAGTTTTGACAATGAAAACTTAAAAGAAAACAGCAAAACTCAGGAGCCTAAACCAGGCCCCACATCAACAGCATTCATATAGAACATCATGTCCATAGATGTTTCCTTTCCTAGGAGAGGGAGCCAAACCTCTGGGAGGTGCTCTCATAGAGAGAATAGATAAACCCACCCAATAGTTGAACAATATCCTCATGACCTGGTTACTAAACAGAGAAAGAGATCTTACCAGCTGGAAAGATCAGCAGACAAGTGCCTTATTCTCAACAGATATATTGCTGCCAAGGTAGATCACAGGTGATACCCTTGCCTACTGTTAATTTCTATTCATCTTTTCCAAATTTGGTTTTATTTTACTATACGCCTTTTCTTGCTGGAAAAGTTTGACTTTTAGAATGCATGGCT
Organism: Anarhynchus alexandrinus; assembly: GCA_008711295.1. Classification (NCBI taxonomy): domain Eukaryota; kingdom Metazoa; phylum Chordata; class Aves; order Charadriiformes; family Charadriidae; genus Anarhynchus; species Anarhynchus alexandrinus. Next base: position 1,244,925 of record VUYV01000040.1, read on the forward strand.
GCCCTTTCTTGTGTATAAAGAAATAGTTTCCCTCTTGGAAAAAAAAAAAAAAAANTGTCACTCTATCTTCCTACTTTTCTTGGTGAGGACTGGGGCTGCTATTACTGAAGTTTTTCTCCCGGGAACAGTCTTTTTAGTATTGAACAACATCTGGCAGAATTGTTGAAATGTTTAAATTTTCATTTTTTTTCTCCTTAATTTATCCAGTGTTACCTTCAGGCTTTGTTTCCTGTTAAGAATTTCTCCACTAAAGAACCTCTTGACACTTTATATTTTCTACTTGTGTAGGAATTTATAAAGAAGGACGCTGCTGCTCTTCAACTGGTAATACATGTATTTCACACCCAGGATGATCTTCTAGGTTGAAGGGTTGAGGGCAGATTCCACAGTCCTTTACAATTTAAATTACATAGAATGCTGTTACAGAGAGTCAACCTACAATAATTGTATGAGGGACCTTGAGGCCACCACAGAAATCCAGGTCCTATTCTACATACATTTGCTGTTGTGGTAAAGGTGGGCTTAAGATTTCCCCTCTTTCAGCTGCTTGTTCCTGCCTTCTCACTATTTACCATTCTTTCAGTCATGATGTCAGTACCACTTTTTGTGGTACTGAAATAAGATTGGAGTCAATTTAATAACCTTGGTTAAAAAAGAAGAGATTAGCACAGATATAAAAATGAGTAACTGGAAGGAGACAGATCTCTTAAACTAAGTTAAATTCCCAAAGTATTATTACGTTAGCTGACACCCCAAGATGTAGATTCTTGTTTCAGTGGCACTGAAGATTCCAGGGTCACGTTGCCACCCAAACACTTCAAAGTTTCCTGTGAGAAATGCTTAGCAATGAAGGTACAAAAAGAGCAAAGTACATTATTACAAATTGTATTGCATGCCGTTGTGGTGGGTTGATGTCGGCTGGCTGCCAGATGCCCACCCAGCTGCTCTCTCACTTCCCTTCTTCAACAGGGTGGAGGGAGCAAATAAGATTTAAAAGCTTGTGGGTTGAGATGAGGACGGGGAGATCACTCATCAGTTACCATGACAGGCAAAACAGACTCGATTTGGGGAAAATTAATTTAATTTATTGCTAATTAAAAATAGAGTTAGATGGTGAGAAACAAAGACAAAAATTAAAAAAAAAATTCTCCTTCCTCTCCCCCTCCTTGTCCCGGTTTTCCCAGGCTCAACCTTGCTCCTTCCTTCTTGCCTCCTCTAACTTCTTCTCCTCTGAGCAGCAAAAGGGGATGAGAAATGGTGTCAGTCCATAACAGTTCCTCTCTGCTGCTCTTCACACTTTTCCCCAATCCTGCATGGGCTCTCCACAGGCTATAGTTCCTTTAAGAAATATCAGCCTGCTTTGGTGTGGGGTTGTCCACAGACTGCAGTGTGGATATCTGCTCCAACATGATCCTCTTCATCGGCTGCAGGGGTACAACCTGGTCCACCATGGTGTCCTCCATGGGCTGCAGGGGTACAACCTGCTCCAGTGCCTGGAGCACCTCCTCCCCCTCCTTCTTATCTCACCTTGGTATTTGCAAGGCTGTTTCTTATACTTTTTTCCTCACTCCTTACACTGCTGGGCAACATTTTGCCCTGTCTTATATAAGTTTTCCCTGTGGTTCCATGACCTCGGCTGCGGGGCTCAGCCATGCCCTGTGGTGAGTCGGTTGGAGCTGGCAGGAACCGGTCGTGTTTGGCACAGGGCAGCCCCGGCCTCTCCTCACAGAGGCCATCCCTGCAGGTCCTGCTGCCAACACTTTGTCACTGACACACAATGCAGTTATCCATAAGCTAGTGGAAGAAAAAAAAAAAGGAAAAATAGATGAAAAATTGGTTTTGGGGGATTTTCATTGTTACTGCAAATTGATGCTTAGCACTATACTGTCAAAAATACTTAAAATGGTGAACTGAGAGTAAGGACCTGACAAGTCCAGAGGTCTGGACTTATTTCACATTTTTTTTCATTCAATCTTTCCAGTAATGCCATCCATTTTTTCTCTTGTGCAGTGCTAATATATCACTGATTCCTCATAAAAAAAGATTCCTTCCCTCATCGCAAGCTTTAATGGGCTTTATGCACAACTGTAGTCCCTGTCCCATGTAATTCTGGCTTGTGTTAGTTGGTGGGTATGGGTCCCAGAGAGCCACTGCATGATCTGTGCGCTAACAGTCATCAGTAAGTCATCAGCAAGATTAAAAAATTTTGTTTTTGCAAGTAAATTCTGACTCTTGACTGCAATAGGTGCAGTTATTTTAATGCAATCACAAGGCTGGAATAAGGATTATGACAGTTCCTCTGGACTTTGTAAGACAAGTTGCATATTAATTATTTACAGTAGTATACATTTAACCTCACTCTATTATTAAGCTCCAGACATTGTAACTCTTCAAATCAGCTGGGGTAAGTTGAAGACTATGTAAGGGACAGCAGTAAAGCATCTGTCACCTATTATTTTCATTTTCCTAATTCTATAGTCTTTAAGTATCAGTCTTACCTTTGCAAAAACATATTCTTCCTTCTTCCAGTTTTTAATGTGCTTTGCATTTCTAATTCCTTTTACCATAAAATATATATTTTGTATTACACAGCTCTTATTTTCACCTTTATGGACCAATTAGGTTGTGTCTCTTCTGTGTTCCCAGACAAGTGCCAGTGAAGTAATTTCCAAGTGAATGCAGTAGTTAAGAGCGCTTGGCATTTTCACAGAATGTTAGGGGTTGGAAGGGACCTTCAGAGATGATCTAGTCCAACCTTCCTGCCAAAGCAGGTTCACCTAGAGCAGGTTAGACAGGAATGCATCCAGGTGGGTTTTTAATATCTCTAGAGAAGGAGACTCCACAACCGCTCTGGGCAGCCTGTTCCAGTGCTCTGCCACCCTCAAAGTAAAGAAATTTTTCCTGATGTTCAGATGGATTTTCCCCAAGTGTAGCTAAAAAGAAAAAGGCACGGAGGACCTTAACAGACATGAAGCTGGGTTAAACATGATCTGCCTAGAATGAATTATTTTGAAGATAATGAAGTGAGAAAACTGGTGTAAGAAATTTACTGTTGGTTATCCCAGTCAGACTCTGAATTAAGCAAAGAGCATAAAAATAAGAAGACTTCCTGTGCTGTAAAATAAAGCAAGTAATCAGGAAAAACCTAGGATACAAAGCTGATAACATGTAAGAAATTGATTCCAATTGACTCCAATATTCACTGGGACCAACACAAAAGACACCCCAGCCTGGCCCATATTTGCACTTGAGCTGTGAGAGTTGGCCAATTTAATACACTGGGATTATTTATTAGAGCTCGGCGGAATTTGCCAGTGAATTTTCAGAAAGCTCTGTATTGTCAAAACTGTAGTTCCATTCCAATTATTATTTAATTATCCATACAGAAAGGAACAAGCTAGTATAAATGAAAAGGGGAGAGTGACCCCCAAAACAGCTAACAAAAATCTGGCTAAAGTGTTCACTGGGCTGTGGAAAAAAATGCAGAAAAAAAAATGGCTTTAACTTGAATTTCTCACATTGCAGATAAATACCCAGATACTTTGATTATTGGATGTTTTAAAGTGAATCTCCATTTCACCATAAAATCCAGTTTGTGCTGGCAGAGTTTCTTGAATTGATATTTCCTCAGGAAAGCCTTTTTCACTATGAAACTCCTAGTGTATTTTTCTTCAGAGCATTAAGTAAGAACATGTGACCTGCAACATCAAGGACAATTCATAAGACTATATCAGTTGTTTGTGGAATACCTCATCATTTACAGAACGAGCTTGGGTTTCAGATTCCTACTATACTTCATATATTATCAGCAGTGAGTTTCTCAGAAAAGCTCTTAAGAGGTATTTACGTTCCTGACTCTCAAATCCAACCTTCTTAGACACTTTTACTATACTATTCAGAGCTTCTCAGGGCAGCTTCAAGACCAAAATAACCTCGTGTTTTTACTGTCAGTGCCAGAACACCCTCCAGGCTGGTTTTAGTTAATTTTCTGTGCAAGGTCTCACTTAGCTGCTACCTCTGAGAGTAAGTCCCCTATAACCGAATCCCTCCATATTTAGAATCATAGAATGGATTTGGTTGGAAGAGACCTTTAAGATCATCAAGTCCAACCATTAACGTAGCACTGCCAAGTTACCACTAAACCATATACCTCAGCACTACATCTTTTAAATACCTCCAGGGGTGGCAACTCAACCACTTCCCTGGGCAGCCTGGTCCAATGTTTGACAACCCTTTCAGTGAAGAAATTTTTCCTGATATCCAATGTAAACGTCCCCTGGTGCAGCTTGAGGCCATTTCCTCTTGTTCTGTTGCCTGCTACTTGGGAGAAGAGACTGACAACCACCTCTCTACAACCTCCTGTCAGGTAGTTGTAGAAAAGGTTAGCAGGAATTGACAATACTTGCTGGACCTTCAGAAATGATGTAGCAATAAATGTTTTAAAGTCATTCACTCTTTAGTAGGTACTAGTGACCTACACCTACCATAACCAGCATGTGGGTTTATCATAGGAAAGAGAAGAACCTGTGTAATGGACCTGTTTCAGAGTTTCAGAGGGTTGAGAGGATGCAAATGACCTGAGAGCTATCCCTGGGAAGGCAAGGAAGCAGGCTGTGTTCATCAGGAGCTCCAGCTGTTGTCGCAAGCCAGGGTCTTGGAAGAATTGCATCAGGTGGATTGTCCTCAGTTTTGGGGGTATTGTAAGACTGCTCGGGGGAAAGCGTGGCCCGGAACGATTATGCCTAATGCTAAGCCATAGAAATCCTCTCTTCACGCCACTGCACTGGAATATCCTTAGGGGCTGCATTAAGAACTGACTGTGGCTGGGTAATTTATAGATGTAGTTTGGTATGACCTTAATACCAACAGAGAACTAGAATATGCAATCTAATTTCATTTTGAATCTTGTAGCAGACTTCACTGTAGACAAAGAAGTGTAGTATTTAGCTGGCAAATGAAGCCTAAACCTGTGGAAAATCAAGTCAGTGAATTTCTTAATGACATTTTCCACTTCCCCAGTGACCTTTATCTGATGGTCTAAAAGCACTTTACAAAAACATACATTTGTTACAACCAAAACTAGTTGGAAGATTATGTTATTTTGTTTCTTTCCCTGTGGAAAATGTTAACTTCTCTCTGAAAAATTAAAAACTGAGAAAACTCCTAACTAAAAACTTTTGACTTGAAATGAAAACTCTCCATTCAAAAATGCTGCTGTAGATTTTGCTGGGAGTCATATCTGTAATCCCTCATTCTCCAGTTCTCTTGTGGGAACTGTGCTTGGTGTTCAAACTGTATCTTCTGTTGTGCTCCAAGTTCCCCCCTTCCTCAGAATGAAGCTCTAGGAGGCTCTTGGGCATCTCTGACTATGCTGCATAAGAAAAGAAGTGATAAGCCAGGTCTGGAGCCACTATTTCATACTCAGAACCATTTTTTCACTTTCTCATAAGCACAACTTCCAGATAGTTATCTAAGTTATTAGAAAAATTCCTTGTAGTTTTATAGTTGGAGACCAGTGGTGGTGGTCAACATGATTATAGTGACTCACCCTAAATACCTCCAGAGCATCTGGGAAGCATCCTTCAGAAAAGCAAGGCAGTTTTATAAAACATACTATGTATGTTTCTCTGTTGAGGATTATAGCACCTCACCCCATGACTTTGAGAGGATGAGGTGCAATGACTGCCATGAACTACCATTTTATGTGACCAAGGTCTGCCAGCCCACTCTCTCACTTTTACCACTTTGCTGCTCACAGATATATAGTTTGGCTTATGTCTAGCCCACAGAATTTTTTCCAAGATCAAAGCAACTCAGTGGTGAAGCTAGAAATAGCCTCCTGTATGCTTAAACGTCAGATACACACATCTTGCTATTTCCACCATGCACATTTTGATTTGTGTAATCAAATGAAAAAAACAAAAACAAAACCAAAGCAATAGAAAAAAATAACAGTACGGAGGTGGAAAACACTGATGAATAAATTTAGAATAGAATAGAATATTTCATTTGGAAGGGCCTACAATGATCATCTAGTCCAACTGCCTGACCAATTCAGGGCTGACCAAAAGCATGTTATTAAGGATGTTGTCCAAACGCCTCTTAAACACTGACAGGCTTGGGGCATCAATCACCTCTTTAGGAAGCCTGTTCCAGTGTTTGATGACCCTCTCCGTAAAGAAATGCCTCCTAATGTCCAGTCTGAACCTTTCCTGGTGCAGCTTTGAACCATTCCCTTCTGTCCTATCACTGGATACCAGAGAGAAGAGTTCAGCACCTCCCTCTCCAATTGCCCCCCTCAGGAAGCTGTAGAGAGCAATGAGGTCACCCCTCAGCCTCCTTTTCTCCAAACTAGACAAACCCAAAGTCCTTAGCTGCTCCTCAAAGAACATGCTTTTCAGCCCTTTCACCAGCTTTTTTGCCCTTCTCTGGACATATTCAAGGACCTTAACATCCTTCTTAAATTGTGGAGCCCAGAATAGCACGCAGTACTCAAACTGTGTGCTCTGTCATTGCCAGAATTATCCAACCGATAAACCAACCTCTGAAAGGAAAACTTGAAGGACTCAGCACAAAAGTTATTCAAAGACCACAAAGAGGCCGATGTAAGATATTAAAAGAATGAGGATAACTGTAGAGATGACATAACACAGTAGAAAACACAGCAATCTGCTAGGAAGAGTAAAGATGTGAAATGAAAGGAAAATTGCAGAAGAGGTTAAGATAAATAACAAAGTTTTCCTTTTTTCAAGAACATATTGAACAAGAGGTCATTGGAAGAGACAGTGGAAATTCTAAGAGCTGGCCTAGGTAATTTACTGACTGAAGCGACAGACATAACTAAAGCACAATCAAATGAATTCTTTGCCTCTGTGTTCACACAGAAGGTTTCGGGACAGATGTCAGAAACAGACATAAATTTCCCAGGAGAGCAAGAAAAAATATCGAAGGAGGTAAGATTCAGCCAGAACAGGTGATCAAGGAATTAGAACATCTGAAGCTTAACAGAACTCCAAGACCTGAAAGTATCCCTTGAGGTTTCTAAAAAGAGTTGCAAAAAGGGATGGGAGAAACATTTCCAGATGGAGCTGAAACCTTTTTGAAAACAAGGACAGCATGACTAGACTATGTGAACAAATACAATTTGGACTAAATAAGGACAAAACCTGCTTCATTCTGCTTCAGTGAGTGTGGAAAGTGCAATCACAGCTGAATCAGCATAGCAATCCCACAGCATAAACTCTGTGAAACCACTGTGGAAGGGAATTTACCTACTCAGAGTACAAAACACGCTTGAAATATTTCTATGTTTTTTTTGTTTCTTTGTTTTTAGGAGGAATGGTACATTGCAAGTTGGTAAGTGCAGGATTCACCTGACGAAAGCTAGATTTCTCCACCTGGGCTAGTTTGTTACTTCTCAGTAAGCCTTCTGTTCAAACACGAAGGCAGAGAGAGTTAATCAGACTGTGCTTTATGTCTCTTCAATCAGTAAATTGCATCTTAGCTTGCTGCTGTGTCTGAAACAGTCTACCCTTATAACCAGTGAAAAAAAGCACTTTTAGGGCTTGAGTCCAGTCAGCCTGAAGCAGATAGCTAAAACTGGCCCATTTAAGCACACCTGAAGAGTGCCTATTTCTCCTTTGTCACTGAAGAAATTTCCAGATAGCTCACATGTACATATTCACATTGTAGATATCTGAAGGTGGTTAAGGTGATTCTTACTGCAAATATTTTGAAGTTATAAAGTGTTTCATGACTAAAAGTTAATTCAGCCAAAAGCTATTCCTTTATTCTTAGATCTTGCTGTTATGGTGCCTCACCCTATTCCGTCTGGGCTGGGGAAAAGCTCACAAATCTCATGCTTAGAAGTGATACTAATATGTAAGAAAAGATTTTTCTAGGGAAGTTATTTCTCATTAGAGATCAGAACCATTACAAGGGGAACCAGTAACTATGTCTATCTATCCCAGTCATTTTGTGCCTCTCTGATAATATGTCTGGGTGCTGCTCGTTATCATCTACAGCACTAAATTTTAGAACATTCTCTGGCATGAGTTTAATCTTCTCCATCTAGCACTTTTCCTGAAAAAATCACAATTAATTTACCTGCAATGTCTATGGATGCACCTGAACTGAATTTATGAGTACAGATAGCCAGAAAAATTAGAGATGGGGCTACATGGTGGAAAATTACACTTAAACAAGCAATGACAATATTATTCATTTGGATGGAGGCATAGGTGAAGACTATGTTTGGTTCTCATTTTATTTGAACCAGCAAGAGCAGTCTCTTTAGAATGCAACAATGAGAACATACCCTTCTATTATGCAGCACAAGCTGGCATCTGCTGTGCTTGCAAACTCCAAAAGGGTCACTGTGATTGGGTCACTCCAAAGGGCATATTCAATGACAAGAATAAAGGCAAAATCCAGATTATAGTGGACAAAGTTGAGAGAGTGAAGACAAAGCAGTGGGAGTTGGCAGCCAGGGTCTCTTTTTTTTTTTTCCCCCTGCAGTTTTCTTTCTTGTATTCTCTGTGTTATATATTCACCCTGCTGGCTCTTCGCTGCAGCCACTCTATAAAAGGCTCTCCATTGTCCATCTTCTGTATGGAAGTGAGTGGAAAAGGATTTCCACGCTCCATAGGTCACACTGCATCCCTTCTGTGTGTGCCCCAAACAAAGATCAATGTACCACAGAATCTGCATAATGATGTCCTTTTTTGACGGTAGGTTAGGAAGACAAGGCAAGTTTTCCTTGTCTCAGAGGAGCAGCCAGGATGCACTGCCTCACAAGTATGGAAACAACTACAGGTTGTGTATGTATTTTTTATGTACACACGCAATAAACTATGCAAATTAGATTTTACCTGATGTGCCACCAAGGAAAAGAGAAAAAACTTCAGAGACAAGCAAACAAAAAAATCACAGTCATACTTTTCATAAAATCATACTCTCATTCTCTGTTGTTTCAAAATTTTAAGAAAACAAAACTGTAGCTTTTACCTTTGTGAAACTTGCTCCTTTATTTTCCATATTTTAATCTTTTTCTCTGTCAGACACACAACTAAAAGAGAAAGGAAATGGATATAGAGAGAAAACTATTGTTCTTCCTCAATACCTTTTTTCAAAAATACAGATAAAGGAAAGATTTCAGTCTATGCTGTCACAATAAAATACTATAAAAGCTCAGAACCAGGATATTCATATTGATAGGAAGAGTACTGAGGCCAGGTAGTGCATCTCCATACAATCTTGAAAGCACCATTTTCCTGTAGTTGCTAGCGTTTACCTACAAAAAAGTAGGTTTGTTGAATTGCCTTCAAATAGAAGCTGAAAGGTAAATACTTATCCTAAGTATAGTCAGGTTTGTAAGGCAGAAAAAATGATGCAATAAATGAGAGTTTAAAATACTCAGATTCCTTCAAGATCATTGTTCAAGTGCTTGCAGTGTCAATTCATCCATCATCCCTCTCATGTAGAGCTGAGTTTTCATGTAGCATGGGTCTACATGACTATGACATGAAACCTTAACAGCTCCTGGCTTCTCTGCGTGAACACTGGGGACACAAAGGGATTTTTCATAAGCAGAAAATTTTCATTTAGCTAGAATTTTCAAACCTACCCATCTTCTCTGATAGATTGGATGTCATTTCCTGTTTAGTTAGAAACCAGCCTTCATCTTTTGCATGTGTAGGCAAGTTTTATGAATTCTACAACTGCAGAGAGTTCAAATAAAAGATAATCAGGAGCCTCCCTCCTCATTCTTTTCCCTCTATCTCTTCTTATGAAGCAAAAGTATTCTGAGTGAAATCCTGTCTTCACCAAAGTCAATGACAGAAGTCGTTGTTGACATCACAGGGGGTATAGTTTTGTCCTTTGACAATACGAAACTGTCTGAAAGTCACTTGACATTTCTACCATCCGTCTCTCTTCTTTGTATAAAAATAGATACTAATAAACATTTTTTAGCATTGACTTAGAGAATGATTTCATGTCACCTATTGCAAGCTTTAGTTGGTAGCCCTAGAGCGTTGATCTTTTTCCAGCTGTTGCAGCTATTCAGAATCTTGGGTACTGGACATCAAAGAGGAAATGTTTCTGGTAAATGTAATAAATAAAGGTAATGGTGCAAAGCTGTGAGAGGGTCATAACATTAGTCTTGAGGAATGTACACCAGCAAAAAACACTTGAAAAAAAAATCAATAGAAAGGTCTCGCCTTTCTTCAGACATCTAAGTGAGCAATACTTTGGAGAGAAAGTACATAATTTGGAAAAGTCACTGTGACAGTCCTGTGGCTCTTTCAAGTGGGGAAATAAAATAATATACCTTGTTTTGCAGCAGATTTTTCAAAATCCAAAGGCCTTTTCCTGTTTTTTGTTTCTTGCACAGACATGTTTAAGCACTTATAGCAAATGCTTGGTGGATTTCATAGTCAGAGTCTGCTATCAGTCCATATATTTTTAGTAAAGTACACTGGAGATAGCAAATTGTGCATAAACTATTACAAACGAGTTTGCTGCTCTCTGCTAGTGACTCTGCTTTCTCTTGCCTCACAATATTAATTTTGGGGTTTTGTTCCATTTTTAATTGTTACAATAAATCAAGGAGCTTATACAGCAAGTTAGTCTCACATAATAACCAATTTTATCTCCTTATTTGTTTCTTTTATCATTTTGGTTGTAATTGATTTTACTTTTTCCCCCCAAATTTGCTAAAACAGTAATGCTTATAATGATACTGGGACTGATGTTCCACCGCTGAGCAATCAGGTGGAGTGAGATGATTAACAATGTGTATTGGCTTCAGCAACAAAATGTCATGCAAAACACTTTACAAAATTAGTTCAGAACCTCTCAATTTTGAATGTTTAGCCATTTGCAGGAGAAAAAAAAAAATTTAAAAGTTACATAGACATCTAATTTCCTAAGACATCAAGTGTAATGGAAAGATGATTAGTGCTGAGCTACCTTTGAGTCTTTGTGCAGAAGCTTTTAAGAAAATCAGTGAACAGGAGGACCATGAAAAGCCAGAAAAAAAAATATTTTCATGAAGCCTTATCTCCCAATTTATTTATCTTGTTAGTTCCATCTTCTGTTTTTCTTCCCTTTTCTTTCATAGTATATCTTAAAATCTTATCTTATCTTTTCTCAAACTTGAAGTATTTATCAGAGATCCTATGAACTAGGCTCCTGTAGGAGATCATAGAATCATAGAATGGTTTGGTTTGGATGCTAAAGACCATCAAGTTCCAAACCTGCTTGCCATGGGCAGGGACACCTCCCACTAGACCAGGTTGCTCAAAGCCCCATCCAACCCAGCCTTGAATACTTCCAGGGACGGGGCCTGCACAACTTCTCTGGGCAACCTGTGCCAGTGTCTCACCACCCTCACAGTAAAGAATTTCTTCCAAACATTTAATCTAAATTTATCCTCTTTCAGTTTAAAATCATTACCTCTTGTCCTATCACTACACTCCCTGATAAAGAATCCCTCCCCATCTTTCCTGTAGGCTCACTTTAAGTACTGGAAGGCTTATAAGGTCTCCCAGAGCTTTCTGTTCTCCAGGATGAACAACCCCGAGTCTTTCAGCCTGCCTTCAGAGGAAAGGTGCTCCAGCCCTCTGATCATCTTTGTGGCCCTCCTCTGGACTTGCTCCAACAAGTCCATGTCCTTCTTATGTTGGGGTCTCCAAAGCTGGACTCAGTACTCCAAGTGGGGTCTCATGAGAGTGTAGTAGAAGGGGAGAATCACCTCTCTCGACCTGCTGAGGGTATGAGATGAAGGTATATAATCTTTAAAGTATTTTCTTTCACAGCATGCTGTTAAGGAAGACAGGAGTATTTCACATTTCACACATGGGAAACTAAAACAATGAGAAGCTAACAAATAGGCAAAAAATATAACTCAGGCATCTAACTTGGAATACACATGTAACTTACAAAGAAAAATTCCAAAATTTTAATGGTTAAGACTCCCATTCAGTGTTTCTTATAAATTCCCAAATTCCAATTATCCTTTACTTTGTTACCTTAAAAAAAATCTCCCTAGGTAACTGCAGCTGAATTGTAGCACGTGTACTTTAAGCACCTAAACTCTAACAAGTTTGAGCAACTCAGCACCTAGCCATTAAATAAAACTATTTAGAGACACTAGCCATTCCTTTGCTTAAATTCCCTGGTGGATTTGATCTTACAGACACTCTCCGAGCATGTCAAATGTGCAAATTAAAATTCTAGCAATGGGGACAGAACTTGAAAACAAATGTAGCTGAAAGACCAAAAAGATTAAGTTAAACACTGGGAATTTGGATGCCTTAAATTTTTGATGCCTAATTCAAAAAGAGGTATCCAAACTCTGCCAAAGTGACTGCAGTCAGGTGGAGTGTAATCTTTCTAGCATCTTGCTTGTCTAATATGGTGCCATATGAAAATAGCTAACAGATAAACAAAAGGATTTGCCATCCCACCTGTTCCAAGGACCTGATCACTTGCATGGCTCTGAGGAGGTGTCTGTTCGAGGGATGCTCAGCCGAGGCTGCTCTTCTGCACGCAGATACTTACAACTGTCTTTCAAAACAGGTTCTGAATCTTGAATCCCAGTGACACACACCTCTCAGATCAAGAGAGAGGTGTGATTTCAGACTTTCCCTTCTTTCAGTGTTTCCCAGGGTGTACCTCATTCATCCTGATTCCCAGCATGCTGGATGTTATGCCTTTCATTCCTACAAACCTAACCATTTAAAGGCTACAGCAAGTTTATGGGTGAAAATGAATTCATGCTATACTTAACATTTGGGGCTCTGTAGATGAGGAACAAAGACATGGTTGGTTCTGGAGTAGTGGAAGTTTGGTTTTTGGTTATGAAAGTTATGAATTATGAAGTGTTCAGTTAGACTCAAAAGNGTTTTGGTTTGGGGGTTTTTTTATAGTTGGCCCTCAGATCTTGTTTTCTGACTTTATTAGTTCATCTAGTTAGGGAACAAACAAAAACAAATTATGAAGTGTTCAGTTAGACTCAAAAGGTATAAGCACTTACATTTGCCAAGACTTTTGTTAGCAAGAACAAGGTGCATCTCAGTATATTTCCAGTTAAATCTTTAAACTGCAGTTTTAATTAGCTCACAGTAACTTTTATTACTTTAAAGGAATATGCCATAAGGTAGGAGTGAAATGGGGGCATTTAATAATAGTAGAAAATCAGTGATATAAATAGAATTTCAGAGGTCTTTTTCCTCAGTGAGGTAGCATCTATTTATTATTTTCCTACTGCTTTGTTGTTTTTTTTCCTCCGTCTCTAACATGATCCTAAACTCTCACAAGCTATAATACTGTAATTCCTATTTTGGCATTTATCCTTTCATAATGTGAAAATGCTGTTCTGAAAAGTTTGTTTTTTTTCTAGTACTATTAATTTACAATTACATAGGCAATAATAATGCTTCTTAAATTTTTCTTACATATTTTACATATTTCAACTGTCTCTAAGCTAATAAGGCTGCACACTATACCTCATAAAATTAGAATCAGTGCTAGAGTATGTGCCCTCTTTTGCTTTACTGAATTTTACAGTTTTGCTGCTGATTTCTACAAGAAAGCAGTTTGAGGCCTAGCTGCAGATAAAAGAGATCATTCTTTAGCCAGTACATCTTAACCAGTCCATAATAACCTGTTGGGGTGGGAAAAGTTCAAGCCAAAAGCTGTTGATTTCCCTAGAGCCAATCAAAATGATAGATGCAGTGGTGGAAGATCACAGCTGACTGGGTTTAGTCCTCTCATCACTAGCTGCAGATGGCATGTAATTTAGGGATGCCCATTTGGTAAAATTTACCAGTTTCTCTTGAGATCACACATATGGGTTTGCATTTAAAAAACAATTGTACCAGGAATAGCATTTTAAGCAACAGATGTAAGTATTGACAGTGAAAGGATGCCCAAAAGCAGAATATATCCACACCAGAGAACGGAAAGAACTTATGTTGTGCTTTACAGCACTCCATGTGACATTTTAACTTTAAAAAAAAAAAAAAGAGGGGCAGAAAATAACCATAAAATCAACAAATACAACACTTGCCAAACCTCCTAAATTAGATATGAGCTTCTGTCTTTACAGTTTATGGCTTTCAAGCATTTAACATCTTTTTTTTTCCAACTTCATATTTCAAAACCACAATCTCAAATCCCCATATAGCAAAGAACCGTCCTTAAAAGAATTATGAGTTGGGCTGATCTCTTTGCTTGCTTTGAAATCTAGATTTAGCTAAAAGGAAACACACAAACAGATTATTTGCTGTAATCCGTCCTTAATTTAGAGCAGATATTTTTTGCAGTGTTTAGACTTTGACCAAATGACTGGCATAGATTTTCAGCCAGTTGTATGACTAAAATAAAATTAAAAAAAATAATTAATAATTAATTCTGCAAAGTTATCATATCAGTGAAACAGCTGCCACGGTAAATTATAATACCGAACTAAGACAGTTAAAGGAACAATTATTGTCACAGTAAAAATCTACCAAAAATAATCTCAATTTGTATAACACAGATAACACAGCACCAAAATTACTTTCACAAGTCATTATAACCTGACTTCCATTTTTCTGTTTAAGTGTAGTTATGGACATTTCTTGACAAGAGGAATCCGTCTATTCAACAATGCGAACTGTTAAGTCTCTCCACTCTAACATTACGCATTAGAAGACAACATAACTAAGAGGTTAGGTTTGAACATGTACCTTTCACAGTGAATAGTTCTTCGTTGGACACAACCGTATGTTATCTTTTTCTCAGTCTTCTAATTAAAATAACCCAGGCTACAACAAGACATGTAAATTGTGGTATTACTAAGCAATATTCTGTTTTTTTTTCTGTTCATAAGTCTCATAATTAAAAAAAAAAATATGTTAGGATTTGGATTGTTTTTGTTTGTAAGGTGGAAGGATGGGGAATGAGTGCTCTGCTACAGATCCAGTGAATGTGAAATTAGTTCTACAAATGAGAAGACAAACTGATCTCAGTGCCAAAATATTTATAGCACCATTACGAAAGGAAGAACCAGCAATAGGGAATTCAATATTCTATAATACATAAGCAAATCAGTTGGTGTCATCCACTTCTGATATGCTCTTATACATATATTTTTTACCTAGAGCCTTTACACCTTAAGTTATTACATTGACAAACTACTAACAAGTTTTGAGTGTACTACTATACAAGTTCAGAAGAGTCCCACATGTAGCCATCATGAGCCCAAGCAGAGCGGGCAGCTCTTATGTTGTAAAAAAGACGTGTGTAATAATCTAGGGACATCAAGAAATAATATTTATGGCTTTTACATTTTTTGTTGGAACAAAGCAAAAATAAGTGTTAGAATAGATTATAGCTCAACTCTCAAAAGCATATGGGCATCTTAATTTCACACAAAACTGATTCTGAGGACCACTACAGATACTACAATATAATCTGTACAATCAAGGTGAAAAAGCAAATGTTTTGAGAGACCATAATAAAGTTAATTTCATCTTCGGTTTCAGTTAGCTTCTTCTATTGACATTAATTCACTAAATAAATAAATACTATTATAACATTTATATATTTTTTTTTTTCTTTCCTAGATACTTTTGGGCAGATCTGCGGCTGGCAAGAGCTGGAGAAGACAGCCTAACCAGTCGTCAGAGCCTGAGGCTGGATTGCTTAACATTAAGTGACTCTCAGACTCAAATAAACCCAAGTGTTTAAAGCTATGCATAAAGTCAGGGGTGAGAAAGACAAATGGTGACACACGCTGCAGTCAGTCAAAACTGTTCATAAATATAGACTGCGGTCTTGAATTTAGACATATAATAACATTTAACAGATTCTATAAATTGTCAACATAGGTAGCCTCATAATTGTTTACCTCTACTATTAGTGTTTTTTAATAAGCTGCTTAGGATCTTTTGCAAAATATCACAAGAAATGATGTGCCACTGAACTTCTGAACCTTTGTTGATGAAGAATGATATAATCAAAGAAAAAAACAATTTATGGTCTTTAAGGCACCAAGCAGTCTGGGAGCTCCTCATAGGTCATGTCAAAAGGGGCATACCACAGACAAGGAGGAAGTATTCCAAGGCTTTAGAATCTTGCCTAAAAATGCCTTTTAAGACCTGTTACAAATGTATTCAGTTATGCCTTGAAACATATAATTTCCATGTCAGAAAGGGAGGTAGTTTGCAAAGTAGTATTGGAGGGAGACCTTGCAGGATAATTGAAGAAACTGAAGGGAAAGGAAACAGAAGAACAGTGAAAGCCTCTGTAAACCTCCCTCATAGCATCAAGGTCAAATCTTGTTGCTGTAACATGAAAACTAGATTTGCCTATCTATGTTCAGGATACTTCTGGTGCACTGCTGCTTGGGAAGGGAATAAAATAATGAATCCATAAACTACTGATTGATCTTTGAGTTGCTAGAAGAACTGGGATTATCTCCATTATCTGGTACAGTTTCACCAATTCACTTCAGTTTACTTTTTGTCCTATACTCTCAACTGGCCAATCCAAACTAGAATGTAAGTGCTTAAAGTGATATGTCGATTAAACTTTAGATACTCAAAATGTAATCACGTTCAGATCACATCTGATTTCAAAGGTGACCCAACATCTGTAGAAGCTCCACTGTTAGATGCTAAATACTCCTGTTCATCTGGGGACAGGTTCATCCTGCCTACTTCCAGACACCAAAATTAGGTATCTACTCACCTTAGATATCCTCTTTATAAGTTGGAGGCATCTAGATACCAGCAGAAAACCAGGCTCCTAAATTTTAGATTCTCTGCATTAAAACAGATCAGCTGAAAAAATCACCACACCTCAGAGGTAGGATTCAGATGTTAGATGTCTTTCCTATTATGTTCCAAAAAAGGTTCAATTCACAAGCTTTCTATAGAGCATATGTAACATATCCCATCAGGACCAGTTTCATCCCAAAAGCAACTGTCAGAGCTCCAATCTTAGTTCATAATAGGCTAAATACTAGTACAACTCCTTTCCCTAACAAGCAAGACATGTGAGCTCAAATTCTTTCAAGTTTTTTAGCTTTCTAACACAATTCTGTCATAATCCACCCCAAAGTCCTTAACTAATGGGATATAGTCTATCTGAAATATTGGTACAGACATTCTTACTGTTGAAACTGATCAGGAAGAAATTCAAGACTCATTGGCACAGACAGTATTTATTATATGTCACTTAGACTTATACCTCCTCTTTTCATACAATTTTCTCCAACACGAGGCATCAGTAATATGAGGCTGCTTAGCACCTTTTCATTGATTAGATCAATATCAACATCTAGACTATTGTAGCTGTTTCTGTTAAACCAGGTGAAAGATGTTTTAATGAGAAAGAAAGAAAAACTCGGAAAATTATGGGTGGTAGGTGTAGCACAAATTATTTTTAATATTAAAGATAGACTAAAGGAGATAAAACTGGCAGAATTGGCTAAGAAACAGAAAATGGGAGGATTTAAAAAAATGCCAGCACGTTAACAGAGAGGTTCTCCAAGGTTTCACATTAAACTCCATGCTTTTTAATACATTTTATTAATGATCTGGAAGAGAGGATTATGCAGTGAGGTGGAAAGATGACACAAAGCTGTCAATCAAGACCAAAAGGTACTGTGAAGAACATTAGGAAAGGAAAACTACCTGCTATCCAGTTTTACAGTTTTTGGATTCACAGATGATAATTGATTCAAAACTACCTAAACCAACAGTCAAGTTGTTTAGAAACAGATACACTCTCAGAGGGCTCAGATAACATCATGGAAAGGGGTGGAAATACAGAGGCTATACTGGTGGAAATAGGAAGAATAGGCTACAGCACATTATGTGGTTTGTGATCTGTTTGGGTCCCAGCTGGAACTCAGGAACTCGTGAGACTTGGGCACCTCTGCCAGTAAGTCAGTGAAATACCTGATCAAAAAGGTTACTAAGGTGTTTGGAGGAATAGTGTAAGAAATAATTAATGTTGCGGTAAAAGCTATGAAGCCTTCCCATAAATCAGTAGCATTGCCTTACCTAATGAGTGCTGTACAAATTACCAACCCACAGAACGAAAGACTGTAGAAGACAGACATCAATAACCAGAACTCAGAAAAAAAATATCACATAAAGCATAGCTGAAAAAATTAAGTTTGCTAGAGGAAGGACAAGATCCAAAAGGAGCATGGAATTATCTTAAATACTAAATTTGTGTCATGGGTGCACTAATAGGTTTTAATGGCCTGGAGTAGACTTTTTTGGCTGTTCCACTGGCACTCTGCCCACAGGCCCAGGAGCCAAATTCCAGCTCCAGCTTGGGCCTTCAGACACTACCTGGGCTACGTTATAGGGGTACCTGTCTCCAGCCCTGCCTCCTGGATTGACCTCTTCCCTATGCTGTGGGTAGCTTGCCTCATAGACAGATCCCTTGGGCATACTCTACAGCTTGCCTCAGGGCTTGTCTCTGTCCCTGTGTCTTGTTGACCCTGATGGGATCCCCTGCATATATTTTGGACCTGACCCGTTGCTTGCCATGTTGGGAGCTGTTGATGGACCTTGCTACCAGTCCCCAGCTCTGCCCACTGTGCTCAGTCCCTTTAGGGCTGCATTGCGTGAGTGAGAGCACTCCCTGCCTTGGGGTCACCCCTGGCTGGTATCCCCTCAGGGACCAGACTGCTGCCGCAGTTCCTTGTTCAGCTGGAAAGTGCATCTTTAGATGCCTAAATTTAAGATAGCAAAACTAGCTTGAAAGTCCTCATTTCTTCTACAAAACACACTTTATTTCCTGCTATGGAAAACATCTGGAACTGCCACTATTTTGGCTGACCTGAGCATCTAGGTAGCTCTCACCTAAACCTATTTGGGATGCATAAATGAAGAGTAAGTATAGATAGGTCTTCCAGATATGTACTGAGAATACCTAACCTACATGCATAGTAATGATATCTGTGCAAAATACAGACATTTTCACTTAAAAATGAACTGATGTTTACTACCACCTTCATAAAAGTGAGCTGCTACTTGTGCAGGAAACAGAAAGTTTTGGTCCCTATCTCAAGCAGAGGAAAAGAATTAGAACAATTTCCAGTTTAGGAAAGAGAAAGTTACATTTGAAATGCTGTTGAAGGTGGACCCTGTGGCACTCAATGAATGGAAAGATTTTAACTTCTCATTAAAACAACATTTTGAGTAAGAGACATAGGTTGTGACATTAGTCTACTTCTGCATTTTACATTACAGCCACTGAATAAACTCCTGAAATTATCCTGGAAAAACTCAGTCATCCTAGACTGTAGCATCTTTTGCCTCCCTTCTACATATCTAATTCAAGATCTGTGTGTCTGATTTGCAGTAGTGCTGGAAGCTGTGCTCTGAACACATAAAACAAGTTTAATGCCAAGTACTTTGTATAATCAGATACTAGCTGTCTCAAATCAAGCATTTGACTAGAACATGCTTGTTCTGCTGGTCTTCACCTGTAAAATAGTCTCCCATTAACACAGCCTGGCCGGGGTGAAGACATACTGGTTGTTTAGTTTTGACACTCTGGAGAAGAAACAGTCTCTGATAAAATTAATAACTCAGTCTCCAGAGAAGGGTCTGAAAATTGTGCACTAAACAAGGCTTTACATCACACACTTTGAATAATGAGAATAGCAAATGAGCATCCTCCCCAACTAGGGAGGACTAAGTGAGTGACACAGTTGATTATGTCAATGAAGACGGTGTCACAGGATGAGTTCCAATTGCTGTAAATGACAGATACTGCTTGTGCCTTACCTTTGGGTGTTTAGTAATTCAGTTCTCCTGAAATGAGTGTTTTATAAATGGATGAATTGAGTGTCCTTGAGAACATCCAGTGAAAGTTTCTTTCCACTCATGTTGAAACATCTAAATATAAAACTGAATTAAAGCAACCTCATTACTAACATTTTATAACTTTGTATTGTTTAATTTTTGAATACTTAATGATTATCTTTCAGATACATTTTTTTTCTTACAACATATTCTGTATGCATATGAGCCACTATCTGTTAACAACCTAAATTGTATTCTAAAAAGTCAAACAGATTTCTTCTTACTATTATTGTACAGTAAGGAAAAATCCCAGCCATTGCTAATATCCATCACATAATGCATTAGATTTTTTTTTTCTTTTCTAGCTTCATAAGCTTATCTCTTGATGAAATGTAACACTTCTTGTAAATATGATTCTCCATGGTTGTTTTTTCTGAATTGCTTACATTTATAGAAAAACATTAAGGTCATGTGAGGAGTTACAGTGCGGAAAACAATTCATACCTTGTTTGCTCCTGGCTTTTTCTTTTATTTTGAGGCTAGTTTATGTCTCTTACACTCTACAGCTTGTTTATTTTACAACTCCATTGCATCTTTCACAGCTGTCTCCGTGGAAACCACATTCTAAATTGCAAATTTTAAGGTTAAGTTGCTTCTGTTAAAAGCTGCATCTTTGAGTGCTCATTACAATGCAGGGCGGCCAATGAATCTCTTTGGGTATCACTCTGATCATCACTGGACTCTCAGGATTCAACTAGTTGCTTTGGCTTTACTATGCTGACTACAGTACATTTGCTTTTTGACTGAAATCAGTTGGGAAAAACAGCAATAAAACATTATAAATGTTGCAGCATAGGAAAAAAAGAGACATTTTCCTCACAAAAAGTGGTGAATTAAGCTTATGTTTTAATTTATGGAGAAAGTCTGAATACTTTCTTTCTCGTTCCTGCAAGGATCTCTCATTTATTTTTCAGCCCTTTCTGAGTGGGTGAATGGCCAAAAATTCAAATATGGCCAAAAATTCAAAAGTGATTTGGGCAAAGACCACTCTCAAAATGCAGCGTAGATGATACCGAACCAGTCTAAATTTCTTTTCCAGTCCTCCAAAATCACAACAATCCCAACCTCTCAAAATGATCCTACCCACCAGAGGCATATCTTCAGATTCATACTATGGGAACGCCAGTCTTGTAGGCTGAAATACAGCCCTCACATTATTTCAGACACTTTCAACTTAAAAAAAAAATCAATATGTGTATATATATATATATATGCAAAAGTGAGCCAATATATCTTGATGTGGATCTCAGAGGAGACAGTGAGCCAAATGCTATGCTGTAAGGATATGGCAAATCATATTTATAAGGGACTAGCTCTGAAGATTTTGGACACAAGTCACTGTGCTTGGCCCTGGAGATCAGGGATCACTCCATTGTAGTGTGTAGCTATGCCTGTCTTTTAAAACTGCCTGGATTAGGCTAAGAGAAATTACCCAAAGTCCAATTTAGTGCATTATGCTAATTTTAAAAAAAAGACACAAATGTTCTTTGTGTTCAACATAGGACAGAACATGCTTGAGTTTTACACAGACAGATGTATACATCATAAAAGTATATATATTTATTTAAATAAGGCCAGTATCTCACACAAATCATAGACTCATAGAATCATACAATTGTCTAGGTTGGAAGGGACCTTGAAGATCATCAAGTCCTACCATCAACCAAAACACTGCAAAAGCTGAGGCAGTTTCATTCAAGCAATTTACATGGACGCTGTGAGAGTACATGGTTTATTAGACTATATTTCTTTAAAGAAATTCAAAGGTTCAAATAAACTTAGCTCAAGTGGGTGATGAACAAGTTCAGTATCGAATTCAGTCTATAAGGCGGCATTTATGAAAATCCTACTGCTCTCCTAAGAACATTAGAGTGTCCATAGCAGAAAACAACAGGGGACCCATTTAGCCCAACATCCTGGAGGCTACAACGAATGATTAGGGGAAGATGACAAGCAGGGCAAGGATGAAGTGACACTTTCTCTGGTCTTGCTTTCCTGTTCCAGGCATCAGCTGCCTGAGGCTCCCTGAACTGGAAGTTTCATCCAGGCCACTGTCTTTAATAACTACAAAAGGACGTTTGCTTTCTGAATTGTTTTGGGTTTTTTTTGTACTTTCTGAGATTCACCAACATCCTATGAAAATAAAATTCACTTATTAATTACCTACTGTCTGAAAAAGGTATTTCTCTTTGATCATTATAAAACTGCTGCCTGTTCATCTCCTAAGGTGCTCTTTAGATCTTGAGTTATGAAAAATAATGAATAAAAGTTCCTATTCATTTACTCTATATTTTTTATGCTTTTAGTGTATTCTTTTTTGGTTTTTTGAGTGTGTGTGGTGTTTTGTTTTTTTTTTTACTGGTTGTCTTCATTTCCTAAATCACCTTTTCTGGATACCCATCAGTTTACAATTAATGTGGATGACATTTTTTCCATGTTCTTTTAGAGGGGCATTTATAAAGCTTAACTTTTAAAATCTGAGCGAGATATTCTACAACAGGTATCTCCACAGGCTGAACCTTTCTCTGATCTGAACTACCTCTCTCAAGACAGCTGCTTGCTATCTTGAGACAGCATAACGTAACAATCCATAACAATCAGACAAACTTAGAGGATCAGTCTCCCATTGGTTTTATGACCCTGAAGAGTTTGGGCACTACGTCTCTTTCCAGATATCCATACACACTATCAGGGTTGCAATAATCTTTTTAAGACTTTCTCCTGAGACTCAGTAATGCAGCTGTACTGGAGCTTACAGGTCCCACAAAGTTTGCTGTTTCAGAGTTTTTCCCAGAGTCTTGTGGGTATCCTGGAATATAGTTTACCTCTTTGAAGACTTGCGGTTGTTAAAGAAAAAGATAAATGTTTCACAGAAATGAACTTTTTAACACAAAAATAGTCATCTATACTCCTTACATCATCAAAGGGAAGCAATGATGGTCAGGTTTCTTCTGAACCCATGTCCATCATCACTAATGAGCACTTTCAGCAGACAGATCAAAGACTTCCATGAGGTAGGGATGGAGAATACATTCCCTCAAATCTCCAGTATAGAACCCCTTTGATAAGTTTTGTCATAGCTGGTCAAGGCAAAGAGAAACACACGCTGTCAATATTGTTTAAGAAGAGTAACCTGACTGACAGCATGACTACTGCAGGTGGCACTAGACATAAGTCTAATTATTCACAAGGTGAAATAGAGCATAGTAACTTGAAAGAATATAATACAATCCTTAACAAATATGCCTTTCAAACTCTAAAGCTGTTTGTTCTGCAAATCGTGTGCCTTCTGGTTTCTGTGAAGCATTTCATCCTCACAATCCTCTTACTTCTTATTGGCCTGGATTCAAAAACACTATGTTCTTGAACTTCCAGCATAAGATGTCCTCTAACATGTTACTTCAAGCATTTTTAATTAGCACCCCCACATTCACAGACACAAACTAATTAATTATGTTGAAGGACCCAAAGGGTCCAGATTCTAGAGGAGACCCAGGACTGAATGGTTTGTGTCCTATGAGATGAGTCTACCCTGGAAGGAGATAGCTAGCTCGGAAAAATGTGAATGCGAGCCGATCTGTGCTTTAGGGTGCAGGACTGGCCTCAACCTTATTTTATTTAGCAGTATAGATATAGTCTGCATGGACTGGGTTAGGGACATACACACAAGTGCACTTAAAGAGGAACAAATTTTCCATAATATTAGATGGCAGTAGCCTGAAATGGCATCCTTTAGCCACTGTATGATGTTGTGCCCTAGCACATCATGAGAGAATATTACATTTTAAGATGAATTTTTAAAGCATCAGAATGGGAAACAACAACAAGAGCAAAAAAAAAAAAAAAACACAAAACCCACTACAAAATGCCTAAACATTCTCTTTGACATCTGTGTGTTTATGTACTCTTTGTACAGCCTTAAACTGTTGGTGATAACAGACGTTCAAAACCAAAATTACACAAAGAGCACGGTACTATAAAAAGCATAGCAACTGCAAAAAAAAAAAAAATGTTCCCTAGGGATTAGTTTAAATAATGATGCATTTGTGTTGCATAAGCAAATATAGTTGTCAAATATTTATGAACAGAGTAAATGAGCCCATCCAGAATCTTTGTTAAAACAAAACAGCGTCAAGAAGCCTCCCATGTAGCACTCTGATTGTATGAGTCTGTGAACCTACTGACTTTGTGAATCAGAGCAGGAGTCTGTTCAACATGATGTTCTGTTCTGACATATTCAGTGCCAAATATTTCAGTGGAAGTTGCAATAGTTCCCCAGAATGAAAAGTTATGGAATAAGCTGATCATTAAAGAGGTTTTCTCTTGACTGTCATCATTTGGCAATTGTAGCACGTTCTGAGGTATGAGGTTTTCATAGATTCATCAATGCTCAGGCTGGAAAACATTACTATAGTTGGTCTAGTTTAACCTTCTGTATATTGCAGAGAATTTTTTTCCCTAATTTCTCTATCAGGTCAATAAAAAGCACAACCAAATTACTAATTTTTTTTGTATTTTTGATCCTATTTACTAGAAAGGGAAAAATTCCTTTATCTACAAACAAGTTAAACTGTTTTATTGGAGTTGAGTATATTTTTTTTTTTTAAAGAACAGTGATTGGTATGATTGAATAATCATGTCACCATTATTATTTTAAATTATAATTTTAATATTGTCTGCTTAATGTTCACTGAATGCTCTCACTGAATACACATTATGAACACAAATTTTCAAACGAGACTGGTTGTTTTGTAAGCCTAGAAGGTATTAATATAGGAAAATCTGTGCCATTTACATTGCTACAGATAAATTTTCCAGAAGCTAATCCATCTCCCCCAAATTATTTTTAAAATGCCATGTTCCTGCAGTCTACAATACCATCTGTCAGAATGGAAGATTCCTTCCTGAAAGAAGGTGAAAACATCCCACATGGATCTAAGACTTGGGTCAGAAGTCTGAAAGGAAGGGGCAAAAGGGAGATCCTGTTTCTGATAAAGCCTATGCTGAAAAAATTGCTTTTTATTTGCTGACAGAATATACTCTGAAAACATTAGAAAAAATTAAAATGCACATCGTGTTGATGGATATTAAATTTATTTTGTTCATAGTCCATTTCTACCCGTAGTAAAATGTTAAAGGAAATAACGGCTCAATTCACCCCATGTGGTATATTGGACCCTGTATAGGACCATACAAAAGAGTTAATGTGATATTTTTCTGGGGGTTTGCATCAGGACCAACTGTTGCCCTGTAGGGACCTATGAAGTGCATATTTAGCAACATTCTAGATTTAGTACTAACCTGGAAGTAATTTAATACACAAGAAAGGGACTACAGAAAGGAAGAAGTGAACACTTTATTTCATAGTAGCTGCTCCGCTTTATGGCCAAAGAGAAAAACACAAAAGGACAGAGGAAAAGGAATGAAAAAATAGTTAAAACATCTGAAAGGTTGGTAAAAAGTTGCTGACAGATTTTCATAGCTTTTGCCTGCAGAAGAAAGAAATTTGATGCTGATGAGTAAGGCAGAGAGCAGTTGTCAAGTCCTTCCTTGGGTACTAGATGGGAATGTAATTTTACAACTAAAGAGGACCTTCTACATAATTAATACAAATAACACATTTGCAAAATATGCCACTTTCGCCTTCTTTTTTTTTTTTTTTATTTTTGAAAGAAATAACTTATTCCCTGGAAAAAAAGTCTGTCATTCTGGAGCATCTTTTTCACCATAATGTTAGCACATCTTTTTGACAGTTTATTAAAGTTTCAAGAAGTATTCATGCAGATTAGCCTAAATATCTTGTTTTGCCTTACCACCAGATTTCTGTTAAAACAGAACAAATCATTACATTCATTCATCATCATTTGGCTGTGAGGTTCCAGGATGCCAAAAATAGGAAACACTTGTGGAATCTACAATAATTGAGAGCAACAGTAAATTACATTTTAAGTGCTCATCAAGGTGAGAACAAGGCACTTCATGACTCTTCGTACATCCTTGTTAGGAATTTTGCCAAGCTAGAGGAATGCACAGGTTCATATGGAAGTTGCTAGCTTTAACCTTCCTATGAGTGTGTTTGTGCTGTACAAACCCAGTGATTTTTTTAGAGATATCTAACCTAGTTATAAAAAAAAAAAAGAAAGAAAAAGTAGATTGTGGTGGATGGAGAATTGTGCTAAAACCTCTAATATATACTGCTCTTGTACTCCAGTTTGATAATTTAAAATGCAGTGTGGATACCTGCTTTGTTTTCTTTAGGGTTCAGGCAGGATGAGATGTGGCATTTAGCTGTAGTTTGCTACAAGAAAAGTTCCCTCTGTAAGGCACAGCATCAATGTCTTAACATTGAATATTACCAATAAAGCAGCTGTTGCTTAGTTTGTCAACATATGCATATGCTATATAGCTAGTAGAAATACCATCATAGAACAACTGTGTGCTTTATAAGTTTCACTTTCTTCCCAGTTTTGCCCTTATGCAATGCAATTCAAGGAGCTGAAAAGGTTTGCCTTTGGCACTAACAAGACACATTTAGCAAGGTACAATTTTTGGATTATCCTTTAGCTGGAACACCATCCCTTGGTCTGGCAAAATTCAGTTACCTTCCTAGTTGTAAAACCTACTTGATCTCCTCTTGCCATAATAAAGATACCAACTTGTCCACACAGTAAATTAATTTTGTTGCTCCTTTGTGTATTCCATTGTAAGTTTTGCAAGTATTCCACTATGCCTGGAAACAGATTATTTTGGCCAGTGAAGTCCCAAGGGGTCAGTTTGTAT
Source organism: Anarhynchus alexandrinus (assembly GCA_008711295.1). Classification (NCBI taxonomy): domain Eukaryota; kingdom Metazoa; phylum Chordata; class Aves; order Charadriiformes; family Charadriidae; genus Anarhynchus; species Anarhynchus alexandrinus. The sequence goes on from VUYV01000040.1 coordinate 1,271,585, forward strand.
AGTAACCAAGATGGGAAGGGCTTGATCGTTCATGCCCACTCTTCAGTTCCTTCTTTAATGTCCATGGAACATGAAGAATGAAAGGGACATATCCTGTTTCCAAAACATCTTGTTCTTGTAGAAAGAAGTATCTTTTTTTTTGTCTTCTGATTGCTTGTCTCTCTATGTATTCTGCTGCAGATGGCTCCAAAGCAGTACAGCTGAGGGGCTAAGAAGCAGATGGTAATAATTACTGAAAGACTTTATATAGAAGGCATCCAGGGAAAACACATGCATTAGAATACAATGATTTATAAAAATGTATATGGAACTTTGTGTTACACTGAATGCAAATTGCATTTCTAAGCTGCACAGATCCTTGTTGAGTGTGGTCATGGATTATCAGGTGACTTAGATAAATCTTGGGAAAGCATAATAGACACAGAGATCCACTTTGAGATACTCTGAGTGGAAATTGCTTCCCCTTTCATTGTCTCATCAAAGGAGACAAACAACTTCAGAAAAAATTTCGAAAGGTTTTGTCCTATACAGATAAAAATCCAAGGCCTCCCACATATCTTGTTTCTTCTCTTTGCAGTTGGCATAGATTTGGTTGCTGAGTTCTGAAGCTATTGAAACTAGAAATATCAGTCAGAAATGTTACCATAATATATTTTTGGGAAAGAAAATCTGGTATTCTTTCTCCCTGGAACCTCCCATCATTCTTCCTATTGTCTTTTAAAACTGATGGACATCATTTTGGGAGAAAAAAAACTGACAGAGAAAAAGGTAACCATGAGATAATGACACAGAACATCTGAGAAAATGCTGGATACTCATGTGTATTTAATTCAATCCACAGGTTTCTAAACATTAACTGCATTCAGTGAGACCTATTAGTAGAAACCAGACTGTACGCTCAGAGCTCTAACTTAGCAAAGGCACCTTTGGTGTCCTGGAAAACACAGCTAAGTGAGAAAAAAATAAATTCAGACATACTAACCATCTACTTGATCTAATGAATAAATCACTCAAAGTGATGACTGAATGTAAACCAGAAGCAGGTAGGCTTAGTCATTTCAGGTTTAGAATAAATCGTTATGTCTAATTTTTGTCTGAGTTTTGTTTTGGAGAGGAATTGGAAGGGTCAGAAAGTTTCTGCTATCAGTTATTCTCTCTCTTTTTTCGTCGACAATGAGACTCTAATGCTGTTGTTCCTGATTTAAATGTATTGATTTTTGAAAATGAAACCTGTGACAAAGAAAAAATGTTGTTATAAAGAGGCAGAACAGCAGAAATAAACCCAGTAGCTGTTAATTTGTTATGATGGAAGATAGACTTTATGAATTTGTACAAACATTTCCCACAGAGGTGTAAGAGAGGGAAGACAGATGTCAACAATCCTGTCAAACAGGATTTTACCAGATAGTGATTTTGGTATCAAGTAAGTAGATTTATTTATTTAATTTAATTTAATATTACCCTTTTTCATGCACCTGGGATGGATCCTAAGGGCACTGTGTCCCAGTGAGGCATCAGGATCCATGGGGGCTGACAGGGCAGCACATCACCAAACATGGTCCATCCCACTGTCCCCACTGAATGAAAATTTAGGGTGATCCTCAGGCCATAACTACTACCTTCTCATATAATACATCTCTAGTGTCAAGCCCCAGGTCTAGCTTAGAAGTTTTGCTGGACTCACTTTACCAACACTCACATTTCAGCCAGCTCCTCTTTGTAATGCACAGGGAATTTCACAGAACCACAGAAACGTTGCTTGGAGGGGATCTCAGGTAGCTATCTAGTCCAACCCACTCCTTGGTGCAAGGCTATCACCAATATTAGGTCAATCAGCCTTCATTTTGTCTTTTGTTAAGTTTTTAACACCTCCATGGACAGAGATTCCACAACCTCCTTGGACAACCTGGCCAAGTGTGGTACTACCCTCCTCCAGAATTTTTCTTCATGTACAGTTTTCTTTTCCCAAGCTACAACTTGTGGGCATTGCCCCTTGTTATATCATCTGTCACTACCAAGGAGACGTTGGCTGCATCACCTTTGCATCACCCTTCAAATAGATATAAGCAGAAGCCCTTAGTTTCTTCTTCACCAAGCTATATAACCTCAGTTTCTTCAGGTGCCATTCATGGTAAAAGTTCTGTGGCCCTGATCATCTTTGTAGCTCTCCAGTGAATCCTCTCCAATTTCTCCTTATCTCTCTTAAACTGTGAAGTCCCAAACTGGATGCAGTATTTTACATACAACCTCACCGGTACTAAGTAGAAGGGAAGAAAATCTTCCCTTGATCTTGTGGCCAGAGCCTCTCAACATAGCTCAGTGTATAGTATGCCTTACTCAGGAAGAGAGAGCATTGTTGGCTTATCTCCAACCTGGTGTTTACCATTACCCTCAAGCTCTTTTCAGCAGCGCTTTAAGTCAGTTAGTCCCTTCCTAGTCTGTTTTGATGCATGGAATCATTTCTTCCTAAGTCCAGAAATTTTCACTTTTTCTTATGGAACCTCATGAGCTTTCTTTTGGTCTAGTGTTAAACTTTATTCCAGTCTCTTTGGGTAGAGTTTTGACACTTGTCATGGCCACAGTTACTCCTTCCAGTTTGTTTCATCTGCAAATGTTCTAAGTGCAGTCTGTGCTATTATCCAGGTCATTGAAGATATTGAACACTATGGGTCCCAGCACGGAATTCTACAGTACTGAACTTCTCACTGCTCTCCAGAGGGACATTTAAAACCATTGATCCTTGTTGTGTCTGAATCCATTTAATTTTCAACCCACATAACTAACCCACCTGTTTTCCCAGCACATACCCCCTCAGCTGTGCGAGAATGCCAAAAACCTCACTAAAGTCAAGGCAAATTCCATACATCTCTTTCTCTTGTCATATACCTAGTCATTAGATTGCACAAAGATAACTGGTTTGTTGTGCACACTTTACTGCTGGCAAGGACATGTTGAGCATTCCTGATTACTTTTCATGTCTTTCACTTGTTTGGAAGTGGATTTTGAGAGCGTGTGATCTTCCCAGGGACTGAGGAGAAACTGAGAAGCCAACAGTTTCTTTGATTCTCCTTTTTGCCTCTCTCAAAGATTAGTGTTTCATTTTGTTTTCTTTTGGGTATTTTTGGTTTGTGTCTTCCAGACAACACGATAGGCAGCAGCCTCGCAAACACACCAATCAACTTGTTCAGCATATGTTAATAAAATTTATCAGCCCCATGATATGGAGCACACCTAACTTCTACAACATTTTGCACTAAAAATGAGAATCCCTTCTCCTTCCCAGACTTTGCTGGTACACACAGATGTCAGTTGAGTCCTTCAGTGTTTTCAGTGTTGTCCATGACTAGGCTGTCTTCCCCCTCCATCATTTTCCTTTCATTTTCCCTGACTTTTTCTTTGCAATTGGCATAACTATGCAATCCCTACCTGTTAATTTTTATGTCATTCACCAGTCTTAGGTCCAGCTGGAATTCTGCTTTCCTGATCTTGTCCCTACGTGCCTAAGAAGTTCTTCCATACTTCTTTGTTGCCTTGTTATTTTGCTTTTTCCAGCTCTTGTGGACTTCCTTTGTTTGTTTCAGTTTATTGGGGAGTTGCATGCTTAGCCAAGCAAGTAATTTGCCAAAATTACCAGTGTTCCTGCACAGCAGACTGGGGACCGACTTTTTAGCAGCACCTGTTGCAATAGGTCATGGCGTAATGGATTTAAACTAAAAAAGGGGAGATTCAGACTAGATAGAAGGAAGACATTTTTTACGATGAAGGTGGAGAAACACTGGAACAGGTTGCCCAGAGAGGTGGTAGATGCCTCATCCCTGGAAACATTCACGGACAGGTTGGACAGAGCTCTGAGCAAGCTGATCTGGTTGAAGATGTCCCTGCTCATTGCAGAGGGGTTGGACTAGATGACCTTTAAAGGTCCCTTCCAACCCAAACTATTCTATGATTCGATGATTCAATGACTCAATGTTTCGATGATTCAATGATTCTATGAGTCTATGATTCTACAATTTGATGATCTTATGATTTGATGATTCTGTAATTAATTCCTGAACTGTGTTTAAGCTCTCTTCAAAAATCAGCTAGCTGTCATTGATTTCCTTCTCTTTCATGGTAGCTTCCCAAAGAGTTCCAAAGGAACATCCTGAAAAAGATGAAATATGCAGTTGTAAAGTCTGGAATCCAAAATTTGCTGCTTACCTTCCCATTTCACCTCCAGGTCCTTAACTTAATCTTCTCAGAGACACTGCAACCCAAGCCACCCTCTGAGACTGTCTTCTTTATTTATGAGTAGAGCACTACCCCTGGTCATCCCTCTCAGCACTTGCATTAGGAGATTGTTACCAGAGTAGTCTAAGAACCTCCTGGACTTCCTGCCTAAGGATGTTTTTCCCTCCCAGCAGATGTCTAGCTCATTGAAATCCCCCATAAGGACAAAAATCCCTGAGTATGACAACTTTGCTAGGTGGGATGAAGAAGAAAATCTCATTCACTACACCCTTGTGGGTGTTATCTCCACATCTCCAGTGTTCCTTCCCTCTCTGATCTTGGAAGATATGCTGTCAGCAGGCAGGCCTCTAGATTCTTGCTTGAATTCTTACATAAAGGAGATCCTTAACACAGAGTATCACTTCCCCTTCCCCTTGTTCTTCCCAAGTAGCCTGCATCCACCTGTAGATGTGTTCCAACCACCAGGTACTGTCCTATCAAACCTCTGTGATCTTTACCACACCGCAGCCAAACTCGGAGTCCTGGATTTCAGATGGTTTTAGGTCATGGTAGGTATTTTATTTTTAATTATGGGCAATAAAGAGGAGGAGGGATTACTCCACATCAGTTTAGTGCACATCAGTTGGGAGAATATTCAATAAACTAGACTTCTCTTCAGATTGATATAGAGTAATTTAAGGTGCAGAACTGTGAATTTGTTTGTTTGGTTGTTTTTTTGTGAAGCTTGTTATTTCACTCCTTTAGTACAAAATCTAGTAAAAAAAAAGATACTGACAACTTTTCTTCTTTGAGATACACGATTTACATAAATGCTTTGGACATGTGTGAGCCAAAGCATTCAAGGCCAAAAGTGGGGTTTCGCTTTATAGTGCCAGTAAAACTGTTTTAGTGACAGGTAGTGTGCTTGGCAGCCAAAAGCTAAGACTTATGGACATGCCTTAAGACTATTTCTGAGGTTAAAATCATCTGATCCCAAGTGTTTGGCTACATGATTGCACGTCATAAGAATGCATGGTTAATGGGAGACAAAATTTTACATACTTATAAACTACTGTTATTCTCTGTCCAATACCAGAGTTCCTAGAAATACATTTCATGCCCATTTCATGAAATTTTTACCTACCAATCACATCTGACACAAACCAGTGTGTGCATTACAGCAGTTCTAGAAAAATCTGTGCCTGCTTTGTAATATGCTGTAAATAATTTTCATTCGTGCAGTAACTGCACAAATATTAGTTATAATGAAACTATCTGCATGGACAGAATCAGTAATTTTTTGCTATTAGCATATTATTCTCTATTCAACTCTTTACCCTTTTTTTTTTTTTTTTAACCAATATTTAATTAATTTTTTTNTAATAAAGCAAACTGAAGTCTGGTCCAAAAATCCCCATGAGTAAATATAGTTTTTCTGCAAGATCTGCCATTGAGCCATTAATAATCAATGCCTTGTTTTCTACCTGCAATCCAAAAAGAAGCTCAAGGCAAGACAAGCTCTCCATTCTTCCCAAAACCAGGATGGTAGTAGAGATGTGCCTCTGGATGAGCCCACTTGGAGCACCAGTTTCAGTTGCTGCTACCTCTGGCAGCTGTGTAATAGATATTCAGGGCCATGGAATACCACGGGTGACAGAACATTTGGAAATGGTCCATATGAACTTAGTACAATATTTTCAATTTATCATAGGATAAGAAGGGAGAGAATGAGAGCAGAGCTCCTGCCATAAGCTCTGAAAAGGCAGGGAACTTATCCGGTGAAATAATTTAGATTAATATTGATTAGTTTAATGTTGGCTTAGAAGAAAGGACAGTATCACCTGGTAAACAGTCCAGCTTACTTAGTAGATCTCACTATGTTTTCCTTGGAGATGTCCCAAGAATTGACTAGGGTGAGCTCTACTAAGATGATTGGATCTGGCACAACTACACACTGTAGTAAATTAGTTTTTGTGTACACTGAAAATTCAGGCTATATCTAAGCTGTGAAACTCTTATGTTCATATATAGTTTACAAATTTTCAGTGTCTACCATCAAAGAAATTATAGTGCCCTAAAGTAAGTAAATTTGTATTTTATTTGCCTTGGGAATGACAAGAAAGTAAGAATGTAATGTGAGAGAATAATTTAGAAATTAAATTGAATTAGTAACATAGAAAGAGACAGAAAGTGTTCTGTTATGTGGAAGTGCTGATTATCATCCAGTCTTTATATTTGGTTAAGATAAGGGCATCTAAATACTTATCTAGATTTTACAAGTATTTCTTTAGTCTGCAAATATAAGCAGAAACCAATCACAGGGACATAAATAATTTCTAGATACCGTTTCAATATTTGTAATTTAATGAACTGTACAAAACGAGATTACAGATGCACATGAAAATGGAAAACTTTTTAATTACATGACTGTGTAGTAATATAGAATCACTCCTTTGTTATAAGTGACTATGTCTAGAAAAAACATTTGGCTTAGAATGTAGTTTAGCTGAATCTGTGTAACTCAGTTTTAAATATTTTACTTTCCTGTGACTCTCCTCCTTGTGCATGTGTGTGTTGCTAGACTTTTTAAATTTTAATTTCCTCATTCCGTTAAAAGATAGGCACCTTTTTCATGATAGCATTTTTCTTACTTGCTTAGAAACCCAGAAGGGAGCATATTCCCTGTTATTCTTTAAAGCACCTTAAAAACTTTGGCTCCTACAGGGACTGCACTGTCACACTCATTCCTGCTCTACTGTGAGTGTAAGATGCTAGTTTTGTTATGCGGCATGAAATAGAAATCAAGCATAATCAAATGGCTTTTATACAGCTTTTTTAGCGCAACACAATTATAAATGATCTTGAATACTATTCATGGAGAGGTCAATTCATTATCTTAAATCAAGACTAGTAGTTACAGTGATACATTACCTATTTATCTAAAATTCTTTTAGAACAATATTCTTTCTGCCAGAAAATTTGACTTTGAAAAATCCATAGTTTAAGCAACTATCTGAATCATATAACAAGACTCAATTACACCAGGTGGTACTGACTGATATATTTGGTAATGTAATAAAGATGCCAACCCTGACAAAATTTGTTAGTTTGGAAATAGGGCAAAATGCCATTTTATTGCAAAGCTAATGAAAAATATTGCTTACGGAATGATGAGACCCATCACAAGTAGATTTATAGCATACAACATTTGTATGATCTCAAATATTTCAAAAAGATTGGAAGGCTTATGGAATGGGCGATATGACTATTGTCTCTGCAGTATAATGAACACAAGAAAAAGAAGAGGGGTGAGCTCTGACATTCAGACTTGCACGGTAGAGGGCTAGAAGCTTTCTGTGTAGTAAAACTCTTAAACAGAACGTGCTGCTTCTTGAGCTTATGCAGGCACTGTCATGGCTGGACCACCACCTGGATGTTTTGCAAGCTCCACAATTCAAAGAGATACTGCTTCGGGGGATTAAAGACTGTGAGTCGGATTCAGTGAATCCAAATCCCAGCAGAAGTTTGGCAGAGGACTGAGTCAGTTCCTGGGATGCCAGCATTAATGGCTGAGGGCCAGACACTAATCTCAGATGCACGGCACGTGTCGCCTCCTATCTCGATTAAGCCACGTCTGTGGCTTGCACACACAACGCATAACAGCAGATTTTCTAAGGCATATGCTGCTTCCAGTGCCATACGTCTTAGTTTAAAATCTGGTCCGTAAGGTATGACTATTTCTTTTCTTTTTTCTTCAGTTGTTTGATGAAGAAATAAAAACAAAAGAAAAGGAAAGTAAAAATTTGTTAACAGTACGCGCCCTGTTTTACCCCTCTGGCTTTTTCTTCATCTTCTGTTCCCCTCCTTCCAAAGGATTCAATCTGTACCACACCACACCAAAGATGCAAAGAAATTAAAGTAAGAGCAGAAGCAGTACGGGAAGATTATTTTCCTTCGTTCGTTCTTCAGTATATGTGCGACATGACAGGATTCTATAAACTCACAAGTATTTACTCTTTAAGCTAATTCTGCAGTGTTGTAAAACAACATGCAAACTGCAGGCTAGAGAGAAATAGGAGAGTCAGCATAGCAAAACTCGATTAGAAAGTTTGATTTGATTATCTGTTCCTTATTTGCATCACACTGCTGTTTCACTCAGAGCTACCTGACTGGAATATTTTCACTGCAATCTGAGCGTGGAAACTGAAGCTATCAGCAGAATAGCAGGCTGCAGGAAGCACAGCATTTTATGCTGGAACATTCCGGCACGCTAATTGCTGCTTTGAAAATGATACTCCAAACATTTTCTTGCTTCATTTTGTCTCTTGGTTTTGATGGAAAATGTCCAGAAATGATGTGGCTGAGCTTGAAGATGAGAAATGGGAGACCGAGGGGCTGAAAGGTACCGAATGAGTGGATTGATGCAGTGTCTTAATGTACTGGCCTTGAACTATACGAACTTGATGGTGAATTCAGCCAGATTAAGGAGAGTGAGAATCAATCAGTTTCTGATAGCTCTGAAAGTCACAATAAAAGGGAAGATGGTTTTGTATTTATTGTCTAAGAGCTACACACAAGACCCTCTTGTGCAATAATAATTAAAAAGGCTCAACTAGAGAGGTTAGCTTGAAAAACATGGAACAAAAACACCTGACCTTTCTGTTCCTAGACGAAAGCCCATTAGCTGAATGATTGATCTTGTGCTTAACTTCTTTCCTTTTTCCTTTTTCCCTCAGCATGTATTTTTCCTTTTGGTCTCATTCTCTACATTACATGAAACACCCCAAAATATATTTAGCCATTGGATACTTAGCCCGAATTGGGGAGAGGTAAGTGGGAGGCTAATTAAAAAGTCCTGTTGTATTGAATTTCTCTTTCAATAAGCTACTTTCCGCCCTTCACATTCTAGCTGGACAGGCACCAGAAAATATGCTGCTTTTGATTATTTTTTAAATAAAAGGAAGAATCTGTATAGATTGTGTATCAATTTTTAAAACCTAATGCCTATTTCACTGATGCATGACCACCAAAAATAAATTAAAAATTGCAAGAAGATGACACCCCTCTGCTTCTGAAGTGCTGTAACAAGGAATGTTCTTTGTTGTCACCAGCCCTGACTTTGCCTAAGCCTCTCTCATGCACACTGGAATCATATATAATGTAGATGAGATTGGTAGGGCCAGAAATCTTAATTTATTTATTGTATAAGTGCAATGCCAGCCACCTCCTGTTTTCATTTTACCAATCTAATGCCAGCCATTTCCTGTTTTCATTAGACCATTGTAATGCTAGACTCCTACTGTTCTCATTAGTGCAGGACTGTGTAATGGCAACCACCTCATGTTTTCATTATAACAAAACTGTATGGTGCCAGCTGCCACTTATTTTACTTTACAGAATAACATTTGAATGTAGTCCATACTCTTTCCAAGAGAATATATACAGAGATGTCAAGGACCTTAGAAGCCTAAGGTCCCTAAGAAAACATTGGGAAACACCCTTTCTTGACCGTTATGTCGCTGAGAGAATGGCAGAGAAATTATACCGTATACACAAAGCAGAGGTTAAAGCTGGAGTTAACCTGCTGTGGAACATGGTTAAATTCCAGCAACTACATTTCTGACCCGTAACCTGCCTGGGCTTCCAGAAGAAGATAAAAAGGTGGCTGTAGTAATTCAAGGTCTGGATTAGACTTTTAGGGAAATCCAAGTCAAATTCCTGGCTCCAACATGTATTGCCTGTGCATACCTCAACTAGTAAATTCTCAGTTTTACTACTCCAGCTGTGACTGGTCTGGAGATAATAAGATTTTTTCTGTCCAAAACATTGTTTTGTTTTGGTTTGTTTTGCTTTGCTTTGCTTCTGTATTATCTATTCACAATTTTTTTTTTCACTATTTATCAGCATTGTTTCAAAAGAAGCTGTGTCTCCTTCTATGGGGTCTTCAAATTCTATTGTAATGATATTAAATAGTGCTAAGAACTGCATGATGACACAGAAATCTTCCATTGAGAGATTTTAAAAATATAGATTCTCTAAAAGCTGGAAGGATTCATTTACTAAGGTGCAGTTAACTTGTGGTTACATTCCAAAAGATTATGGCTATTTTAGTTTTTGAAGTAGGGATCAGAATAAAACTCCCCTCTAATTCTAAAAGGAATAAAAGCATAAGATGCTGTGAAAACAATTTTACTAAAACCTTTTCTAGTTATTTAGTAAAAGTTTTCATGTAGATGTTCAGGTTTCTGCTGATATTGAACATTATAAATCTCAAAAAGAGACCCGGTGTCATTGCTCTGTAAAAACTATGTAACTGCTGCGTGGATGTCCTGTAATATCATTGCAAATAAATATCTGGTGTACGTAAGGGGACTGTGGCCTCGGGTCTATAATGAATGAATGAGCTGTGTTTTAGTCATGAGGCAGAGCCACCACATCTACGGGTACACGTACATCTGCTGTCTCGATTCTGAAGCCTTGGGAGCCTGAAGTGCTCACTATCAGGATGAGAAAAAGCACCACAGTGAAGGCCCTTATTCTGTACCTGACCAAAATTATCAGTTCTGCACAGTGACTTTGGTTTTAATTATTCATGTGATTCCAGCTTGTCATGTTTTATCTGTTGTATGTTTTAATGATTTATAGCTTCACTGTAGCTTGTGAGGAGAGCAAAAAAGCTCTATGGACAGGTACCATGAAAATAAAATTTTACTGTTATTATAAATACTGGTACTTATATTCATTTCTCTGGAAGAAAACAGCTCTTCAGGAGCATTTTTGTTCCACTCTTCCAGTCTTGATGGAAAAGTTGTGGTTTCAAGAAAAGGAAAGTGTTCTTTGTCATTCTCAGATTGCTGTATTATTAACATCACTGAATAGAGTAATTGACAGATGTGTATAAGTTTTGTTAAAATGATTAAAAGCTCTGCAAATCATAACCTGTCAGTGTTCCCCGGGAAACAAAGACCTTTCCATCTGTTAGGGGACTCTGTAAATGAATGTAATGAGTCACCTTTAAAATGACAGCTGTCACCCGTAGGATTTGAGCCTTGAAGGAAGTGCAAAAATATAATGAAATACATATAAACCGTCGATCAAAAAATATCCTTAATTTGTTATTATTTTGATCACCTCACTGTGGGCAGGGTATAGTAGCTTGTAATTTGTCTGTGATCTCTAGTGTCTGGATTACGACCAAGTCAACAGAAAGATAGTTATGTTTAGTGATGTTACAGTTTGATAAGGCACTATATGACTGCATATATCTTTGCACATTCTCTGTCACAGTCTTCACAATGAATAAAATTTTATGAGGATAGTGGCATGTGATAGCAGCACATTTGAAAATTACTTCTTCTGAGCTGTGGAAACCCAATAAAACAGAAACTGAGGGATGGAACTGGGGGGTGGGGGGTGCACTTTTGTTTCACCTGCAAAGATGGTGCATCTGTACTCCCTTCCCCTTCAATATTTAAGTTGTCTTAGCAAAGGTAAGTGATTCGTCACTCCTTTGCTTGTACCATTGTTTCCCCTTTCTGATACATTATCTGAACTAAGGCAGGTGGAGTCATAACATTTTCTGTGAAATAAAATGCAAATTCTGCTATGCAAATGGACCATTAAGAACTGAATTAGATTAAGCAGTAGTGGTAAATCAGCAATTATACTGCTTTTTTTTTTCTTTTTCTTTTTAAATAGCAAGATTCCAGCACAAATAAAATCCAACAAGTCTGCAACACATGTTGTGGATAACAATGCTAGTCACCACTAGAAGAGAAATCCTAGGGCTGCTGATGTGCTTTACTGAGTCTAGTATACATTTTACCACTGTTTTGATGCAGTCTTTAAAGCTAAGGATGCTGAGCAAAGTGCTTTGAGTCGGCTGGAAACACAGTATATTAATTACAGCTCATAATAACTTCAATTTTTACATAAATGTTGCATAGTGGTGCATGTTATGCCAAATAAAATCCTCGGTATGGACGTACAAATGTAATAATTAAAGAAACCCCCAAACTGAGCAAACAGGTGGTTCTTCAAATGCGATTCTAACTGAATTTTATCTGGCTGCAAAAATGCATTCTGTGCTAAGCAACACATGCATTGAATGAGGATTGATCTTTCTCCAGACCACCCTTCAAGGTTTGGAAATATGGACGAGCATTTTCTAGTATGCCTTACAAACACTCAGGATGAAGGAAATAAAGAAAGTGAATGAGGAGAGCTGGCATCCACTTACAAGAATCTATAGGATTCAAGATTTGGCAGCAGCACCTGGTAGCTCCTCACAGTTGTGTTGTCATTGCCCATAGAAGCTTGAATTTCTACCAGGCAGGAGGTGATGTGAACAACACCTTAGACTAGAGGAATTACTGGTTATCAGCAGAGCTGTCTCAGGTTTACATTCCTGATCCCACAGTAGGCTTGGCAAATCTCCATGAAAGCTTTTTGAACAAGAGCACTTGATTCAGATGTCCTCCAATTGCTCCTTCTTCTCCTACTGCTGCAGTAATAAGGTGGTTCCCTGACATTTCACCTCTGCTAAAGGGATAAAAGTAACAGGAACTGAGAATCTGCCCAAAGCATCATATTGTCTTTCCTCCTCTGGCTTGATTTCTGCTTCCAACCTCAATAACTTTTGCAGTTGTCGTTGGTTTAAGTCTTAGCAGTCCAGAGAAGAATATTAATAAGTGCTGGAAAATTAATCTTTTTAAAAAGGTGATTTCTTTGGAAATTATAACACTGAATGGATTTACTAGCGTTCTACAGGCTTTACCTGGGGTTCTACGTTTTCCATTCCTCTCTCCTATTTTAGTCCACTTGGAACAGGTATTTTTAGAAAAGAATGGTGGTGTATTTATAGACATCAACGGAGTTACTCAACTGAGTTGTGGAGGAAAAAGTGTCCATGAACAAGGTTTTATTTGCCATATTTCCTGTATTTTTTTTTTTCTTTTGTGTTCTGCAGACTACTTTTCAAAGCCTGTTACTTTTTCAAAAAGTAATTATTCTTTTCCTTTTAAAGGATTGCTGTATCTTACTTTGTCGCGTACAAAAATATTAAGTCAACTGCATTGAGTGACAGGGAACTTGGTTTGCTTACTTACACTGGTGCATGGAAGTGCAAAAATTATTATGGAAGCATAATTACCAACCTCTGGAATCTCTTACAGAAGAAGATGGAACGAAAGAAGCCCAGAGTCTGGACAGTGCTCTTATTCTGGAGCTTCCTATTACTAGAGGCTTTGAACTGAAGCAAAGCCTCAATGTTTTAAAGAAGCTTATCTTATGGTCAATGATAAAGGCTTATTAACAGTTGCTAATCTCTAAATCTCTTTTAGCACAATGGTACCATAATGTTATTAAAATAGTTTCACATGTATTCTTTTCTGCTGTATTTACTATATTCACTTAGTTTTATACTAATCCTTATTAAATGATATAGCAGTGGCTTATTTTCATTTTGTTCTCAATTTAGAATGAGACACAAGGGAATAGAAAATCATTCTTATAGCCAATACAGCTTTAAGCATAGAAAATCAAAGGGTATTCAGAGTAAATACAATTTCTCATCTGGTCTAAGACAGTCCCTAAACATGTACTCGTAATGAAATATATTGTTATGAACCATAATATAGTTAGAAGATATTAAATGCATTAGTTAGTTATCCAGAATATACATATCAGATGAATTTTTATCATGATTTCAATTAAAAAAATCTAAAAAGAAATAATTTTCACTAAAGATGAAGTAGCTATGTATTTAATTATCAAGGAAACATCCTGATTTAGAGCTGATGAGTTTACTAAGTGTGATACTCCTCTCAACAGGATCGCCCACTGAACTCACAGTAGCGAATTAAGAATTTGTTCATAAAAAGGTGTTTTATTTGGAAAATAAAAATATTGTTTTAATATACTGTAGGAACTTTAATATGATCAAATTTTAAAACAAATAATTTTAAGAAATAAATGGAGGTCTTATCTGCAAATATAATGATTAATATTTTTTAATTGTATCGTATGAACTGTGAAACTTCCTTGAAGACAGATGAGAAATCTGCTTTAGATTCCCTACATGAGACAAATTTGCAACGTAAAGTATTTTAAATGGACATATTAAAAGGAGGGAGTGGTAAATAATAAAAAGGGCACTTGCAGAAATCATTATAGCACGCAGCATCATAAAAGATGCCTGTTGTAAAAGGGTTAAAAATATAGACGCATGGAACATTTTCCTAAAGACAGTAATAACAGAAATAATAGATAAATGTAATTTTCTGGTGGTCAGGCAGATATGGTGTTTCCATTTTAATGTTGATGCCAGCACAGTAATCCATTTTTTTATCACTTTCAAATCAAAACACTGAAAAGAGTTCTGTATGTGATTGCCCCTAAAATGATGGAAAATTTGCAGTTATTACAAAATGTAATTGCAAATTTTTTAAGGAGTATTTCTTCTTGCAAACATATTACAAATATGTTTTCTGTACTGCACTAGCAATCAACTGAGTTCCAGATGCAACTTCAATGTTGTTTTTGACTTGGAAAAAGTTGAGGATAACTGATCCCCTAGTTCTCTGGCAGCAGTGCGGTAGGTGCACTTTAATAACAATTCCATAGAGTTAGTGTTCAAGGCACTAAATGCAATATGTTTTCAGAGATGGAATTGTAATTATTCCATTTCTCCGTAGGTCAAAATCTAAATCTGTTGTCCAATAATCTATGTTTCAAGCCATGTCCGTACTCTTGCTTCTTATCAAGATAAATTGCAGAACGTTTAAGGACATTTTGGAGTCTTGTCCAAACAAAAGGTATTCTCTCTAGCCCTAAAGGATTAGAGGAGCCCTAAAGAACCATGGAGGGAACCATGTCAGAACACTATTTTCATGTTTAAAAATAACAAAGGGCCCACAATTTGACCAGCATATATTTAGGAGAAAAAAACAAAAACAAAAAAAACCCCCAACTTTAAAAATATATATTAAAAGGAATTGGTCTCCCAATCAGAGAAAAATGTTTCCCTAAAACTTGAACTAAACATTTTTGTGAGCCATGCATTATAGGGAACCATCAGCAATAAATAAACCAAGATACTGTGCTCTCTTCCCTGAATCATAACATATGCATTATGGAATATACATCTCAGAAAATTCTTAGATGGCTCATTAATTCCCTGTTCCATTTCTGCATGCACTACTGATACTAAGGTGACCTTTCACAAATCAAGCTATACATATAGCAGAGAGCCGTCCCTTCTTTCTACTAGAGAAATTTCATTTTTAGGGAAACATTACTAACTGAAGAAATAAGCTTTCAGCTGCTTTCATGTCTTAGACTCAATAAAGGATAAGGATAGGGTATTTATCCCATGAGTGAACACCCTGAAGCAGTTATACGTGGTTGGCTTAAAGGAGATCTAAGAATCTCTGTTTGACAGACTGGCCATTTTCCAAATGAGAAATCAATGACTCTGTATTCTGGGTAAAGAAAAGCCAGGATGGTTTATGACTTGTTCTACATATACTGTGGATCCAGCCAAGCTCTGAATTACACACAGTTGAAGACAGCAAGACAGCAACATCCCATGTCCAATGAGGCCTTCAGCAGCATAAGGTACATTCTGGCAGGACTCTGCACAGACAGTGGCTTGCTAGATTTTGGAATTCAGCCTGTAGAAAGACAAATATATGTAGCAGGAAAAAGGGAAGAAAGCAAGGGGGGAGTTTCTCTGCCTAGGATAGCCAGCTATCCTAGATGCAGGTTATCCTAGATGCAGCTATCCTATAGATGCAGGTTAGTTCTGATTTTGGCAAAGACCTGCAGAAAACGCGCAATGGGTAAAAGGTAATTCTGCCTGCAGGACTAGTACGTATCTTCTTAATACCTGTAGTATTCTGAACAAACTAAAATTTTATTTAACTGTGAAAAGCAATGCAAATTTACTTAATTAGTCATAAAAAACCCCAAACAAACAAAGACCCCCAAACCAAATCCCCCAACCCCCAAAAAATCTGGTGTGGAGGATTTACACTGTTTGGTATGTCATCTCTACAATCACACAGGAGCAGATAAAAAGGGCCACACACTCTGATGGATTGATTTTGATGCTCAAATAGAACAAAAACCAACCAAACAAAAAAAGGTTAATAAAAGTGTTAAATTATAACAACAAACTTAAGAACCAGACATAGAACTTAGTCATATTTTTCTCAGCATTTTGTCACGTTGTTTACAGCAACATGAATAAAATTATTTACCTCTATTACTCAGGCTCTTAAGAAAGACACATTTATGAAAAAAAAAAAGGAAAAAAAAAAAAAAAAAAAAAAACCCAACCCATTGCATTCTTCAGATTTTTTTTTCTCCACTTGTATACTCAAGCAGTGTTTTGATCTTTCATGTTGGGCTGACAGTCTTTGAGAACTTATACCCTCATTTATAATGCTTTTGGTGAACTCACACCAGTGTACTAAACCAAACTATCCTTTATTCAGCTCCATGTTTCTATGAGCAAATAACAGCCTGTAGGGATTCAGCACATCAGCTGCTTAAAAGATAAACCTACCCAGCTTGATGAAAACTCTTCACCACCTTCCTGTTGAGAGAAAACGGTTACACATTTCTAATAAATGAAGCAGGAACTGTCATTTTTTTGGCAAACTGATAACTAGCTGTAACAGCCGCATTGCCACAAGTTGCTTTTCCAAAGTAATTACCATCAGGCTCCCTGTGGTATGCAGTGTTTAACACATTTCTTCTGTGTTAATGAATGCAAAAGCAGGCAACACCACTATTAGTAATTGCTTTTTATTCGTAGTCCTCATTTTCCAGATAGGTCACATTAAACACAGCCATTAAACAATAGCGGTTGAGATAATCCATACAATGTATGCTGCTTTTGTTTGGGTTTTTTGTGTCATTCACCAGTCATTGGTGCAACTTTGAGCCATATGGGGAGACAGGGGCTGATAAATGCGAATGCCAACCTGTATCACAATTGGGCCAGAGAAGTCAAAACCTTAATCAGGTTTCATTCAATTACACTTCAAATCAACAAATCTTGATAGCCAAAACTCCCATTTGAATTAATGCAATAATAATCACTGCCTGATGTGAAAAGAAAGTAATTAAACAATAATGAGTGGGCATATATTATGCTAGGCTTCAGACCCCTTCTTGACCTCAGCAGTTTCCCTTCCATTGGACAGAAAGCAGCTTGAAAGTTTATTTGAATGATGCATCTTGCTCCACTATGAGCAATGTTTGACTTCTGGGGGTAACTTGGACTGGGAAACCTATATCCTCAAGTGGCAAATCACAGTTCAGGAGAATCTCTTTCCTGATAAATATGCCAAGAAAAAAGAAAAGGAAAAAAAAAAAGTCCTGATTTGATTGGGCAATTGTTTAAGGAACTCCCAGTTGATGGCTTTCATTAATAAAAAAAAGATATTGAACGCCTCATTTGCTTTTCACAGTGTACAGTACAATTTTATTAGTTACTTAGCTTGCCTCCCTTAACTCTGCCATTCTTTTTATAATCATGTGGCAGATATTTTCTTTCAGTCTTATAAAACATGTATGTAAGGAATGAGAGAAATAACTCATAAACTTTATCTTTCATTGCTGCCTCTTTCTCCAGTGGTGATAGTAGAGATACCACAGAGAAAATATATTTTTTAATTCATGTGTGTGTTGTACTTCCTTTACACACAATTGTGTTAATTTTGACTGAACCAGCAAAACTCAAATTGTATGAGCTCTGCAGGTTTATTGGTTTGTTATGTATGTATCCATTCCAAATTGTGAAACAGATTTTTTTAATCTGGGATATCCTTATTGGAAGCAGTATGCCAGAGATCTACAACAAAAGGCAGTTGTCAGCCAACTTAAATAAAAGCAAGAATTCCTAAACTCTTCTATAAAGCTGTGAGTCATGAATTCTGAATTACCTCAGAGTGGTAAATAAATAATCACTACTAAATACAGATAATGTGTTAAACAGCTAAAGCTAGTAAATCACTAGTGACAGAGAGCCTTAAGGTAAATTCCTCTTACATTGGCACAGCCCTTTCTCAGAATGTTGTGGTTTTATGTCTTCAGAAACATACATGAATTGTACAATTGGTTACTCAGTGTTAAAATCATTTATAAAATACACAAATCTCCATCACTTGACTGCATTTACATACTGGCTTAGATTTTGCTGAATAATGGATCTCACTGGCAGAGCTAAAGACTTGGTGCACAGACACTGAAGTGATGGGCACCACAGAAATACGTATAAAAGACTGATCAAACAATAAGAAATCCTCTCCACTATGGAATTTCAAGCTATCAAGCTATCAAGCAAAACCAATCTTGGGTCTCCTGGCCAGAAAAAAAAAATATATATAACACAGACAACACCACATTTTAGATACATAAATTGTCCAAAACATGGAGAGTAGCTTGATAAAACATGTACAAGATCCTTTTTTCCACATGTAATTGTAGACTTTTTTAACAGGAGGAGCTAAAAGCAAACTGTCAGAATGGTTGTCTCCCAAAGACAATTCATTGTAGGACTGACTAGCTAAAATCACCATTTAGCAGCAATCCCAACATCAAAACAGGCTGTTGGGTCAACTTTCTTTTTCGAACTGATGAAAACTATGGCTTCGTGGGATTTGAGATTGCCAACCTCTTTTATATATGTTTGTATAGTACAGATTAAATTTAATAAACCAAATACAACATTTTTAAACAATGTGCCATAGTGGTATTTCCAACAGAGTATCTGAAGTATGTAAGGGACAAATCCTGAGGTAAACATTTTATACTTCGGCTTCTTCTTGTTCTGTGCAAGTTCATTTTGAATGTGGGTTGTTTTTCCAACTTCCATCTGAAAGCAGTTTTGAATTTTTCAAATGCAATAAAAGTACCCTTAGAAAAAATAATAAAAAGTAGAAACTATACCCCAAGTTATTCTGCAAATACCTTTCAGAACAAATAAAGACCAAACTAAAAACATCCTCCAAAATAAGTGGTGTGTATCTAGAACTGCAATAAGCAATTGCACATTCTAAAGAATCAGATAAAATACTGCCCATGCCACATTGGCACTGTCATGTTTTTCAGCTCTATGAACTTAGTAGGAAAACTTTGAAAATGGGGGCATCTCTTAATCAGTCGAATATTCTAAATTAAACTACAGGCTCACTGCATGTGTTTGTTAAAAAAAAAAAAAAAAAAGACAACCCAAAAAAAAACCAACCAAGGAGGTTCCAGATGTTGGTTCGAGTGTAATTTTTGTTGTTAAACATGGGTTTGCGATAGAAGCTTCTACAAGGATTTGCACATAACCATGACTGATGGATGTATTTGTAGGCTTTTCAGTTAGCTCCATCAGCTCACTCAAACACATTTTGAACAGATTATGTACTGCAGTACTTCGTAGACCATACATTAAACAAGAGACTTTGCTCTGAGGCGCTGCTTCCCATAATCCATGGGGAAAAGGAAGCAGGAAAAAACAAAACTCATAGAGTTCGACAGCTACCGAGGCAACACTTGCCATTTACAATATAAGCCCAAATATTTTTGCAACACAACTATATATTAATTTAATAAAATACACAATATAGCTCTTATACACTCAACAATTTGGCTCATATGCACTGAATCTGCAATAAATCAATAAAAATATGTCATTTGATGTAAACACACTGAATCTTCTTACATTTGCACATTTAAATGATCACGTGATTCTTGTGGATGTCTAAGACATTTTCACTTTCCTGAGCTATTTTAGTGTCCAAAAATGAATAAAAAAGTGTTAATAATGTTAATTTCTTTTGTGTATTACCCTTAAAGGTAACTATATTTTTTTAACCTTTATTTTACTTCTTTTTTTTTAAAACTTACTGCTAACTATTTATAGTTTTGTTGGACACTAAAACGCTAAATAGATATTAAAATCTTCTTTTTCTTTTTTATCAAGTGAATTAGCTTATGTGTGTGCAGGACAAGATGGACTATATCATTTTACATTTAACCTTAATATGACATGAAGTGTTTTACTAATGATCAGGATATGTTTTGCTGAATAATGATCTGGAATGGGTTTTTTTTGTTTTCTTGTTCTTTTTTTTTTCCCATATTTGTGGCAGATAACTTTGTACATAAATGTTTACCACAAATGAATGTTAATGTTTGGTGTCACTTGGACTACTACAAGAACTCTTTTTAGGACTTTCAGTAGAAGCCTGTGGTGACTGCTGGAGATCCACCACAGATCAAAATTATTCAACCCTGTTTTTCTTGGGGTTTATACGTAAACAGTAAAGTCAGCATCAGCTATTGAGGACAGTCTTAAAGTATCAGACGTATTTCCATTCCACCTTTCTCACACCTTCCTATCAGATTGTCAAAATGGCACTGTCTTTCCTTCTTTCGTTTTGTTCTTAGTGTACTTGACTCTGTCCTAATGAAAGCTTGGTCAAAATGAAACCAGTGTTATCTGTCAAAAAGAAAGAGCAGTGAAAAGAACATACTTGTGGGCACTTCAGATGTTCACTAAAAGCCTTAAAGCAGCATTGGTCTTCCTTCATTCCTGTAAATCTGTTAAAACCAGGGGATTTATTTATTCATTTACTTTTAATCAGCAGAAGAGGAACGTAACTGCCAGCCTGTCCTTATTTTCCCCCTCACTTTCTGACGGCCACAGGGTCGCTTCCCCGACAGTCCTGCAAGAGCTTGTCTATTTCTCTCACAACTTCCTCGGCATCCACCGACTCCCTACCTAGATCCCGGGCTGAACGGTCTAACTGCTCCAGAACAGAGTCCATCTCACTCGAGTCTCGGCTCACTCGGGAATGCACATCTGCAAAGGCCCTAGCCATCTGATCTGATGCAATGAAGGGAGCGTCTTTTGACTGTTTACTAGGCGATAGGTACTGACTGTCAGTTGACAAGTACTGGCTGCTTGGTTCAGCCAAGGCTCCTGATTTCACTTCACAACCATCCAGTGGTCCTTTTGTTGAGGTGCAAGGCTCAATGCATGTCTTGGTTGGGCTGCTCGATGCTGAGGGAACCTCCTGAAGCAGAGGACTCAGGGCACGTTTGGCTTTTAAGTAAGGTTTAACATTGGCAATGAGAATAGTGTGCTCTCTCTTGTCTTTCCCAAATGTACAAAAAGTCTTTTTCCCAGTGGGATTCACAGTTTCGTACGTCTCAGTCTCAACATTAGCTTCAACTGTGGGTACAAAGAGATTTGTGCGATAATCTGCATTCTCAGCCTGACTGGCTGCAGGGAACTGTGGCATCCAACACCTGTCAGAATGACCAAGCACTCTGCATTCATCTGTGCAGTTAACACATTCTTCTTGCTCTGTAAAACAAAGGAGAAAGAGAAAAAAACTCTAATTATAAGAGGATTTCTTTAAACTAATGGATAGGCTATGATCAACACGTGACGGGCTTACTTGACATCTGGTTTCTTAATTATGGAGAAAAAGAAGAAGCTATAATTAAAATATTTCAGAAGGATTGCATAAACCTGTTAGTTGAGACAATAGATTTATTTAACTCTGTTCTCTACGTATTAAAGCATTCACACAGCCCAATGGAAGTATAAAGGGGTCATTAGAGAATCATTCTCAGTGGAATTGAGCTTCATCTGTAAACTAATCTGCTGTAGAAATCTGTTAGGCTTTGTTCTGTAAAACTCATCCTAGGAAAGAGTGAACAGTACTTAAGGAACTCAAAAGGCATTATCAGGATTAATTTTTCAAATCAAATAACTGAGCAATGACTGCCTTTCTGGAAATACAAACACTCATAAAAATCAGCAAGCTGGCTTTTCATTTTTGTCACTTCCATTTCATTTATAATTGTTATGTTTGTGACAGTCACAAAATAAAAAGGTTTTCTTAAAAAGCCTGCTTTTCCTGCTGAGAACAGAGAACTAGAATTTTCCATCAGTATGCATTAAATATAAGCTTGTCAAAAAGTGCATATTGCAATTTTATTAGATGTGAGTACGGATCATGTAATCAGTTTTCCCCTTTTTTATTTTGGTGCAAGTAAGTGAAAATGGATTTGCTCAATACATACAATTCGGAAGAATGACAAACCGTGACACGCTATTTGAACTGATAATGTTTTCAGATAGGATTTCTATATTCTTATTTCTTTCAAAGAATATAGTTAAATAAGACTTTTTTATTCACTACATTTTAAGACCATAAATTTTGATATTTTCTGTTCTACGATTCAAAGACATAAAGAAAACTTTCTGCTTTAAAACCCTTAGCTTGTCTGTCATTTTACACCAATAGAATATGTTTGGGCCACCATTTAACATTTTATAATTGTACACATGACTCTAACCCAATGTCGGGCATAAGAAAAATTCCAAAAATACATCTGAAATCTGTTTTTTAGAAAAACATAACTCTGATCCAAGTTACTTTCTTTTCCTTCTTCTTCTCACTACTCTCTAGTCAATACTGATAGAATAAATCTTTTTGTCATCTGTAAGTTTCAATCAGCTATACACTGGTCTTTAGCTATTAAGCATTTTCTTCCACAGAATGGGCAGATGGATTAAAATATTCATTTTATTTGACAAATTCAGTATTTACAAAATGCATGAAATTCCTGTTAGACAAAAAACTAGGAGTAAACATTGAAATGTAAGGATGAAACACACACACACAGACATGCACAACAGGTCCTCAGAAAAAGCAAAACAAACTTGCTGACCCAAAGACAGGAAAAGTTTAAGTTACCATCATCTTTCTAAATTAGAAAATAAACTCCTAATAACCTTATAATATCACCACCATATTCATGGACAGTTGCACTGCAGAAACCTGACACAGAAGAAACACCAAAGGTGATCTATGAGAATCCAATAGTGTAAACAGCTTTGACTGTTCACATTTCGAAAAAGACATGAATAAATAAGACTTAAATTTAAATAAAATTTTGTTATGTCACAATGATCAGTTAAATCAGGGTGAGATAATTTACTCAGAACTGATACTTGTTAATGATACAGTTCTGTGAAAAAGTGTCATTCTGTATATGTGCTCCATTCATTGAAGACTTGAAGATCTAAGGCTGGTATAAGCTCTAAAAAATATCAAAGGCAAGAAAGAATGAGATACAGAGAGAAGAGAACACAGAGTGATTCTTGAGGAAAATAATGTAACAGAAAGTGTTTCAATATAAAATTCATAGAGGTGAGTCAGCCTCACCTCTGTGCCTGGTAAGATCATGGAACAGATCTTCCTGGAAGATATATGAAAACATACAGAAGACAGGGAGGTGATTAGAGACAGGCTTCACCAAGGGCAGATTTTGTCTGACTAATCTACTGGCCTTCTACAATGGAGTGACAAGTGGACAAGGGAAGAACTATGGATGTCATCTACCTAGACTTTTGTAGGCCTTTGATACAATCCCTCACAATATTCTTGCTGCTAAATTGGAGAGTTACGCGTGCGATGGATGGACTGTTAGATGGATAAGGAATTGGCTGGAAGGCTCATGCAAAGAGTTACCGTCAATGGCTCGATGTCCAAATAGAAACCAGTAATGAGTAGTGTCAGTCAAGGGTCCACGCTGGGACCAACATTATTTAATATCTGCATCAATGGCATAGACAGTGGGATTGAGTGCACCCTCAGCAACTTTGCAGTTTGCACGAAGTTGAGAGGTGCAGTTGATTCACTAGAGGAAAGGGATGCTATCCAGAAGGGCCTTGACCAGCCGCTGTCGACCAGCATCCCCAGGTTCTCCTCTGCCAGGCAACTTTCCAGCCACTCTCCCCCAGACTGTAGCTCTGCATGGGGTTGTTGTGACCCAAGTGCAGAACCCGGCACTTGGCCTTGTTGAACCTCATACCATTGTCCTCAGCCCATCATTCCAGCCTGTCCAGATCCCACTGTAGAGCCATCCTAGCCTACTTGCTATTAATTAATTTTGTTCTTTTTCTCTTCCTCCTAGTCCTACAGAGTAGATTTGTGGAAAGCTCAGCCTCTAACTTTAAAAGTGGACCTATATAACAAGGAGAAATAACAAGTGTTTTGTTTAGGATTTACCTAACCATATTTAATCTTTTTTTTCTCTTGTATTGAATTCATGACAATGCTGAGTAAAATTTTTCTGGCACTTTTTAAGGTTTCCCTAAGCAATTAATCAGCTTTCCAGCTGTTTTATTTTGTAAACTTAACTATCCTTTGTATGATTTTTTTCTAAATAATTTTCATCCCTTTGTAACAAAGGATGACAATAAAAACATGCTGCATGTTAGCTACTGTAAAGTTCTCAGGACTGCACAATCAATGGACCAACACTTCCCTCTGCTGCTCTCTCTCTTTTCAATTATTCCATCAAAGCAGGACTTCTCTTTGCTCCTTTCTTTCTCACAGAAAAAAAAAAAAAAAAAAAAGTAACACTTCCTGCAAAACTTTCTAACTGTGTTTAATGTGTCAAGAGCTCACAGTGTACTGGGAGACCATCAGTGAACACAGCTGGGAAGATTCTAATACATTACAGCTTATTTCATTAAACCACAGAAAGACGGTCTGTAGAAGGGAAACTCTTCCCGCCTTTCAGGTAGTAGTTCTGTGTCATATTCTTTTCAAATACATTAAATAACTGATTATATATTTATATACAATTCTATGCTATCTACATTGACAACATATATATATTAGTATGAAATACACAACTGTGAAATTCTATTTCATTACTGTCTCTTATTCCAAAATTTGACTGAACTCTATTAGTTTAAAAAAAATTAATAAAATTATTCCCTGAACTGAGATTGAAATGAAAAAACTTTAGATGAAAGGTTAAGATCAGAGAAGATCTTAGCCACTGGAAAGAAGTTAACTACACTAGATATTCAGTACTGTGCCAAAAACTATGCTTTGAGATTTTCAAGACTGATTAGGTTAATTCTGTTACAACCAAGTTATGTTCTAAGATTTTAAATTCTTAGCTCTTGTGCATGTGCGTACAGATGCATTGGGTATGAGGATAACTCTTACACAGGATTTACATTATTCATTACTGCCAATAAAAATACAATTTGCTCATAATCTCTAAGTAAAAGAGATATATATTATATAGCATATATATAGTATATATATTGCATGCCATGTCTTCCTTCCCCTTCTCATTTCCTGCATTTGCTAAAGCAGTTTTTATACTTGCATTCATACTCACAGTATCGACTAACTCTCCATTTCTGCTCCCTGGGCATCCTAGCTGTGACTGAATTAAATATGAAGCCAAAAAAGTAGAAGAAACAAATACTGAATGACCTTGAAGTGAAAACGACTTGCATTGCATGAGCTTTCATGCTCTAGTCTTGAAAATCTGTGTCTTTTCACTTCACTCTTTTATGTCACATCATAGGAAACGGATTTTGAGTATTGATTATCATACATTATAAGCTGCTCATCTCACCATTAGCCTGCAATTTTGACTGCTACAGCTAGCAGACAGTGAAGAAAATCGAACAGGCACTTTTGTACTAGCAGCAGAAACTATAAACACGAGGTGAACTATCACCACCAAGGGCCAAATTAGTATATATGAGAGAATAGAATCAATTTAAAGGTAAATATATAAATACATATATATATATGTAAAATAGGTCATACACTGTGCTGTACAGCAAGATGTGCTGGTAGAGTGATATGCACCATCGGTCTTTATCTCCATACTTGTCTCCCTCCTGTTGAAAATAAACCCTTAACAGTGCAAGTGTGTACAATAAACAGAAGCAGCCTAGAGGTTTTCCTAACTCTCTGGAGCTTTAAGGGTAAACAGTCAGAAGTGCTTTATGCACTTAGGGGAGAACATACACTAAAATAGAACTGCTAAATTATCAGCCATACAAAGAAAAGGAAACAAGCTATGTGGAAACAACAGTCACCTAGATAGGAAATGTATACTGGATAGACATTTAAGATGGTGTAGGATGAAAGTTATGTTGGCAACATATAAAATGCAATGCAAAGTATGTATTTTGGTGCAACAGAAGACATATCTTACATATTTTATACTGTATTAACAGAGGAGCTATATTTAACATCTGCCTTCTGTAGCAAGCTTAAAGCAAAAGATACTTTTATTGTGCTATCTTTACTTTCCTACACTTTCTTCATAAATATTGTGAACAGAATTAAATATGGGTACTGATTGCACCCTAAATATATTGCGCTATAAAGTTAATTAATTAATGCTTTAGATAGCTGGCTCCTTTCAATGGCTAAAACTGAGATATCTTAGTTTGACTCACTAATTATATGAAATTTGCATAATGATAACAAAGAAGAAACTCAAGAATTATTTCTTTCTAAACAGTGACTCAACGTAGCCAAACTGAGTTAATAAATACAATATTTTTTTCTAATTTAATTGGACCCTAATTATTTAAATTACACATAAGCACACAAAACAGAAAAGCAAATGAAAAGTAAACAATACACATACATTAAACATCAGCATACAAAGATTTTCAAGAAATATTTCATGTACTATGTTTATGTGATGAAGAACACTATACTCTGTATCAAAGTACTCCACATGTAAAAGTAAATGTCCAGGCTTATGTATAGGGAAAAACAGACTTTAAATATATGTATATGGACACATATGCTTTTATATATACATATATATGTACGTAAATACATGTATATACACATATGTTTAAAATCTGATTTCCCCTATACACAAGGCTGGACCATATACCTAGACCTAGGCCTAGACTTATACAATCAGATTCCCCCCAAAACCTGTAAATTATGTTATCAAATTGCATTTGAGGTTAAACAAGGCAGAGAGAGTTCAGATCATTATAATTTATAACATTTGACCTGGTAAACACTCATTCAAGTGCATTCTTTTCTAAGAACTTTTTACTCACAAAATATAAAAAAATGTAGCTTTGTATCACCATATGTTCATCAATGAAGGCTAAACAAGAATATATACATATGTATACATGAATAACACTGAATATTTTAAAATGTCAGTAGCTTTCGTTATTTTTAATTGTCCTAGGAAATGCTAGCCTATCTTTCAGATATTTTACTTATTTACTCTTTTTTTTCTCTTTCAACAGGTGACATCTACTTTTTACTATTGCATAAACACCTCCTCCTAATTGACTTTTTTTTTCTTCTTTGCTATAAATATGGAAGCTAAAACATAGTCATTAATTGTCTGGGGTGGCTCACTGGCTGACTGAGTTGACCAGAATGGCTATCAACTAACAGCTCCAAATAAAAAATACACTGGAGGACCCATTACAAAATGTATGTCTTTTTTTTTTTTTGAAGCATACAGTTTCACACTGCTGATATGATTTACCTTCACTCTTGAAATGTTCTATTCTTCATTGCATTACAGAGTGAACAGTAATGCACGTGTTTTCTGACCCTTGTTTCACATTACAAAGAAAAAGATCTGCCTTTGAATGCATTCATGGAGTTCACATTGACTTCCCTAGGAGACAGATTCATTTCACCCTTGATGTTGTGAATTTGTGTTCATTATTGAAAATATTTCCATTTAGAATTCACTCAATAATGAAACAAGGTGTAAAATCCTCTGTAGCTTATATTTCTCTGGTCTATCCACAAACATATTGTGTAAAAAACAACCCCACCAGTACTTGCTTTCGACTAATAAAATATGTTTTATATATTTTAATACCTTGAATAGATATGAAAGATCTGTATTTTCTGTACATATGTGTAAACAGATGGACAATAAATGGCACCTAATGTCTAATAGAGAATATAAATAACTCTGCCTTCCAGAACTTCAGTAATTCCAGAAAACCTCACAGAACTGGTATCTTACTTTTTTATGGTTTATGGTGAAATGGTTTTCTGGTGAAATGGTGTCTTACTTCTTTATTTGAGACAGGCAATTGCTTTTACTGAAGAACTGAAAAGACTATAAGTAGGTATTTATTACAGGAGAAAAATAATGGGCTGCTTTGACATGTCCTAAACACTGGGGCTATATGACACTTCTGATGAGAACAATCAGCTAAAGTACTACTACTGTGGTTGGATTCCTGTTTAATTACAATTGATTTTGACATAAATGAGCAGAGGTAAACAAATACTTCTATACACATGCTTGCTGTTATTAAACAAAGCTGTCTCCAATCTGAGTATTTATATTGGCTTGTCTGTTTAAAGGCTCCTTTCAGTTAGGCAAAGCAATTATGCTGCTCAGATTAGCAAAATGACTGGCAGTAAAATAAGGATGGACTGCCACTTTTTTAAACCTCTTGGATCTCATGGTCTTTTCCTGATATTATAGCTATAAGCTTCTGAGGTCTATAATCTTTACACACTTTCCCCATTGTTGGTTGTTGGGGTTTTGTTTGTGGGGTTTTTTTGTTTGTTTACTTGTTTTCTGGACACAGGATAAAGAGAATACATTTTTTTTTATATTGGCATGGCACAAAGCACTTCAAAAGCAATAAAAAGATGGTGGGCCTCTGGATTTAATTCTAGTTCATATTTGTCCCAAACCATAAATATTGGAGGAATATTTCAGGGTTACATGGTGCACTACAAAACATTGAACATTTTTCTTATGGAAGTATGCTTTAAATTCATGCTTACGATTTAATGGCAATCACATATTTTTCTTTAAAGACAGTGTAAGAGCAAGAAAACATTTCTGTTACCTGAAAATTTTCCATCCTCACAGCGGGCTGGTCCACAGATCCCAACAATGGGTCTTTGGCCTCTGCCTTGCTGTTCTGGAGGCAAATCAGACCTGTGAGTCACAGACAGGGATAGGCTCTGCTTCCAAAATTCACAACAATGTCAAAACTTCCACAGCCAAAAACCAGTTTCTATCTGTGGCCCAGGCACAGCTCACAGCCCTTGAAATTTTTCACTATGCTTCTCAAAGGTACAAACACAGAAGTTTATAGGTGGCAGTGAACTGAAAATGTGTTACTAGTAAAAAGGGTGTCTCATTTCTTCCTATCAGGGAAGAAAGAGGAGAGGTTGAGAATGGGCACTCAGTTCTGGTTTCCAATGTTCATCTGTAAGTCAGGTTGGCACCTACTCTAATTTGCCCTAAAAAGACCATATGACAGTAATGAACAAATATTTTGGCCTCTTCACCATCCCACCATAAAGACCTCTTCCTAGCCCAGGGCTGTGGGAAGGAAAGGCACAAAGGGCAGCTACGCCAGCCCTGCGCTTGGCTGAGAAGCTACAGGGAAACTTTGGTGATCTGACAGATTCATAGTTTTAAACAGCAAATCTTTATTGTAGACCCCAAAAGTTGTTTCCTGGAAAAGAAGAGAAACAAAACTGCAGTAATTAACAGAAGAGAACAGGCTTATGGATCTGTTAGAAAGAACATTTTTAATATAACATTTTCCTACACTTGATCAAGGCAGTTCCACAGATTTTACAGTGGGATTGTTTCAGTACTGGCACCTAAAAATACGACTCTTAAATCTGAAACCTAACTGAATTTGTGTAAGCATTTGCAGAATTTGCATCATGTTCACATTCTTTTTTACTAACTTTATTGCGAGCTAGTCATAAATATAATATCAATAATTTCCATATCTAATTTGTAATATGTATTTAATGCTAACACTGTATATCGTACTGTGGCAATGTTTAGGAATCCAGTCATTAACCAGGCCCACTGTGAGGCATCTTATACAAATATTAATAGATTTTACATTTAGAGACAAGAGGTAACAAGTGATTATGACTAACAAAAGCAATGAATGAGAAGGAAAGACACCATTAGTGAAAATATAATCATGCTGTTGACATTTCCTGGAAATACCAATATAAAAGCTCCATAATTTAAAGAAGCTATCCCCATCTGTCACACCGTCAAGCCACCAACGATTAGCTATATATTACACCACCGAGCCTTCCTCACCAGTTGCCAATTATCTCAGTATACAAATCTTTAATTAAAAGGCACCAAGCTTTTTGCTGTGTAAGCTTGTCTCAAATTTGGATATGACAACTTGTTTACAGACATTGACTGATGAGGGTGCCACTGAGGAGAGAGACATGACAGGCTTCTGAAGAAATCTGTTTCCATGTCCTTTTGATGGCTCTGTTTACATCCTGACTATAGGTAGACTCTCTTGAATGGAAGTCTGTCAGGTGCTGTGTAGGAGCATGATTTTGCTCAAAACAGAATCAATGCAGTAAAGCTTTTCAAATGCTATCTGTTTTCCTGTACAAAGTCTCGGAAAAAATGACTAAAGGCTATGTGGATGCTGAACCACTCAAAATCTGTCCACTTTGGTGAAAGAGAGTAGTTTCCTCCACATTCCTGCCAGCATGCCTGGATTTACATTCAAAATCTCTTTTACCAGACATAATGAGACCATGTCTGTTTTATACTGATAGATGGAAAAGCCCACTGGGTATCATTCTCTGCTTCAAAAGGTTGATGTCGTAGATGGGTCATATACTTTGGACTTCGTGGGAGGTACAATGAATCTGACAGAGCAGGAGGAAGAACACTTTTCATGATGCTGCTCTCAGAAAAACCCTGAAGTTGTCTAGGCATCTTAAGGAACTCTGACTTGGACATACAGATACAGAAATACCTTCTTTGGAAAAAAGAAATTATTTAAGAGCTTCATATAGGGTCTCCCCTATCCTATGATAAGTAACGTATTCATTATTGTTTGATTAGATGGTGCCCTAGACTATTGTTTAGCAGATTGCTGGGGTTGTGTTTTATTACCACCTTCAAAATAGATTTGCAAAATGGGATTACCCTTATGCCAGTTTATGAAGCACCTGCATTCTCTTAGGAATTTGAATTTCATAATGCTATTCTGCTTAGCTTTCTGCCTGGATAGTACTCCAATTAGATCAATCAGAAAGAATAATTAAGGATGCCTTTTTCAACTCTGACTCTGTAAATATAATTAGTTTGGCAAAAAGAATTGTACATGTAAACAGATTCAATACCATATTTTGAGTTTCTCCGTGAACTATAAATGAATTTCTGAAAGACACTTACTGAAGATGACTTCAGAATATTCACATCTTCCTTTCCTCAGATCCTTCATCAAGAACCTTAAGTTCCAAATTGCTTTCTTATATTTCAAGGATTGAGGAGATTATAGATATTAACACTAATACAGAAGATCTCTCCTGTTAGTTACTTTTATTTGCAGCAGCTGAGCGCTCAACTAAAAGTCATCTTTTTACTTGTCATCTTTGCATTCGTTATAGCTTCAACTTTTGTATTGATGTCAGAGTACTGTGATGTGACAAAACATACCTTTAAGAAAAATTGCCAATTTGGGAACTATTTCCAAAGATGTTGTCATTATGTGTTCATTGTTTTCACTAATATCTTCACTTTTTAAGCCTGATGTTAAAAGATATTTTTCTGGTCTCTAGCAACTCCTAATCTGAGCCCTCATCATGTTCTTATAAAAAACGTATTTTAGTCCTGGAGATAGAATTAAAGGCTAATTACAAACATCACCACCAAGTAAGATGCATTCAGGGTAATTTCTCTTAGCTGTGCCCTCAGTTTACTTATCTGAACACCCTACAAAGGAAATCCAACAGTGAGGCGTTAGGTAAATTAAACACTGTTCTGGCAAAACAAGTAAAAGATGCAGCTGATACCTTTAGAGCTGCTGAAGGATTCGGAATATGTCAGTCAGTGTCAATCTATTGACTTCCTTTAAGAAAATCTTTAGTCTGTAGAGGTGATGAAGACACTACACCCCTAGAAATGGGGCAGACATGATGTAAAATGCAGTAAAACCTTTTCTAGACATGGATCATGTTCAACTTTCTTGGGGCATTACAATAGACCTTTTCATTTATTGGAATTTATGACTATAATATTTACTTGAGTTAGTTTTCTTTATGCTTTACACCATAACTTGATTTTAATGGGTCCCCCTCCCCCCATCCTTTTTGGTCTATTGGAAAGAAAAAGCAAGAGACCTGTACAGGTATTATTGGCTTGAATTCTTAGTATCACAGGTAATGGGAAGCAGAGAAAACTGAGCCCCAGTATCTACTGCATGGTTTTTCAAAAACAGTCTCTGGGTTTCCTAACAAAAACATAACTTTGCTTTGTTTTTCTTTCAGAGAAGGAATTGCTTTAATTCCCAAGGAGAAAAACACTGAGTGTGCGGTACCATATCTGAAAGTAAAGCTCAGTCTGACATTGAATAAATTCTGTACAGAATTAAGGCAAGAAAAAATTATCTTACAGGAAAAAAACCCACTACTTTTTTTTTCAAGTCTACCTGTTACAGCACACGCATGGTATGTATCCCACTTCTCAGGTATCTAAGGAACAGTTTAGCAGAGCTCTAAACTTATTTGTAAGCTCTCAAGTGACTCTCTGCAGTTCCAGCTGAAGATGGATACAAGGCAGCTAATTTGCTACCACCAAGGGAAAATGTTATAACATAAAAACATTCCCTCCCTTAGCTTCAAAACTGTCGAGTGCCTAGGGAGCCCGACTATTTGTAGAGTTGATACTATGCATATGCTTCCTCTGTAACTGCTACATGCATACATCTGGCATCTGTCTCTGTGTTAAACAGACTTAATTGTCCCTAGTATTACTATGTAAAAAGCCTCTAACCTAGATGATTAATGCAAAAGAAATAAATGAAAGGATATATGTGATTTTTGTAGAATTATTTTTGCATTATTGGCAAGATATGCAAAGAGGTCTGCACTACGGCTATCAGCAAAATATTTTAGCTCTGCCTTCTGAATAACTTTAAATAGAGATTGTGCTCTTTTCTTAGCATGACGTTTGGCACTTGTACAGCCTCTTAATCAAATGGGGTTGTTTGAGCTGGAATTCCTCCCCCCCACCCCTCGCCCCTTTCTTGATTGTTGATCCTCCCTCTTTTATCCACATCAGACTTCAGAGCATTTAATCATTTGCCAGACATTGCTGAACTGATTCTGAAGATATGTCGTGTCTTTTTTTAGGTGATATGAAGGGGACTCTACATGTTAGTACACTATTCAGCTCACTGTTGCCAGCAAAGTCAAGACTCAGGCAAAGCACTTGATTTCAAGTTTCTATATATTTTTAAAAGATCAAAGAGCATGGCAAATCTTGTTCTTTGGTTAGGCAGACCATGCAGAACAGTAATACTCTAAAAGATGGAGGTAGCTGCATAGAACTAATACTAAATTGAAGGCCCTTTGAAGTTATTTTAACCTTTGTGTCAATGTTCATCTCAAAACCCCACAGCAAAGTAAAAAAAAAAAAATGCTTCTAATTGGGAAAACACACAGAAATAGGTTCTTCCTGTAAAGTAAGATAAAAAAAATGCTGGTGATTTGATATCTGACATCATTCATGATAGCAAAAATGAAATATGCTCAAGGTGCTTCTTGTACTAAGATTTATTTCTTTGAGCAAGACTATAAAGCATAGTCTTTCCTAAGGCAATTGTACCTGCCTTAGTTTATTTAGGATTCAGGGAAAAGACATTCCTACAGCTGACATCTTCTGAAGGGCCAGATTTCCTCCTACCACATGCACTAAATCCTAGTGAGCAGGAAGACAGGCCATAGCTTTTTCACTCCTCCTGTTTAAGCTTTATTATCATGCAACAGGGAAGCAAACCAGAGAGAGCTTCCATCTAATCTGGTATTTAAGGGACAGCTCTTGTCAATCAAGAGACTGAAAAAAACCTTCACAGGAAGTAGACTCAGAGGCTGAATATTAGTTTCATCAGATGCCTAACAGCAGCTGTAAGAGAGAGAATAATTTCATTCAAGAAGCAGAGATAGCCACATAATCAAATTTCTGACAATTAAAATTAGGCTAGAATTCCTATGCTGTCTCTAGAGGCAGTGAAGAAAGATGCACTCAAAGAGCCATTCAGAATGTCGGTGATAGGCTCCACATCTAAAACACTTCCCAGATAGGCCTACCTCTGAATGTGCATGGAGATGGTGTCCTGAACTTATCTACCTCTGTGTTAGAGACATATACCCATTGGTCTGGCTTTTCCTATTACCTGTCTTAAGCTTTTCAGCACCCAGAAAATTGTCTGGGTCCAAGGGCCCAATATTCCCTAATTTAATGTAGATGGGATTTAGGCGTGTAACTCAGCATCATGCATCCCCCTTTCCAAGATGTGCTCCTAATGCACGTTGTCCTCCTATTGGTAGGAAATTTGTCCCCTTGCAAACTAATAACTTAGTGATTACATGGACATATAACTTCTGGAATTTCCACAGAATATTCATTTGGTATCTAGTCAGATCAAGATTCCTGCTATTTTTCCCCTGAGCTATTTTCTTGCAAAAGTAAAGCAATATTCCTCCTCCCCTTATACTGTGCTACTGTGCTTATACCAAACTACTACATTTTTTACACAGTTAAAATTTGTGTCAAAGTGCTGCATTTTGAATGCCTGAAGGAACACATTGGGATCTGCTGCTCTTCACTGAGGCAAATTGTAGCTGATCCACCCTCTTCTTGATGCTGCAGCTCTAGGTCCAACTAAGTTCTTGTCAGAACCATAGCAGGGAGTGGCTTTGCTGATGTATAGGGGATGCCACCTTTACACAAGCAAGAGGCTTGACATGGTGTGAAGTGGCTTATTTTGGTTTATTTTATTTTATTTATTCCCAGAAATTCAGCAAAAGAAAACCAGATTCTGATCAACTACACTTTGTCTACAGAACAAGTTGTCACCTTAGGTATGACCAGAATGTCATCCTAGTTCCTGCTAGAATTTAGAGTCAGAGGCAGATGAGAGCCAACATCCATTTTGCCAACTCTTCTGTCCAGCTGTACCGTGGTTTTGCAGCCCAGGCTCTGTCGGCTCACACATCTAGCTGAATCCTAAACAAAGCAAAGTACTGGATATCTCGCAAAGATGCTAAATTCCATTTTTCCTTTTCATCTACAGCTCAGACCTACAGATCTTCTGCAAATATTACCAAAGCATATGTTTAGCTTTTGCTTAACTAGGAAAATAAAAGGAAAGGAGGTTTGTGAATCATAGCCCATATTTATGTACCAGTATTTTCATGCCTACCTGCCTGTCCTGAGAGTACAGAATTTCTAGCCTTGGATTTTGGAGTCAGACTTTAAGTTATCTGAGATGCCCAAAAGTAAATCATAGTATGTCACTTCTCTCCTTTCCAAGGACAAAATAAAATTTGTTGATACAGAACAGCATACCTGGAGTTCCCACCATTTAGTAGTTCCATTCTCAGAAACAATTCTGATCTCAAAATTCTTATTTTAAAGGTTTAGTAGGACTGAGCTCTTCCATGCATTAAGTCTGCGGCTTCAACATCAACCCAAATATTCCTTCTTTAAATAAATTCTCAGTTTAAATTTGACATGTGCTTTTTGATTCCACAATGTTGAATCAGTATTTCTCTGAGAGTCAGACTGGGATGATGAACAACTGTCAACAACTTTGTTCATAAAACATCAGTCACAGTCCTCTGAAAAGCTGACACACTAATTAGCAGTTAATTTTTCTTTAAACATAATCAAGTGGAAAACCAATGACGGTAATCCTATAGAGTGCATCTGCATTATCAAATGTTCCTGTGATATATTACCACAGCTACTTTTAGCTACTACAGCCTACTGGTCTACATGATATACAAATAAATTCAAATGCAGCTTGATGTTACAAACTGCCTTCAACATTTTCATCCACAGTTGATTGCACCTGCATGACTTCAAGAAGTATTTCAGAGCCATACTGGACAGAACAGTAAGGCTAATATTCACAACATATATTGGGATACAACATATATTGGGGTAGATATTTTCAGTTTTAGAGCATGTTTTTTTTCAGTAGAAAAATGCTGAGGGCCATTAAAAAAAATCGTAATATATCATATGAAAAATATAAAAATAACATGGGAAAATGAAAGGCAACTCTTTAATAGGTTAACCATTCTGAATAAAAAGAAGTTATGTAAGACTGTTTTTCAAGGGAAAAAAAAAAAAAAAAAGAGAAGAAATCATATATTAAATCTAAATGTTTATGTAAAATGTCTTCCCTAAAATTTCCTAGGATTAATTAATTAGAAATTAGTTTGCAATCTTTCTTTGAAAAAAATAATATCTAAAGTAATATATTTGTTTTGCTTACTGTGAGAATCTGTCTTATAAAACAATCAGCAAATGTTATCCTTGAATATAATTGCCTATTTAATTTCAAACAGGAAATCAAAGTGGAGTAAAAATACAGAATAAAATATTTCACACAGAGAGGGATATGTATATTCCTGTCACTTTTTATTTTCTACCTTTGGAGAGGAAAATACAGCATTTTCTATAAGCTTTCAGTGTCACAGTTAGCCTGCTCTAACTATGATGACAACATGCATCTTTGATGACATGGATGAATACATCTAAAATTCAAGTCTTCCTTCGAGCAAAGCTGTAATCCTGTACAGAAGGTCAATGACAATCTCCCTATTAAGGCCAACTGTTTATAAGTAGTAAGCAGCATTTTCTTGTTAGGATTTTTCTCTCTGCTTTGCTATCTGATTTCTGCAGGGACATGCATCTATTTACCACACTAAATCCTGTTGTTCATCTTTTGCGTCTAACATATTCTTTGTTCATTTCCTAGAGGTAGGCAAACAGAACTGGGGTTATTGTTAGCATTCTCCAAAGACACAGTCAATGCAGATCTAGCTAATCCCCTCCTACTTATTATTCAGCAGTCAGTGTCTGCCAATAGGATTTGGGAATCCCAAAAGACAATGTTTAAAGGGAAGGGTTAAATTCAGCTTGTTTTATGACATTCTCTGTTCCTGGGATCGTTCATCATATTCATGGAATCTATTCCATGGAGGGATCTAAGGCTGCCAATTAAAATAAATTAAACTAGATGGACAGCCATCCGAGTGAATGAGATCACTGTCATGGTCTGAAGTAACTTTATTAATGGTGAGAAGCTATGTTGGTACAGACAGTTCTTTTAATCTGCTCCAAAGGCCCACATATTCCTTGCAGAAAGTTGCATTTGGGAGGTATCACCTCTAGAGCTAAGCTCCCTGAGAAACGATCATATTAAAAGAAACCTGCTGGGGTACTTGATTTAACATTAAAGTGAATTTATCAGCTACTCCCAACTTTTTGAGAGACTAATTGAATTATCAAAGGCTGCAATGGGGAATGTCAAGCCTTCTGAGAACAGATCTCTAATATAGATAAAATCCTTAACTCATGCCATGTGATTATCTTAAAATGTAATAATAGCCTGGGTGCTAAAACACACCCGAAATTTAAGATTCCTTTTGCCTGTCCAGAGCCTCTCTCTACCCACCAAAATTATGGGAAATGGCAAGTGTTTAGGATGGGAAAAGAGACAAAATTATTTTAAAACATCTCATTATGTGTCCTCTTTCAATGCTGTCAGGTGTGCTAGTTGCTCACCAGGGTAAGTTCTATCAAATTTATTGTTCAACTGTTTACAGTATATATTTTAATCTTTCACCTTTTTATTAGGCTTTCAGAAAGAATATACAATTTCTCTCATTTTCAGTGGCATCACACATAATTAAAATGCATCACCTTCCTGAACTAGGACATATAATAGTGACAGAAAAGCTGCTACTAGTGCAGACATTAATTTTACTTGTGAAAATTCAGGATTGCTCACAATTTTGCAACATAATTATCTGACAATTTATTTTATTTTTTTAATTATGGTTTTTTTGATGTACATATAGGTTTGGAATTTTAGAACAGATCCTGGCAAAAAAGACTGGTGGTTTGGGGGCAGGCGAGTCTGGCAAAGTTACAGGACAAAAGCAATTTATTCTATCCCACAGACACTTTGTCGGAGATCACCTTCATATACATACACAAAAATAAATGTTCGCAAGGATATTGTTGAATCTATATTATGGGGACAAATCTGTGCCTACAATACATACATTTTTAGAGGTTTGTCGCACAAATGTATGAGCACTTAATTACCCTATTAACAATCATAAAAGTAATTATAAAAGTACAAAAAAGCCATGTTAAAATTGAAAGTATGAGAGTAAAAACTTGCACGACAGAACAAAAGATACAAGACTAGCTTTGACCCTGTAAACCTCCTATGCTGCAATGAAGTGCAGTGACAACAAGCTGGAGGTGTTCACCGCATGAAGAGGTGAAAAGGGGTGATTGTAGGAAGCATGAAGACAATTCTATATCCATAATGCATTCATCACAGAGCACAAGGACATCTGTTAAATGCTTTCTCTTAACAAGCAGCTTTAGAGATACTTGAATAACAACAGGTAAAGAATCACAAATAGAGGATAATTTAACAAGATGCCATAAGGCATTAGAAAGGACATATATTGTAATCTTATTCTATCGTAGAAGTGTATCCTGTCCCATGAATACGACTGGTGATAATTGTGAGTAATTAATAATTATACCAAGAACCACCTGCTTATCTCTCATGCACAGAGCAAAATCTGTAGCACTCTCAAAACATGCTGGTGGTGTTTGCGTTTTCCCTTTCTCTAATGGAGACCTCCCAGAGGCGTGCAGAATCCATCGTTCAGTGAAGTGGACCTGGGAGCACATCAGGAGAAGCTGAGGACCTATCAGTTTTCTATAATTTATTCTAATAAATAGAAATTGTCTGCTTAAGGAGAATGAGAAAGCAAAGAAAAAGACAACTCCCGCCTGCATTCAATGCATGTATATTCTTTCATTATTTGCAAACCAAATGTCTTGCTGGCCTCTCAAGTCAGATTGCTTGTCCCTGATTTTTGGAGTGCCACCTCACTGACAATTCCATCTTCTGACTTTCCGTCTGCCACTAAAGGAAATTTAAACTTTTTCAAAAGTCTGCATGGTTTTGCACATTCACTGGCTTTCCACTAATATTCATGGCTCATTGCCAGTTTTGTCCTCCCTGAGCTTCGTCACAGGGCTGTTAGTCTCCCTGTGCTTAATTCTGTTCACTAGACCTGTTTCTGTTGCACTGTCTACAAAGATTACATGCTAACAATAATACAGTTCCATAAGCAATGGAACTAATTAAGGCTTATTTTCTGCAATTTTTTTGTATTATTATTGACTAACGTATCTTGGAAGGCGCAGTCTGCTTGAAGCTTTCTCAGTAACTGAGGCATTGTTAATGACTTTCTTCAGTCAAGAGTCTTCAGTGTCTAATAATCTGTGACATCAGTTTTTCACTTATATTGGGCACTTATATAGTCTATTACAGCTCTCTATATCCACAAAATTTGTGGAAACTTATTTTTGAGGCCTGTGTCCTTGGGCAGATACTGGTTCAGAAGTTATGGGTAATCAGGGAAACAGGCAAAGACAGATTGCAATTTCATGGAGTTATTTAAAAAAAAAAAACAAACCCTGAAAATATATCTGAAAATCAAATTCTTTTTTTTTCATAGCTGTTGTTGAAAGACTGATGTCCCTACATATTTTTGCTTCAATATCTGTAAGACACCTAAGAGATTATGAATGTTACCATAAACTACTTATTTGTTACGTTTTTCAAATATTACTTTCTGGCCAAGTCGATGTAAAACATACTTAAATGACTTCTCATTGAGAAGAAGATTAGCCTGATTAAAAAGATTGACTAATATGACCAGGTTGATTCTGTCACTGAACGAGCTCAGACACTTTCACTCAGCATGCAGCACTGCTTTGTGCTTTTCACTCAGACAGGTACATACATTTACACTTAACTAAGGAATGTAAGTGGGACGTAGCCCCAGTTTCTGACACTTGTGTGCCTCCAAGGAAGGTTTCCATATGTCAGATAGGTGTCTGTCGTGGTTTAGGCCAAATAGGCTACTGGGGACCTGGGAGACCCCAGATGGGACCGACAGATGCTCCCCTCTACCCCTTTTCAAAGAGAGAGGCAGAGGAGGAAAAAGAGACTTATGAGTTTAGAAGGAACTAAACTACTTTAAGGAAATATTAATAATAAAATAAAAAGAAATAATGAAAAATATATACAAAATCGTATCAAGCTCCCGAGACGACAATCGTGACACCGGCTGGCACTGGGGCAGTCCCAGGCTGGACTCAGTGACGGACGGGAACTGGATTCCGGATCTGCATTCAGGATTGGGATCAAAGGCAGACAGAGTCCTCCTTAGACATCGGCCACTGAAGGAAGAGAGAGAGCTGACCCTTTGATCCCTCAGCTTTTATACTGAGCATGATGTAGATGGGATGGAATACCCTGTTGTCAGTTTTGGGTCACCTGTCCTGTCCGCTCCTCCCCACAGGTGGGACTGCTCTACGCTTTTCCACTTCCGACCCTCTAATGGGGCAAACAACAAAGTTGGTTGGCCTTGGGTGTTATAGCAGTAAGTATAAGCAAGAGCCTCTCTGCATACAATGCCTGGTCATCAACGATAATATAGGTTTTATCACTCTTTGAGAGTGAACATTGTCTGCACAATATGCAGTTAATTTCAGTAGTTAGAAGAGGCCCAGCTAAGAAGCAAAGTTACTGAACAAAATTGGTTGTTTTACCTCAAACCAGGACAGTGTCTAACTTCCTATTATAGTACATGGAGACCTACTTAAGAGAGTCAACACCATGTGTGTGCTCATGTAGGTATTTACAGTTGATCTGAATCCCATTATTAATTAGGTGTACGAATGTGGATCAAAATTGCCCTCCAAATGTCTAAATATAGATGTATGTTACTAACTTTAGGCAGAAATACTTGAAAATACTTGGTTCCCTACCCTAAATACTGTCTTCTATAACAAGACACTTTGCACAGAATTTTGGCAGTGATTATGAGCAGAGCTGCAGAACTGACATCTAATTGGATTTTTTTTTGTTTCTGTGTTAGGAAAGTCCTATTTTGATTAATCAGTCTTGCTACAAAAATGTGTTATTTCTTTCACAGCAGTTTTCAAGAAAGCTGTTTTGAAATTTCTTGGAAGGCATGCTCCAGCTTGTTGTACCCAGCTGTGTTACATCACACAACGCACTCACACATGATTAATGAAAACCATATCATCCGACACCAGTCAAGAAAGAACTAATTTAAGTTAACTTGCTTATATCGCTACCTCTTCCATAAGGAAAAAGATGTCCTAGTGCTACTTCAAAAAATCAAGCAAATGATTAGCTTCTACACTCTCACACTTGGAGCAATGACAAGCATGGAGAAGTTTCAAGAGATTACAGGACAAAATTAACCATAACAGGCCAATATATTTCTATCAGATCAAAATATAAAGATTAGGGGGGGAAAAGCCAAAAGCTGAGGAAATACTTCTGCTGAGAATTGTTTCTCTTAAATCAGAATTTCAAGTTCAGAGTTAGTATTCTCCAGCATGCACCATATTACAAACCTTCAGACCACAACAAATATCACTTATTTGGATAAAGTTTTAAGCAGCATCCAAGATCAGTTCACACAAAGAAGGGAAATTTATGAATACAAACTTCAGGTCAACAAACTTTAAACCTAGCAAGCTTAAGCATGCCATTTTCTACATGAGCAGAAAAAAAAAATCTTTTAAAATGGAACATCTATCAATAGATCACTCTGAAGAATTCAAAGCGCAAACAAAAATTAACAAGTATGCACATAATACATGTTGGCAAACATGCAGTAAGAGGGAACGACTGGTATATACCTGCTCTGCTTAAAGGGAAAATCCTATTAAAAACAAAATAAAATAAAAATAACATCAGTGATTATAAAAAACTCCAAGTCCACCTTCTAAAACAGTTTCTTTTCCTCACTAAGTCACAAATCCCTTCAAGCTTAACTTTTAGCGTATTTCAATGGTTGTGGTTAAACTCAGCTGTATTAAGTGGGGCTTTGTTTGCTTTTTTTCCTTTACACTGGTACTAAGCAAAATTGGAAAAAAAATGTTATGTAACACTAAAGAAGTTTTTTCTCCCATAAGCTCTAAACCAGAATGAATTTCAGCATAACATTTTTACTTGAAGATTGTTTTATCAGTATAGGTTCTGTCACAAGTATATAGCAAAAATTCCTAACTGTTACTACTCCCATAATCAAAAAATAAAAATTAATTTTGCTTTGTGGGAAAAAGTAATGGGATGTCCAAAACCGGGCTGTAGCTAAGGCCTAACTTAAGGTGCTCCACACCTCCAGGGTTTTACCCAAAAGGAGGTAAGCTGAAATGAAGACAGCGGGACCTTTTATCCTATGCACATGTAGAGGATCTCCTTTTAGAAATATATACCTATATCTGTAGTGATGAACAGTATGAGCTGAAAAGTTCATACTTCTGAAAAGTATGTTTGCTTTCATGAAATACAAACTACTGACAAATATGTGAAAAGAAATACATTATTTAATAATTATTTTTAATTTCTTTTTTTTATTCTTCAGTCTTTTTTTTCTCATCTTGTTTCTCTCTTTGTCTTTTCATAGTTCTCTTCCTCTATTCCTCCTTCAAAACACGTAATGCAATGCTCTTTTGGTAGCTGACATCCGGAAGTGTCCACAATTTTACGTTTTCATTGAATAGAAATATCCAGAACTAAAAATAAGCCACAGAATCTCTAAAGCTGAACAAAACCTGAATGGTTATCACCTTTGGTTATTTTAATTTGCATACTGTAATCAGTTCTGGGTTTTTTTCCTGATGAAGTACAGATTTAATAAACTCATAACTGTATACTGACCACAGTTACATGACACCAAATGAGACACAGAGTCAGTCACATGCACTCACACAGGCAAAAAGCAGAAATAATGTTTCAAGCAGGTAATAATAAGACAAAGTATTTCAAGCTTTAGGAAAAAATGCCTTTTCAACAAATTTACAGTTGGTAGTAATGAGCTATATTGTGCGGTGTTTAATCTGCTCTAAAAAAAAGTGGGAAGAAATTCTTCTGCCCAGCTCTCGGGTATTAAGTCCGTACATCTTTTATGTTGACAGTTGCGCTTCAGGCTATAAAATAGAAGAACCTGTTCTACATCTACTGTTTAAAACAAGAGCAGAAAAACTAAACCTCCATCAATCTGCTGTCTTCGGTTTATGGCTTATCTGTGGCAAAAAATGAATCATAAGAAAGATTTGTTCTGATTCCACAGACAGATCCATCAACCTGCTGGTACCTGTGAACCACTCTTTCCTGTAGAGATTGGTGGTAATGGTGCAGTAGCAGTATTAAACATACTATAACATTGAGCTACTGCTATTCACTTGCAATTACAGTAAGGTTCTGTAATAAGAATGTATCTAGAAAACGTGCACGTACACACCACACACCTGAAGTAACACAAGTTCACATGGTCATTTTTTTTCCTATCTATACCTTTTCCAAATGGCATACTTTCTTCTAGAAGCTCTATCGAGACCAAAGCAAATAGAATAAGGCAGTGATATTATTTTGAATGTTTTTTTCAGAGGAAATTTATGTCCAAATCCTTTGAATACAAAA
The DNA here is from genome assembly GCA_008711295.1 of Anarhynchus alexandrinus. Taxonomy (NCBI): domain Eukaryota; kingdom Metazoa; phylum Chordata; class Aves; order Charadriiformes; family Charadriidae; genus Anarhynchus; species Anarhynchus alexandrinus. The sequence continues at coordinate 1,315,251 of VUYV01000040.1, forward strand.
TGCATACAAATATGTGGTTTCTTCGTCAAATTACTTGTAAGCTCTTCAATAAATAACAGTCTATCTGAATTCTGAGCTCTGAGGTTTTAAGCTGCAACTTTTCAAAAAACAAACCCTACACAGTTTTCTAATCTCATATGTAAATTTTGGATCACAAAAGACAGCTAGCAGATGAAGTATTTGCTCACCTGAAAGAAGTTCAACAGACTGAAGTCTACTTGTGATGGTATGTAGGGTGAGGATAGCAAAGGAAAGCAAAGTCGGGAATGCTTGAAAAATAAAATATTTTTAGTTAACAAGAAGAAAATTAAAACTTTGGGGAAAGGATTCATTTCACATTTGAATCCCTCTCCCAAAATGGTCTCTGATTTTATCTTAAACCTGTGAATAGCTATCTCTGAAGAAGTGCTGTAGCAGTTCCATTAAAGCATATGAATCTTTAAGTTAAGGGCCACTGCAGAGTGTATTCAGGAACAACTTCCATTGAGGTATATAATCTGCTCAGGGTAAAAGGGGATGTACAGCATAGTGGTGATGCAAATGATTTAGTGTAGTAGCTCTGCATGTTGTTCCAGCCCCATTTTTTAGATAGATCTATCCTAACAGCAATTTCATAATGCATTCAAACCCTGTGCCAGAAAATATCAAGTAAGTGGAGAAAAAAATTGAGACATTCTTAAAAAACGATAGTTCAGTTTGCTTTAAAGCATGACCCAAGTGTGAGAAAAGGGGACAGAAAAACACACAAGTATAGTTTATTGGCACTTATTCCATAAAGATTGTGAAAAATGTAACTTTTATGGATTATTTGGATATTAGCAAAGCATGAAAAAAGCAGCTAATTGCCTAAGCTATCAACAACTTCCCATGGAAAGAGCTTATAGGGTTTCTGACCTGATATCATATTCATTTAATCTAATTTATGAAACTGCTTGAGGAAACATTCAGCTGCTTTCTGAAAGACTGACTTGGGGATTATTGGAACTGTATAATTGTTCAACTGATCAGACTTAAAAAGAAACATTTTGTTTTACATTAATCTTGCAGAAATGGGCAATGAATTTGAGAAATAGATTGCTGTCTAAAAGTCTTGCCAAAAAATGTCTAGCTGAGAGCAACCATAACTACTTTTTTTTTCCAACAGTCTCATTTTCTTATTTTCAATCTTTATTCAACATCTGTTCTTTTCCCCCTCCTCTGTAACATAATTATGCAGAAATCCAGCATAAAACAGGTTGAGCAGTTAATAACAGGCAGCTTAAACATTTTTTCACACTGATGCCCTGCAGATGTTTCTTTCTTTTTTTTTTTTCCTTTGGCTTCTCATTTAATTTGTATACGTATCTTTTCCGATCTTGAAGTATGCTCTCACAACATATGGAAGCACCTGAAAATAAGTCTGGAAAATGCACATGTTCATAAGGCCCTTATTGTGACAGGTAGCACATTTAAACAGAGAGAGTGAAATTCACAGTTTGTCCAGTTAAAGCAGAAGGAATTCGACTGAGATAGATAGTCCTTCATCACACTCACTCCAGAAAGCCTTCCAGACCTTTTAAAGACATTCTGTATAAAGGTTAACAGTCTTTCAGTATACGTCTATGTACATGTTTTCTTTTCTCCAAAATAGGTTCACTGTACTTTTCTATATTTGACGTAAACTCACTATGCATCTCAAAAGTAATCATGGCTCCATGATAAATACTCCTTATTTTGCAATGCTTCATTTGAGTAATTAGCCCTTGACATTTAGCCTAAAAGAGATGGGAAAACGTTACACTGACAGATGTTCAAAAGGTCCACCAAAATATAAGAGTTCCTCCATGCAGAAACAGGTATGAGATGCTGTTTTCCCCTGAATTTCCAGAGTTCACTGATTACGATAAATAAAGGATCCTAATTCATTTGGGAAAAAAATGTTTAAAGAAGTTAGGGTTAACTGAGAAAAAAGTACTAAAAGTCTAGTAAATCTTCACTTTTGTTCACACCAGAAAAAAAAAAGAAGATAAAAATTAAAAAGGACAATTCTATGCTGAAATAGAATGGATTTCATTTTATGTGATATATGTAAACAAATAAAGTACAGTAAGTGTAATTGAATGTACAACCTATTGTAATTAGAGGATTCTATCTTCAGGTTTGCATAAATGCCTTAACTGGAATTATTCCGTAAATGTTGAATTGGTTTATTAAAGATGAAAGCCAAACAAGCCTGATAAGGGTGAACATTTTACCCATGGGTTTAGTAATGTATAACTCCTCACATTTGCATTCTGAGGACTGATTAACCTGTTGGGTTTTTTTTTCCCATATTGTCACTGGTTTATTTTTATATTCTTGGTATCTGAGGCAACTATTGTACATTTTCCATGTTTTCTGGCAGACTTGTGTAAAAAATTTTTACATTTATATGGAGTTTCACTCACATATTTCTTATATTATAGTTACATGAGATACTACCCTTAATTAATGAGACAGCACGTAATCTGATGACTCCTGGTGAAGGAAAAATATTTTCTGCTTTCTTTTGCCTCACAAGAGGTGAGAAATAGTTAAAAATTGTCAGAGAAAACACATGTAAATTACTATTTCTCTATGAAACATTTGTTCTTTAAGAGGGTCACAAAACTGCAGCTTCTAACCTGCAGGGTTTAAAGGAAAAGAGAAATTATGCCATTGCAGTAGTAAAGCAGGTTTGACATAGATGAATTAAAGGTTTCTTAACTAAATATGAATTTTAAAAAATCTGAAACATTAGTAGCTTTTCTTTGGGCAAAAATACATTGTAGGATAGTTATAGATTATGAGATTATTTCATTTTCCTTTGTTCTTCTGAGAGATGTCTGGTTTCCCTCCCAGGCAGAAGGTTAAAAATCATTTTCAAATGAAAAAAAAAAAAANAACAACCAAAACCAAAAAACTCTAACCAAATCCAAACTCCACTTCAAATCCCCCTTTGTAATAAGGTAAGAAAAATAATTTTGTATTTTAAACAGTATCTTATGCTAGAAGCTGCTTTCATAATGGAAGATTACACGGATAGCTTTTGTAATGTGCCCAGTCAAGTTAGCCATAAATATGTGCATAGGTAACAGAAAAATTCTTTTGTAATGCAAAATTTTACTTTGCTAAAAAATAGTATTTCCATGAAGGACTTCTTCAGCATATGCTTGAAAGGAGTATCTTTATAGTTTCACTTTTAAATTATCGAAGTTGCAGAAAACCCTTTTTATTCCACACTGTCCTCACCTGCTCCCAGCAAAGGAATCAAAGCAGAAGAGGCAGTTTGGAAGCAGGCAGGAAATGCTAAAGAGTGTGAGAAGAAACTGAAAGACGCTCTGCATCTGGTATATCCTGAAATTACCTTGGAAGTCTGCTTAGAACTACCTGCCATGTAGTGTGTTGCTACTTACTGTGCACTCAGGTGTGTCTAGAAAATCAGGATTGCCAGACTGCAATTTAGAGTGAAGTCTATTAGATTATTGGGGGTGGGTGGGGGCGGTATGGTGTTAAAAAAAATAAAATAAAAATGAAAAAAAATAATACAGCAGCATCGTCAATACAAACACAAAAAGCTCTTATATATGAGAATGATATAACTATGCTATGGTTTATGGTACAGTTTTTTCTGCACACCATTTATAGTTTGTATGAACAAAAAAGTTATGCAATACTGTATAGTTGCACCACAAATTAGATCCTCCTCAGTTAGCTTCACATAACCTCTTCCAAGCATCATACAACTTTCTTCAGTTTCAGCATTTACTGATAATAATTCTACTAAATAGATTACTATAGTAAGTTACTACAAGGATTTAATTTGCTGTTTTATGATATTGGGCCCACTTCTCACTATGCTGATCTGAAAAAGATGCACAATTATATGTCCTTAAAATGACTTATATCACCAGACTCACGACTTCAAGACATCACAAGGACATGACTTCGTGACATCAGGAGGAGCAATACACAGTACTGCTACTGACAGTGGATGTTCACTTGTTAAATTTTACATACATGTAAAATGTATGTTAGGGTAATAATGTATGTTAGGGTAATTCTGGAGAACTAATTTTATGTAAAACCAAGTCTTCTTAGAATTCAAGTACAAGAGCAAAGAACAGTTATTTCTTGTTAGAAGAAAAAAAAATCTTTCTATTCAAGATTTTTTGCTACTATTCACAAACAACAGAGATTTTGTAATTGCTGTTAAATAAAGTTTCATGTGCCGCAGTAAAGATACGACTACTATATACACACAACATCATTTCAAGGTTCTACCAAGACATGATAGCTGTAGGAAGAAAGTAATGTCCTCATATCTTTGCAGAGGGAAATTTTCCTAGCTTTAAAATACGTTATTTACAAAGTTTACATGCCTCAATTAAACACACAAATATTTTTTGGTTTCTTCTTCCATCTGCCAGTCTGCTCTATACTGATATATCAGTTCACTAGGTGCCTCTAAAAGAAAGATTTCTGTCCTGTTTTCTTGGATACCCACATGATGTGCACCGGCAGACTGATATTTCACATGGTGAAATTCCTTCTGAATTAGCTTCAACTCTTTTTTCCCCTTTGTTTTCTGATATTTCATTTCAATTCTTTCCTATTTTCAATATATGTACTGTTCTACATATTGTGGTAATTGTCTTCTTCCTCATGAGATCTGATTTGTATTCTTATCTCCAGATTTAATCACCTGAGTTTTCTGACATTTTTGTCAAAGTTCTTAGGAAATAAGTTTTATCTGGTATCTGCTGCTTGAATCTGTAGCCTTGTAAATATACAATTCTGTGCAATTCTGCATCTATAATGTTAATTTTATAAAATATATGTTTATACACAGAACAAACTCTTCAGTTATGATAACTTAATTTAAAATAATAGTGTCCATTTATGGATCTTTTATTAAAGAATTGAAAAAGGAGCTCACTGATACCTTGTTTATAATGGAATGAAAAAATATATGGTCAGACTCCAGCATTAACCTTGCCTTCTTGCATGCGCCATTTAATTACACATTGTGAAAAATGTAACTTGTATGGATTATTTGGATATTAGCAAAGCATGAAAAAAGCAGCTAATTGCCTAAGCTATCAACAACTTCCCATGGAAAGAGCTTATAGGGTTTCTGACCTGATATCATATTCATTTAATCTAATTTATGAAACTGCTTGAGGAAACATTCAGCTGCTTTCTGAAAGACTGACTTGGGGATTATTGGAGCTGTCTTGCCCTGACCTTTGGCCTTCTGTGTCAAGATAGAGGATACTAACCTACAAATGCCTCGGATTAACCATACCAAGAACTTTTGTTAAAAACGTAGTTCGCATTCAGAAAGCTTTCTAAACTGTTGGCTATACTTCAGAAATGAGCACAAGCTATGTGTCTACCAAAAGTCCCAAAATTCAATATGGCTATTCACCAAAAAAAGAGTATCACACCCTAAGAAAATGGTGATCAAAAAAATCTGAATTATGCCCTTTGCAGCTTGGGAAGACAAACAATGACAACTGGAAGGTGGCTGGTACTGATCCTGACTAGAACAGACAGTCAAATAAGTCATCTTTCCTTTCTTTGCAAAAACAGTATTCTAATAAATGTTAAGAGATTCAGCAACTATAACAAACTAACATTCACTATCCAGTCATCTAGATCCTCAGCAAGCCTAAAATGACGTTAATTAACAAAAAAATCTAAGAAAGTTTAATATTCTTGAAAATTCAGTCTGGACTTGGGTCACGGCATAGACTTGACAGGACAGTGGTGGTTGATCTAAAGAGAAAGGTAAGACATTAATTATTCTTATACTTCTGTATCTCTGTATTATTTAATACAGTCAACCATGATATCTGTCTAGCTTGTTTGATCTAGGGAGAATGTGCTACATCTTTTTATCAGAAACGAGCAATAATAGAACCTGTCCTCCACAACTAAGACCCGCGTTTGTGGTAAACAGCACAATTATCAATGTACTTTCAAGTCCTATCTATATATCATTATTAGATGATACATTGTATATATTAGGTGATATAATTCACATCATATGGACTGGAAAGCCAACAGCTTGCACGTAGCAGGCAGCTTTACCTCTCTTTATCTCAAGAAAATGTTGCTACCTTCACCAGGGACAAGATGAGCTCGTGAAGGAATATTTACTAGTTCAGCAGAGTAAATGGTGCTAAAAGACTCACAGAAGTATTGTGAAGCTCTCACAATTATACTGTAGTCTCCTGGGGCTGAAATTGTACCGCTATAAAGACTAAAATAATCTGTGTTCTGGGAAGGCTACATTGCTTAGATATGTAAATTAAGAAGTTAGCCTTTTTATGCTCCATACCTACTCAATGGAAAAAGAGAGGCTTTTTCAGAGGGAAATGCAGGTTAAATTCTTAATATAGAGACTAAAATATTTTTGGAGTAAGCTTTCTCTCTTGTTTGGCTATCAAAAATGAGGAAGAAGAGTCGTTAACCTCATGAAGTTCAACAAAGCCAAGTGCAAGGTCCTGCACCTGGGTAGGGCAATCCCCAATATCAATGCAGACTGAGAGATGAATGTAGTCAGAGCAACATTGCAGAGAAGGGCTTGGTGATACTGGTGGATTAAAAATTGGTCACGAGCTGGCAACCTGTGCTTGAGTCCAGAAAGCCAATCGTATCCTGGGCTGCATCAAAAGAAGCACGGCCAGCAGGTCAAAGGAGGTGATTCTCCGCTTCTACTCCACTCTGGTGAGACCCCACCTGGAGTATTGTGTCCAGCTCTGGAGTCCTCAGCATAGGAAAGACATGGACCTGTTAGTAAGCATCTAGAGGAGGGCCACAGAAATGGTCAGAGCACTGGAACGCCTCCCCTTTGAAGAAAGGCCTGAGAGAGTTGGGGTTGTTGAGCCTGGAGAAGAGAAGGCTCTGGGGAAGACCTTATTGCAGCCTATCAATATATTATAGGGGACTTATATGAAGACAGGCTTTTTCCTAGGGCCTGTAGCGACAGCGGTTTTAAAGTGAAAGAGGGTAGGTTTAGATTAGCTATAAGGAAGAAATTTTTTACTATGGTGGTGAGTCCCCACCCATGGTAGAGGGCTAGACTAGATGATCTTTAAAGGTCCTTTCCACCCCAAACCACTCTGTGATTTTATGATTATATAAATCATGTATCTTAACTTTTGTGTTTTCTGTTGATAGGAAGTTGTCATAAAAGACAACCTATAAATAAGGTTTTCCCTTTTTGCTGGTTGGCTACAAAACTATCTCAGCCAAGCAGAAAGTGATCTGCCCTTGCTCAGGTCTTCGCTTCTCAGATAAAATGTCATATATCTGGATTTCATAGTTCAACTAGAATTAAAAATTTTAACTAGAATTGGAGTCCTTTGGGACACAGGCTACCAAAAATGTATTAATTTAATGTTGAGGCACTCAGCTGTTTTCTCCTTCTGGAGAGAAAATGAGAGATCTTAAGTCAAGAGCTTAATACACCACTGGGAGGTACTCAGATACTGCTGTGATGAGTATCAACAGAATGAATAGGAATATCTAATACATAATAAAAGCAGTGTGGGAAAGGGCTGACTTTCAGAGAACTACCTGCTCTTTTTATGATAACTTGGCAGCATATGTGCAAGGAGTGCATATATATTTATAATCCTTCTTTTCTACTACACAGTGATGATAGTGATCTCCTCTTTTGCACTATGCCCATTTGACAAGCCTTATTTCTTTAGAAACAGATACATGCCTTTCACTTCCAAATTGAAAATATGGCTGAAACGCCTGGATGCTTATAAGTTTTGCCAGAACGAGCAAGAATACTAATCATAAGCATGAAATAACTAACATAAACAAAACTAGCAACAAACCGTCCTGTTGGATGGTAGCACACTGAAATGAGTGTAGCATAAAGATTAATACATAAAAGACAAACAGTGAGGTGGCTCACACAGTGCAGTTACTATTACTTTTTTTTTTTTCCTGTTGGAGTCTTGTTGTGAAGAGCAAATTTAAAAAATAATCTGAAAAAAAACCCCACCAAACATTAAAAGATGTTTAGGGCAGGAAGGATTTGGGGCCATTAACCTTGACAGAACTCTCTTTGCCCTAAGCAATCTTTGTGCTTTCATAACATGAGCCACCAATGTTCATTTGGAGACTGAGATGAAAATACAACTGTATTTCACTCATGTTTTGTTAAATGTACCCACTTAGTCACTGACACAGACTCGCTTTCCCGATGCACCTTAAGAGAAAGTGCATTATTCAAATGTGAAAACTCCATATATTTTTTTTCTTGCTCATGTATTCCAGTAATTTAGGCTATGTACAGGACGATCATGTAATCACCTTCAAATGTATTGCCCTAATCTATAGAGAACTGCCAAGAAGTTGCAAACTTAGCCTTCTAAAAAAAGAAAATTACATAGCTGCAAACAGGAACAAAATAGTATACAAAATTCTTACTAGAAATAAAAAATAAGATTAGAAGCAATGTTTTTGATCAGAGGGATTCAAACTAATAGAATGAAGTTAGCCAGAAAAAAAAGAATAAGAAAGGAAAAACTGGGTAGGGACATGTGGTGAAAGATTAAAAAGACATGCCTTATGCAAAATAGGAAAAAAGGTGATCAAAAGGTACAAAGCTAATTATAAGATCAGAGATAGAAGCAAAATACCTTAATTAAGAGGTAATAAGAGGTAAAATCAAATACCAAGTTAAAAAAAGTATATGACTAGCAGGAATTATCTAAAATACTAAATAAGAAAGATAGAAAAGGTGATAGTGCAAGAAAAAATATGCAAGAACACCAAAACACATGAAACAGAGGGAATGTTAAAAGTAAAATGCTGAGGGAGAAATGTAATGTAATGATTGGATCAAAGGAGTGTGGTAGAAGTCGCACAAGTGTTACTAAGAATGATTAAGAGTAATAATAATGATGAAGGAGATGATTGAACTGATTTGTTTTAAAAAGAAAAGTCAGGAACTAAGAACTGTTATGATGGAAATGAAATAAAATTCACAAAAAGAACAGTTTGAGCCACTTGAAAATACCACTAATATCTGTGCAATCTGACTAAATGTATACTTCCTAATGCATATTTTAGTGCCCATCAACAGTACATAAAGTATTACACAGAAATGCATGCATAATAATAATACAAGCCTAAACCATTCAGCTGTATCACAAATAATAATTATCTGGGACACTAAAAGATCATGGCAAAAGCTAATCTAATAAGTCTTCCATTATCCTTTAATACTTTAAAACTGTGCCGTGAGCTAAACAGTTGTCAAAATTGAGTTCTGTTTACACCGAGCTGACTATCAGTGAAATAAACAGAGATCACTGCTGAGCTCTAATTACAAAAACAAATTGTTCTCTCTGTAATCGAGCTGAAAAGGTTAGTCTCCTTCTTCTCCCGCCCCCCCTCCCCATCAGACTTCATGCTTATTGGAGGCACAAAGGAGGATGAAAGATCATATGTCATTTGTTGAGCAGATAGGAATTGTAAGAGAGGGGACATAATAGAAAGACCCCACCAGATAACGCTGATTAGCTGCTGCCTTGCAGGGATGAGGTCACCGAGAGCACAGAGATTACTTTATACCAGATATTGTATTTCATTTTAACTCAGCTAATGGCATACTCCCTTCCCTCCAAAGTGCAGTGGCTAAAGTGTGGTCTACCAGATAAGTGCAATCCATGGCTATCCTCCTTCTGAAGGGAGGTACAGACTGCAGAGGTCACGCAGAGAGGCACGGGGGATCTGTTCTCTGCTCGAAATCATATGGACTGCCATTCTCCATATCCCACATGTAAAATCTGCAGTTGTATACACTCCACTTTAGGTAAATATGTTCTAGCATAAATATTTGTGGAAAGTTGACTGCATACAGATTACGGGACTATATTGTTAATAAACCCACATCAGAAGACTGAGTTCAGATTTCATATTGTGAAGTACTGCCCGTATGAATGCCCAACATGAATGGAAGTAGAATAGCTCACTGCTTATCATGTCTTCTAAGTTTTTATTCATCCCTAGTGGGGAAAGATCGTGTGCTATTCGTTCTGCAGCAATAAAGTCTTACACTGATAGGCGCTTTGATGTCCAGCTCCCCACTTCCCAGCCCTCTTGCCAATATTTTTCTGCTATCACAATCACAGATTAGCTAGTGTCTGGCACCAGTATAGAAGTTTATGCCTGAATATAAAATCTCGACTGCATACTAACAGCCGTGGTTGCCCGTACCATCACTTCTCTACAGATATGTAATTCATTTCTTGAAAGAAAAGCTGTTACAATGCAACTAAATATAACACAGCTCCTCAGCAGGTATCACTGTGGTGAGAATAGCCCATCACAGGCAGACTGTAAAAATTTGTTTTACACAAGCCAGTCTCTGCTTGTTCACTGCCAGAGACAATACATTTTGCATCATCACTTACGTTGTTTTCCTTATCTGACATGATAGTTACAATCTATATTTCTCAGCTCTGTGCCCCAGGGACTAAAACTATCAAAGTACAAGGAAAGCAAATACGCTAATAAAAATGCAGTACCAACCCATCTCATGAACAAAACCAGAGTCACCTTTGATTTCCAACGTGCTCACAGCCCTATCCAAGACAGCTGCTAAATTGCTACTTTAAAACACTGAAAGCCAGCATGAGAAAAGCTCTTATTTTATGAATAACTGGTACCTAACACACACAGCCTAGCTCGGGTAGGAATACTGATTCATTATAACTAGTACAGAGTCTTGCATCTAGAACTCAAATCAAAGAAAAGATTACTGAGAAACTTTATTATGATGGCAAAGCATACTGTTCCTTTGAATGATGAATTACAAAAACAAAAACAAAAACTGAAAAAAGGCAATTAAATCTACTTAATTCCAACTTCCTACAAAACTACACTAGATCTAAAAATTTAAGGCTCATTTAAAGCAAATGGAGTGGGTCATTAACAGCTTATTGAAGATGTCAATCAACTGGAGATGTGAGAAGAATTTAAACACATGTAAGTACTGGCAGTCTTCATGTCTGATTTTTTTCTTCTTGTTCTACTAAGGGGAAAATTTCAGTCTTGCACCCCTATTGGAACTAGAAATCCCTCCCAATGCAGATTTCCATTTATAGTTCTTTCATAAAATATCTCCGCTAATATTAGAGACATTAAGAAACCTTGTGTTCTAGAAGTGGAATGTCTACCTTCTTTATCTAGACTACTTAAATAAAAATAATTTTAAACTTTGCTATTAGCGCCTTGGGATTTTTAATATATTTGACTAGGTGCATTGTGTCTGCACTTATATTTTGTTTGTAAAATCTGGCTGCTATAGAAGTTGGAATCTTTAAAATTCTTTTAATTTTTTTTGTGTGTAGTACAAGTCTGAACTTTCTGTTGGGAAACAAGTAATTTCACAGTAGCCATTCATGGTTTGCAAGAAAAACACATTCTTTGATAACCTTCTTGTAATTGTCCAATTTAAGATGGGAGAACATAAAGTCATTACTCTAAACAGAAGTAAAAACTGAACAGAAATCTGCACCATTTTCTCAGCCCAGAATGATGAAAGTACACATTTGCTTGGGTAGTTACTAGCAAAAAGGGACTTGTAATCTGATTCGGCCTGTAATACAAACATAAAAGAAAAAATAATGAATAATAGTGAAACTTTTAAGCTCTTATCTGTAAATAGGATTTATAATTATGATATCACCTTTAAAATATAATGTAATATGAATGCATTCAGTTTAAAAGTTTGATGTCTCATACTTTACACAATGATAGTTTCCATCTTGCTGTAATTCTGGTTTGTTAATTTGAAAATCTAACCTACTGCTTAAACTTTAAGACCTACATTTTTTGCATGCTCAGAAAGGGCATTCATTCATGTTGCATGCAAAACAAGTAACTTACATTAAAAAGATAAAATAAAATAGGACAAAATTTCAGGAACAAACATTGCAACGTAATTTGAGACTATCTTGCAACAGCTTGCCTATATCTAGCAGGAACTCTTATTCAAAGGATGATTTTTTAGAAGATGAATGAAGACCTTTTTTTTTCTTTGTTGCAGCACCTGTGAAAATGCACATAAAAAATTCTGTGCCAGTATGTGTCTAATTCCAGAAAACTGTATAAATTGTAACAGGCTAAAGTAACTGTCCTCTTCTTCATTTGGTCAAAAATAAGATTTTTACCCAGAGGCGTAAAAAAAAACATGACAGTTGCTGTCTTTTTGTTTTGCTTTAAGCAGTTTCGCAGTGTGGATTCCTGACCTTTCGGGCTAGGAAACATTATTAGAAAAGACCTAGTTGTGACAGAAGCAAGCTTCTCCTTTCTTTAGGCTGTGGTTCCACAATATGTAAAGCTAAGCCTGGCATCCACTCTGAATCTGTTTCTACCCATTTTTAATGTTATGGTGAGTAGGTTCAACTGGCTAAAAGAACAGAAAAAAAAAAAAAAAAAACCAAATAGTTTTCTGTCAGTTCATCTTCTTGAATTGGCTTGCCGCAGGACCACATAAGCCCTCTCTCCTTGAAAATCCCCAGCTGGAGAAAGGGGAACATAACATGTTGATGGAACCAGGACAGTTTAACTGATTTAGACCACTTAAAATTGTGAAAGTAACTTTCTAACGTTGGAGAGACTGTGATGGACCATGTGCTCATCAGGAGCTAGCACTTATCATGGACAGTCACTCCCATTTTTATCTCTCCCTTTAATGTTAAAAGTTTCCTTCTTGTTTTAAACACATTAATGCCTTCCTATGAATTGTCACTGCCAAAGAAAGCTGATCACAGAAGAGATTTCTAAGATGTGAATTCTTCCCAGTGGGGACACAAGTCTCACCATGCAACCTGGGACCACAAGTTACATGCTTTCTACATACCTTACAAAGACAGTAGAGGTACAGCTGCTATGAACCACAAACTGATGGACCCTAGCCTTACACCTACTTCTGAAGTAATGTCATCACAAAGGTGTCACAACATCTAAAGGGCAATAAATAGAGGGTTCAAGGTCAGCCAGCTGCAGAAGGATGAGATGATGGAAGAAAATAGAACATTCTGAATATCTGTATGTCAGGAATGTCTTCTGTTTCCTTAAATTATATACCGTATGCTTACTCAAGTAGGACAAAGTCTCAAGATCTCATTAGACATGCAAAGAAAGGAACAGGAATTCCTCATTTTTACCTCAATAAATATTGTCTTTTTTTTTTTTTTAAAGTTGGATTTTATAGCAACCATCAGTGTGATAATCTCTTCCTGCTCATACTGTTGTAGTTAGCACAATGTAGAAATCAGAATCGGGAATACAAGCATAATATGCACAGAACAAGGAAATTAGTTGTTTAAAAGGACAAACTACCACAACCTATCATATATTTTCCACCAGTTCTCAATTTACTTCCAATGCCAGTTCAAGAACCTGGCCATAATATTTAAGGCTTTGCTGAGCAGGATGCATCTGAGAGTAATTCTCTCTTCACTGCACAATGAGACAGCTGTGTCCCTCTAGGCCACTCTCACGAGTGTGAAGCTCTCAAGACTAGAAATAAAATGTTCTCAGTTGATGGCTGTCATTTGATGGAAAAGACACATCACAAGAAATAAACAAGGGCTCCGGTCAGATTCTTCTACAATGAGAAAGTAATCAAACCAATAACAATAATGAAAGTAAACAAAAACTGAAGCTAAACAGCAGTAAATAAAACATGCCACATCTGTAAGCTAAGGGTTGGAAAGCCAACCCTGTCGTTAACACCTCCATGGCAACATCAGACTTGCATGGTGTGGATCTACTGGGATATACATACTGCTACCTGCTCCCCTTCCAGATGCCTAATTCCCATTCTTCTAATGGAAACCAGGGTGCAATGAGATAAAAATCTATTCAACGGAGGTGTGGGGTCCCATCCTGGATTTTGTCCCAGTAAGCAGTTGAGCACAAACAGATCTCACAGTTTGGTCGCATCAATATCTAAATGAGTGAGTTTGTTGGTTCCCACAGGCTGTGAAAAGAGGCCCCTGGAAATGTGATTAAGGGGTAGGTAAGGTGTGAATCCTATGGACTTTAGCATACTGTACTTAATAAAATGAATGTGCTGTATCATAGAATTATAGAATAGTTAGAGTTGGAAGGGACTGTAAAGATCATCTAGTTCCAACCCCCTGCCATGGGCAGGGACACTTTCCACTAGATCAGGTCTTTTTTTGTCTTTTCACTAGAAATATGACTTTAACATTTTTTACGTCCTCACGCGTTTTAGAAGGAAACGGGAGCAATTTTGTTTCCCTTCATATAACACTACTGTCAGTTTTTATTTATTGTTTGTCCAAACTCACTCTCCTTGCACACTATTCCTACAAAATAGCTGGAAGAACTACTTTGAAATCAAAACCATTTCTGCTGGATAGAACAAATGGCAGGATATGCTTGAAGAGTTACACGGCTGGCAGTCACCACTGAGAATAAAGCATATAATGCTAATTCTCAGCATGCATCAGGGTGGAATTCAAGCTCAGCTGAACAGAGTTGCAGGTATCCTTGTCTACCTTTGAGCTGTTCAACCTGACAGTGCAGTGTACCATAGCTTTACATTCAGACCTATTTTGTTCTTTTCAGTAAGGAAATCCTGAATACAGGACTGATGGCATTGCTCGTTTGAATCAGCAAGCAAGCTATTAACGGGACACGACTGGGTCAAATATTCCACAAGTTTCAGGTTTTATTGTAACCTCTTTTTAAAGCAGAAATGGAAAGAAGCTTGCTTTTCTTAAGGTACCACAGGAATATATATTGTAATTGAATGAGAATCTAAGAAAATATGTAAAGAGAGGCTCCTATCCTTGTCTAAGAAGATGTGAGCGACACTCTGTGGAGCTCAAAATGCTGATTCCTTCTCTATGTATTCTTTGGATGGATCTGGGTTAGTAAATGTAAAAGTGCCACAGCAGGAACTACTCTACCTATAATGCCCATGCAGCTGGAATGATACCAGGCACCTTTGGCCTGGGGCAGCTATCATTCTGCCAGGTTGTTTCAGACACGATTCAGAAGTCAGCACAGTCAGGAATCACTGCTGTGTGATCCTTCTGCTTAGCATAATGTTCTTCTTGGATGTTAGCTTGGACCTTCACAAAAATTCTGGGTGAAAAAGAGTCTCGGTAGTTACAAAAGCAGGTGACTTTTCTGTGCTGCAGGGTAAAAGAGACTACAAGTATGTCTGCGGCCAGACCATGGAGCCTGGTTCCGGGGTCACAGCACCTATGCTTTATTTGCACAAAGTAAGGCTATGAGGGTGTTACCTGACAGGATCTGAGCAATGATGAATAAAGATGGATTACCAATATGCTTCTTTTATGTCTTCTGACTCTCCCTTTACTAGACCCAGCCACGAAGCTGCGGCACACCCCATGAAGCTATGGCAGCCTAGCTAGGAGCCACAGCAACCCAAAGAGATCCCACCGCAATCCATAAAGCAGGAGCGGACATTAGGTGGGCAAGCAGCCCAAGGTATTGCTTTGATGAAAGACCTCTATAGTGCATCGGTGAACACCAGAGCACATGTAGTTCCATCTGAGGCTACCCTGAAACACTGGAAAATTAATCCTTATCAATTGAACAGGCGAACTTAAAGAAGATTTGTTCAATCGCATTAAACCACTGTGTGGATATTCTTATATTCTTATTGTTATACTCCTATTATTTTCCTTATTTTTATTCTTATTCCATTAAGAAACAAAAAGCTTCTGATTTACTTTACTCTCATTTAGTTTGGAACTGATTAAAACTCAGCCAAAGTAAGAGTATTTTAAGCCCAAATAAAGATATCTATAAAGAGATTTAAAGTGATTTGACTAATCCACCTGTAATGTTAATTTGGACTAATTTTCACAGTTGTTCCAGTGTAGAAAAAAGACAAAACCACTAAGACTTGTGCTAGAATGAGAAAAATAGTAATAATAATGGATGTTTTCATTCCTGAGTAGAATTCTGCAACAGTAACTTGTGAAGATCTCTACAAGTATTTTTCCAAGGGTGAGGAAAGTAAAAAAGACAACAGGGTAAGGAACAAGCTTAAAATAGACATTTGGCAAATTGTTTAAAAAAGGAACAACAAAAAATATCATTTAAATATTATCTTTGATATGCATTATTACTAATATACCAAGCAAAAATGGACATTGCCACTACACATACTTAAAAATGCTATTCCTATTTGCAAAAATTCCCAAGAAATGTGAGAGTAAAAATCAGGAGGGGACAAAAATAAGAAATCGGTGGCAGTCACTGGAGACTACCAATAAAATGTGGGTTTTTTTTCCAGAAAAAGGAAGCAAAACATTGCATTTTTACTTGGATGTTAGCAACAGGTATAACTATCAAGTCTCTGTTTCATAAAAATTCATTATGAAGAGACAGACTTGAGTCAATGAATCACGAGTGAAGGATAAAATTCAAAATGAAAACGAGACAGCTATGGATCTCTCTATAATTGATTTGGAATAAATGTGTCTTTTTTTTCTTTTTTTTTCTGTCTTTCTATTATGGCCTAAGAAATAATTGAAAATGACATCACATTTCTGCAACATTTTCACATTTCTGCAAAGGTTCTATTTCTACTTTTTTAATTTAGTTGCTACAGCTCATATACTACTTTGGGTTGAAAATTGACTTATCTAAGAGGAGAGTATGTTTTAATTTGTAATCAAGGAAATGTTTGTAATGAATGGAACACATCCAAGGAGGGTAGGTATCATACAAGATAGTGCAGAAAAAAAAGGCTGGAGATATTTAAATTGGTTATAAGAGAGTGTTTTTAAATTAAAGACAAGTGTCATGCATAGGAAAGTATGTTATCTCAGATAACTTGTCAGCTAGAGTGAAGTCACAAACTGTACACTCAAAAAGGAAAAAAAATCTAGAGTAAACATTAACCATATTTGGAGAGGGAATAGCTAAGAAAAACTTCAGGAAATAAAATCCCAGTTGAACAGGGGCACATAAAAATTGGTAACCAAACCAAACCCAAATATTTACTTGATTCTATAAGTTTTTTAAGTCTAAAAAATAAGAACTGCAGCAGTTGGTTCTAAGTGAGGAAAGTGATGTAACAGATACCTCACAGAGGCAGTAGAAAGAAAATACCCAGCGGAAACCAGTGTAATTATAATGCCAAGATACAAATTATATAGGAACGACGAAGTACATTGCACTTAAAACCACTAGTCGAAGAGTTCAAAAGAGGATAAACATTCTTTGCTTGATTTACTTTTTAGCATTCAATAGGCCACATTGAAAATGTAATTATCTACATGCTACACTGCAATGCTGGCCATAAAGCACTCAAATTCAATGTCTCTTGTAGAAAAGAAAAAGGCAAAAATAATGACTACAGTAACATTTAACTTAAAAAATGGGAACTACCTGAACATGACAAAGCTTTTTAAAAGGAAGTTGAAAAGGACAACTAAAAGACTAAATGCTTGCAGATAGCATGACAGACTGCTTAAAGATACTGTATTAGGAGTTCAAAGTAACTGTATACCACTTATCAAAAACACTTTTAAAGGACAGAAAAATAGCCAGCAAGGTGAAACAGTATAGTAAAGGAGGCCATTAGAAGTAAAAAGATACTCTTAAAAAAGTGGGAACTGTGTCCAAATTGGGAAGAGAAAAATGCACAAAGTCAAAAAAATAAAATGTTACAATACTTTAGGGAAGGATGGAAAAGGTTTTGAAGATAATTTTTTTCATGACATAGCAAGTAATGAGGAGATTTTTTACAAAAAAAATCAGAAAAAAATGAAAGGCTGTCAGAGAATCAGTGGATCAGTAGAGCTGACAGAAAATCAGCATATAATACAACACTGAAAGAAGATAAGATCACAAGTACCCACCCCTCAATTAAAAAAANAAAAAAAAAAAAAAAGGAAAAGCAAAAAAGCAAAGGAAAAAAGGTTTGAAAAGAAGGAGCCTAGGGAGATTCCCACAATGCAGTTATTTTTGGGGATAGATATGAGTCATAAAAACTGCCTAAAACTGAAAGATTAATAGACTAAATTTTAGAGAAAATAAGTGACTCCTGACAAATCAGCAGACCATATGGAACCCAAACATGAAATTGGAGTGTTGTAACGCTATCATTTAAATTAGCTTTGGTACCAGACAAATGTGAGTAGTAAAATCTGAGAGTGATTGTGACGAGCTGCAGATAGATGTCATGCTATTGAATTACTACAATAAAATGACACATGAGATTCAGTGTCAACAAATGCAGGTAATGTACATGATGAAAGAGAGTAACAATTCTCAATACACAAAGTATGGACTCTTAAACAAATCTTGGTAGCATTCTGAACAGTTAAATGTAGATGACAGCTCGTAGTTCATCAAGGAATCAGTTCGAATAAGAAGCAATCTTGGAAAAGGAATTGAGATTAAACCACAAAACATTACTCTGTTTAAATCCACAGCTGCTGTGTCTAGACTTCTGTATGCAGTTCTGTTCATGCTATGTTCAAAAGAATATAATAGAACTGAAAAGATAAAAAAGGGCAGCAAAGATGATCAAAGTTATGAAAAGGCTTTCGTAAGAGAAGAGATTAAATAGACTAAGATTTTTTAGCTTGGAGAAAACACAACAAAGGGAAAATATGAAAAGATTTTTGAATCGTGATCGTCACCGAGAAGACTAATAGGAAACACTTATTTACTGTTTCTCCTAAAGCAAGAACGAGGCACTGCCAATTAAATTATCAGGTGGCAGGTTTCAATCCACAGCGGTGTGTTTGTACACACACTTACGTAAGCTGTGCAGTTCATAGCGCAGGAAATTATGGATGCACAGGGTCCATCATACAATTAGACAAATTCATGGAACAAAAATCTTCACGGATTTGATGGAAAAATGTCTTTTTTTATTTTCTTGCATTAATTTTTTTAGACCCTTAGTTGCACAGGGGTGTAATTGTCCTAAAGTCTTTGTGCACTTGCCAAAGAGTGACAGGAAATTCCACAAGGTGACTCAGATGTTACATCTAGGTGGATGATTGAATTACCTTCAGCTGGTATGAGTGAAGGGCATACATATAATACAGTTGCCCTAGACTGCATGATGAGTTGAACTTTGTTACTTCACAGTAACTTCCATGTCTCAACCCTTACTAGACAGGGTTGTTTTCATATGTTTTAAAATTCCTGCAGATTAATATCTTACATAATAAAGAAAATGTTCAAATCAGTGTGGTAGTCGCTGAATCAGTGCTTGCACTGCACCTTCCAAGCAATTTTTATTACTTTTGCTTTCATATCCATTATTCTGAATGTCAGGGTGCTATTTTTAAGTACTAGCTTAGTTCAGTTTAATAAAAGATATTAAAATATCTGCACCAGAAAAATTAAAAGAATTCCTTATTAAGAATTTAGTTTCATAAAATCAAATGCATATGTAGCTAACTGCATGACTGCGCCAGATAAGATACATTTTACAGGAGTAACATTTTACAGTCTACGCTAGAATAGCGATATAGAAAAACACAGATGGGTCCAGAATTATGAAAAGTCACAGAAAGTATAGTTTAAAATTTCAAACATACAATAGAAAATTTGTCTACCCTTTCAATAGTTTTTTTTTTAATATGATCACTAGTATTACTATATTATTGTTTTAAGCTGAACTTCCTTTTAAAAATCTTATCTGTTCTATTGTTTTCAACAATAGAATATTTAATTCTTACATTTATTAGAATAGATTTTTCTGATTATTTTCTATGAAATAAAAACTTAATTAACTTTCAAAAAGCTGAGGGGTCTAAAGCCCAAATCAGAAACAATGTTAAGGGACTAAATTGGTCATTGGTGACTCTATTGATATAATGGTACAAGACAACATACAGAGATATGAAAAGCTGTATAAAGCCGCAAATTAAAGAAAGTTTGATACTACATCCAGTAATGCACACTTTTGCCTTCCCATTACATAAACTAGATAAACTTGGAATATATTGTGAACTGTAAATTTAACTGAATAGCAAAGCATAAATTAGTATAACAGGATCTTAATCTGAATTACATTTCCCATCATTTCTGAAATAGAAATTTGTAGTCATTAAAAACCGTCTACTTCAGGGTTTCACAAAACAAAACAGTTATAAAATGGGCGGGTTTTGTTTGTATGTTTTTGTTTTAAATGTATTCTCCATCTTCTCTTCCTCTGTTAAATTAATTAATTTTTTTTTTTTTTTTGAAGGAAAGGTTGTGTTGTGGATAAGAAAAAAGGAAAATAAACTATCAGAAAAAAGTAGTCAAATTTCGCAAAGTAAACTGACTACCTTGAGGGGAAAAAAGTCCAGATGGAATGTTTATTCCACTACTTGTTTATCAGTCAACAAAGTTGAAAGAGCAAACATAAAAGCAAAAGACAGTCAAAGGTATTTGACTGATGTACAACATATGCGATTTACTCTCTGATATAGTTCTGAGAGGAGCTTACAGAGTTAAATGGCTGTTATTAGGGCTACTCTGAACATGAGAAGGTACGTGACACATTCTTGACAATCCTGTTCAGTTTGCCCAATCTTTATCTGTGTGAGCCTTGTAAGAAAGCAGTCTACATTCACTACTAATAACACTGATGCTGAATAGCAACTTGTGAGACCAGATCTATATTGTGAAATATTGCTGGCAAAGCCAGGTCATCTACAAGTGTGAAAAAAACCCGACAACCCCAGTTCACACGGCTATTTGGCAGAAAACTCTCGACAGTCACGTAGCTATATGAATATATATTTAGTTTAGTTTATCTCTTTCAGGGACACAGTGCAGAAAGGTTAGAAGGAGACCTCTTTGTGCCAGCATGTGCAACATCTCCAGCATCTGGCTTTGGTGATGGAATTGAGATGACAGAGGCATGTGTACTCCTGCAGATAAGCCTCACCTTACCACCAATAATGGCACATACTACAGTCAGTGTGATACAACAGGATAGACCCTAAGTATCTTA
Organism: Anarhynchus alexandrinus; assembly: GCA_008711295.1. NCBI lineage: Eukaryota > Metazoa > Chordata > Aves > Charadriiformes > Charadriidae > Anarhynchus > Anarhynchus alexandrinus. Next base: position 1,336,270 of record VUYV01000040.1, read on the forward strand.
AATAAATATTTACTTAGACTTAGTAGGATTGTTACTGTATGTTTATGAAATGCCAGTCAATTCTTAAATGTATTTGCCAGGGATTAACAGCTATTCCAGAATCCATTGCTATTTAATGAACATACAAGAACTGCCTTAGATGTAATAAGAAGTTAGGTTTAATAAGATCATGAATTACTTCAACTAACCAAATGATAAAAAATTACTGAAGATTAACACTATGTAAGGTACAGATATCTTATATGGAGGTTAATCCTTAAATTAATATGTTTTTATTCATCCCTTGGTATTTAATTAACTTAAATTATAATAGTTCCCGCGGTCAGAAAAATATGTTAATTTATTTTGATTTTAAGTAGAAGTCTGTGTAATCTAAGACCATCGCTTTCCTTTTTTTGTGAGTCACTTCAGTAAAGCGTTTCAGCACACAGGACTTTTTAAAAGCCAAAGTACAGGTTGATCTCAGATTCTAATTTTAAACTTCCAGCACACTATACTTTATTGCTTCTGGCGCCATCAATTTGGCCATAAGAATTCAAAAGAAAAGCCAAATAGATGAATATTTAAGCAAAGCATCAAAACCTATAAACCTTACAGAGGAACCCAATTTTGTGAGTGAAGAAACAGTTCCCAACTGCAAATACACGGAAGAGGGAACAACAGCTGTGCAAATAGAAACCATATTCCTCACATGGAAGAGAGAATCACCACCTCCACATCACGATTCTGATGAAATTGGAAAGGTTTGCTGAATAAATTAATGATGATGGCTTCAGAACAAACTTGGGCTGGAACCATTAACACCTATAACATGAATAAGAGACATGGAAGCCAAAAACCTCTGATAAACAATGGCCAGTGTGCAAAAAGCTGGTTCCTGCAGAAACACTGAACTGCAATTCATCTTTCATAACTTTAGATATCTACTATTATTGAACTACATCTGAATTAGTCATCTTTTTCTGACAGTAGAGAGGAATGAACATTTGAGGGTGTGGTTCATCTAAAATAGGTCAAATGAGTCACTCTCCAGAAGTGCCTGTTGCTCTCCTCCTTAATCCTATAGTGCTCGTGAACTAACTAACTATAAGGTATCAGGGTAACTAGCTCAGAGGTAGGTAAGATGGTAGGTGAAATGGTAGGGACAAGGTTCCTCAGAACTTGTGAACTGTTCTTTCCCTCAACAGGGTTAAAAATGTAAAAGTTTGGGATGTTAAACTTTCTTTTTTTTTCCTCAACTGACAAAACCTTAAGGTCTAGGTTTTCCAGTTTCCTTCTACTTATAAAGGACTAAATATCTAGGAGAAAATCTGAGCCTTAGTTTTGAATCTATTTTTGAAATGTAAAATTCACTCTGAATGAAGATGGCGTACACTTGTATTTTCTGGATTTTATTAAGATTGTGAAGAGTATTTTTAGCTGTCTTGAACTTCAAATTTTTTTACTTCTGTTGTATTTTCCAGAGTACTCTGTTCCCAAATCTTGACAGCAAACTGAACAAAGGTACTGAAACCCTAAGTAAAAATATCATCTATGTTTTGAGGAATTATTTTAGTTTTGTTCAGCTACAAATGTTTATGCAAAAGAATGATCTTACTTGACATTGGATTAAAAATAAAAAGTTATGTTTTGTTGCTTTATAACAATTAATAACATCGTACTGTGTTAGTTCAAAACGGGCAAGGTGGTACCACTCTGCTGACGCTGATGAACCTGCACTGCAAAACCACAAACATCTGTTTGATACAGAATGTATTCCAGTCTAAGATTATTTGATTGCAGCTAGTGCATAGGAAAAATACAAATTTTGATCAATTTTGGCAAAGAGTTAAATTCATCAAAAGTACACTACCTCGAGCAGTAGGGCAGTTTCTTGTTTCTTAAGAAATCTGTGTTTTGATTACTTGCTTTTTTCCCCTCTGTGTTACATATTATCTTCCCATACCTTAAACTTCTAATATTTTTTTCTCTTTTTTCTTTCTCTTTTTCTCTCTGTCTTTCCATACTTCTGCATAACAGAAAATGAATCAAGTTTAAAATAAGGAAAGCAGCAGTATAGTACTTATCTTTCAAATGTGCTTGTAAAAAGTTTAAATATGAGTCGTCTTTTTAATAAATGATGAGCCAGCTACTGTAGTCATGTATACCTGTGAAAAGCTGCAAAAATGTAATAAATTTACAATGATCTGTAATTCTACTAACATCTGAATCTATGTCTTTAAAGAATTTAAAGACGTCTTTCGGTTTTAAACAGCAAAGAAATTTTTAGGCTTATTTACAGAGGTTACACATTTCCTGAGATCACTGTAAAATAATAGTGAATTATAAATGGGGTAAGATTTCTTAAAAGCAGGAGGAAGGTGGATTCCCAATTTTCACTGATCATCTAACCTGTCTTTGAGAGACTCTTTTCTTCTGTCAAAATTCTAGCAACATGTATATTCCTGCTATTCACCATATACTAAGAAAAAATATGAATGTACACAAAAAAACCCACATAAAATTAAAAATTAAGGAATAGAATTAAACATTAATAATAAGGAATGAATAAATAGACTCTGAATGTAACAAAAATATGGATATTATCAATAGTTCTGTATACATAAAATGTATCCATAAGCAAAATCCACAACTTTCATAACTAGGTTTAAACATCTTGTGGGATTTTATTTTCACAATAAATATCATGAAACCAGAAAATGTTGAGATAAGATTTATTTCAGAAGTCTGAACTATTTAAATTCTGTTCTTATCTTGAAATAACCACACAATGATAACTGACATAGTCTTTAGTACATGGTTCAAAGTTTTTGATAATTTTGTTAAAAATTTACGTTGGTTTTTTTTATTGTTTCAAAATTGTAATAAATGTTAAATGTAAGTGTCCTGAGTTAATATAATAATGCTTGCTTTGGGGACAGTTGCAAGCTGGAATGTACTTTACCATACATTATTACGTGAACTTTACAGTGTAATTCCATCCAAATATATGTTTTGAGAATGTTCTTATTTGTTTGTTATAATCCTGAATGCCAAAGAAAAAATATTTTATACGATTATTCTCCCAAGTAACAAGCGATAGGACACAAGAGGAAATAGCCTCAAGTTGTGCCAGAGGAGGTTTAGATGGGATATTAGGAAAAATTTCTTCACAGAAAGGGCTATCAAACATTGGAACAGGCTGCCCAGGGAAGTGGTTGAATCACCATCCCTGGCAGTATTTAAAAGATGGATAAACGTGGTGGTTAGGAACACGGTTTAGTGGTGGTTATGGCAGTGTTAGGTTAATGGTTGTCCTCAGTGCTCTTAAAGGTCCCTTCCAACCCAGACAATTCTATGATTATATGGTATTTCCAGTGATTTAAGGATATGCAGTATTAACTTTACATCATCTTTAATTTTTATGGTCCAATTCAGGAGTGTGCTCTGGCTACTCTGGGTACTCTTAAGAAGCAAAAAGCAGCTACAGCACACTGACAAATTAAGATGGGTTTAAAGCTTTCCTTGCAGCAGTGGCTATAGTGTTCAGTGTAGTTTTCTTTCTCCATCCCTCTCTAATCAATGCACTTCCCCTCAAAAACGCCCTCCTTTGCTACGCACCCAGGTATGCCTGCCTGGGTACCAGCCAGGTACTGTTGCATCATAAAACTTTGAATTGAGAACAGAGAGAAAAGAAAGTGGTACCTGACATAACTCAGGGTCACATTCAACTTCCTATGTTTTATAACATAGACAGATCTTTTAGTTAAACTGTTTTAATTTGCCTTTTTTGAAATTATTTGCCTATGGGGAAATACTGTGTCTATAAAAGAAATCAGGCTGACAATTTGACAGAAATTGATTTCATAGACTATTTTGCAGTTTTTTCAAAGAGAAAAATATTGATCCTTTTTAGGTGTTGATGCCCAAAAATGACACATCGTTAGGGCCACATAATATGATTTCCCACATTACACGTGCAAAATTTCTACTGTAAGTAAGATATTCCTGTAAAAGAGATGTGAAGCTGGTACTTTCTGTATTATTATGAAGGTGCAGTATGAATTTTATATACCTTTGAAAAAGAAAAGACGAAAAGTTTTTTAGATAGACATATAGACTGACATTGTTTTCATGTGAACTTTGCTTACAACAACAAAATACCATAGGGTATCGAATCAAACTGGTAAAGTAGAAAAGAAATACCACAGGCTAAAACTAATCCCACACATGAAGTGTAGGACTATTCATATTCAGCAGTGCACACAAATCCAATATACATTTCCCTAGGCCACGCAGATTACAGATATGCTGCAGAATTCTCTTCCCAGTATGAGAACAGACACAATTCCACCTGTGTTTCTATTGCTTTTAGTCTGTATGTTTGCCTCAGAGCTTGGAAGGTTGTTTGAACTGTGTAACTGCCTAGAGATCATGCCCATTGTGCAACCTAAATTGCACTTTTTATGTAAGAACTACATTCATTTGTTCAAGCAAAAATTGGGTCAGATAATAAAATTCTGTGTGAAGAATTTAATTCAAAACTCTGAGAAATGGTTAACTTGATAGACTAGTCTCTAAAAATCCAAGGTGCGCATCCCTATAATATTTAAGCAGACACTACAATTATATTGTTAAATATATAATGCTATATATGTACATTATCCGTACAGTACTATACATTATTAACTATATAAAAACCCCTTCATTTTTTAAATACTGTTTTTGAGCTGTATAGTATATTTTAGATTGACAGCTTTGCCTCAGTATTATAGTTTCCCAAAACAAGCTTTATGATGAAAAATGGTGGTTTTTATGTAAACAAATTTGTGAATTGTTCTCATGTTTACAGTTTTAAAACAAGCATAGAACGTTTTAAAGCTTTCAGTTTTCCATACTCTAAAGATACAGATTTATATAGATTACAGAATCAGATTTTAAGGGACATCAGTTAACAGAGTCTTATTTCTGTATTTGTGCAAAAATGTGTGTACATATATAAACACACACATGCTACAAATACATATACAGTATTAATATTAAAAAATATTAAGAGATGAAGGATTTTTGACAGGTAGTCACATGAACATCTCCACTGATTTATATGAGACATTTTTTTTTTATAAAAAGCTGGAAGAATATGGTCCTAAATTTTAAAAACACATTTACTTGTCTTAAATAAAGGGTTTTTTTCTGTGCCACAGTACGACTCGGTTATACTGGGCATATGCTCCTCTCCATTTCGTGCTGCAGAGGGGAGCAGATGGAATTAAATATAGCTTGGCATGCAGCACAGGGGCAGCCATGGAGCAGCATTTTTTTAGTACCACGCAGACACTACCAGCTCCATATACATTAGAGATGAAACACAAAAAAAGGGCATGTCACCTTCAGGAAAGGGTAGTAGTCAGGGAACATCTGTTATACATGCAGTGTTCCCTGTAGAAAGAACTGAAACATGATGAAATATGCATCAAAAGTTCCCTATGCACTGAGGTACATTAAGTCCCTTTCAAACCATATGAAGTCCACTTGGGAAGGGAGGTTATTTGAGTGCGGCAGCTGGAATAGGAGAAAGCAGCAGCAGGGAATGGAAACCAGCTGTTCTGCCATTCTGGAAATCAGGATGGGCAGTAGGTGCACAGAGGCTGATCCATGGCACGCATATATCACAGATGTACAGAGAGTAGAAAAGTTTCGCTGAGCAGTAATTAGTTAATCATGCTGCAGCTCTTGCCTCTGAGCAAAGTCCATATTATATTTTATCAGGGATTCTTGTAAAGCACTACATAATCCACATTCTCTGTGATTTTCTAACATGGTGAGCTCTTCCCATAAAAGAAGATGTTTACAGACAAAAGGCTGAAGAACAGGTCAGTGCAAGTGTTCCCTTTCGGTATGTTTTACTCAGGACTAAGCAGTATATCGCATCCTCACATTTAATTACGGCATCATAAAAAGCAGGGCTAGAGTGGATCCTCTGGTCCTGGGTAGGTTAAATAAATCTAGGTTACCGCTGACAAATGTGTATTTAACCTGTTTTAAAAACTGCCAGGAAGGGAGATTCTTTAACGTACATGGGTAGCCTGCTACAGTGCCTAGCTATCTTTATAGCAAAGTTCTCCCTCATATGTAACCTAAATGGCTCTCCCAGCAAATTAAACAAAAAGAAAAGGAAAGAAAAAGCAATCACTATCCTATTTATAACAACTTTTTATATACACAAAGACTTTTATTATGTTTCCTCCCAGACTTTGTTCATTTAAACAAACACAAATTCTAAACAAACACTTCTTTTAAACTTCACCCACAGGCCATGTTTCGTAAGCCTCTATTTTCTGCTGTTATTCTGTCTCTTTGTTGATTTTTAATTTGTCCAGTTCTTCCTTAAAAGTATCCCTACAAACTGAGTACGGTGGCTGTGTCACTAATTAGAGTGTGCTGCAATTCTGGCCCAAATTAAATCATACCACTTTTCTCCCTCTGGAAACCAGGGCTAAGGAGAAAAATAGTATATACACAGAAAAACGTCCAGGAAAAGGAGAGACTGGATTACTGTATACAGAAATTAGGATATATGCTTTGTTCCAGAAGAATAAAATACAATCAGTATTATCCCAAATGAAGCATTGCTGAATGGAATAATTAACTCCCGTCTCTTATTTAAGACACTTCTGTTACGTCTTCCCCAGCTGGACATAAAACTATTGATAACTACAGTCCAAGTTCAGATTTCCAGTTAATACACATCAGCTTTACAGTAACTCCGTCTGCAGAATAGTCCTTCCTTTTGGTAACAAGAATGTGACTGGAATGGGATTTTGTCAAACTTGTTGTTTATCATATCTGTATTTTCTGCTGACTCAATAAGAGGAGATACAGTCACAAAACATTGATTTAAAATGAGAAAGAGAGGAGAAGATGTTGGTTTTATTTTAATTGTCTCCTTTATATAACTGAATAAACACATATACTCTCATATATACATGTTTTTTTAACTAGAATTCTATGTAAGCTTAATTAAAAGAAAACTGTAAATACTCCATACAAGGACATTTTCAGACACAGACAAAGAGGCAGGAATAGACTCTCTAGTCCTGTTACAATTGTTTCCGTTATATTATGTATCCATCCAATATATGAATATATGCCCTAAAATTTTCATTAACAAAAGTAAGCACAGGCAGAGAACATCCATTTACCACCCAGGGAAATGCATAAAGCCTGAAACAATGAAAACTATCTATTTTCCGATTTCCTTGTTTCAAAAGTTGTTGATCTTTCTATGCCCCCACTTTTCTTTCAATTTATAAAAAGAATCTGAAATGAAGAAATGTTAGCTGAAGATAATGATTTTGACATAGGAGTGCCTCGTCTTACCGAGAACTGCAAATCCTTCTCTCGCTTTTCTAGTGGGAATAAAGCAAAAAGATAACTCATGGATTCTAAGCCTTCCAGGAACAAACTGCAGCACAGTGACTGAGCTCAGCCCTGGGAAAGACGGTGTCAAAACAGAGAGTATAGAAGGGAAGTAATGAGATTTACACTAGTGACTCGTGACACTAGTTTACACTTCTCTGCAGGGGAGGGATATTCTGCTTTGTTGCCTCTAAAGTAAAGCATGAAGAAATGAGCACCAACAGTTACAGCGCCCAACTGTTGGAATTTGCACTCGCATCTCAGGCATGAGGCTTATGGTAACAGATTTGTGATCTGAAAGTGCATGGTATGCATTAATTTGCAAATAAGCTAAGCAAAGACATCTCGGAAATTTAGTAATACTTTTATTGGTACAGTCTCAACCTTTTAAGGTGTTAGTAATGATACATCTAAATTGATTCAGTGGTGAGGCTTCCAATTAAAACAAAATATAGGGAAAAAAAGATAGATAATTTTCAACCACTGGATTAAATTTTAATTATAAAATAAATGGGAATAATGGGGGGAGAAATGAAATTACCTGAAAAATGTAGCACAACGCATCAAATGGTGCATAGCTGAACCTGTGCTGAATGGCTGTAATCCCTTCTTTGTGTCACCGTGACATGTTTTCTGTGTGTATAGATGCAGAAAGTTCTTTCTGCATGTTTTGAAAGTCAGTTACAGAAATTCCCCCCCCTAATTTGTGGCTAAATACATTAATTAAATGTGGGATATGCTATTCACAAAACTTCACTGCTACTAGATGCATGGTGATAATAATCTGCCAGATGCTGGAACATGCACCTGATTAAAAACCTGGTTTGGCAGAACTCAACTTCAGTAGAAAAGCAGGATAATAGGCAATAACAGGCAGGAATAATAGGCTAAGATACTCTGATGCAAAGTGTATTCACTGTCACTTCAGCTGCCAGAATGTTTGCACTGCTTTTCTATTTTGTATCAATGAAGGCAGATAAGTAAGTAGTCGAGCTAATCCATCGCTTCTCCATTAGGATGCCACTTCGCTTCCTTTTCTGACTGTTTTCAGGACAAACACCTGTTTTCTCAAACTTCTCCTTCCTCACCTGGATAGCCTTGCTTGAAATCGAAAGTTTCTCATATGCTTATGAGAAGAGCAGACTACAGAGGAAAGCTAAGCCTGGGAACACTCCCGTCTCTAACGAGGAAACGCCAAACAAACTGGACTCTGCTTTGAAGCACACCTGATTGTCTTTCAACCTGACATCACACAGTGTCACTCATGAATCTAGACTCAGTATTGTAATAAGTGAAATGTAAAAAGTGAACCTAAATTGACTGGTAGACCAGTAGACGGTCTAAAAATGAAACTTAAAACCAGAAAGATATTCAGTGTAACGACAAAAGAGGGAAAAAGAAATCTTTAATACTCTGAGTAAATAAAAGTTGGTAGGTACAGGAGTTTTGTCATTATTTTGCCCAAATCCTTCCTATAATTTGCTCAATACATAATACGGTAACAGATATGTCACAGATTACCGGGTATTAACATGAGAAATGTTATGACAATCATCTGTACAGCAAAGGCAACTGACCTGTATTCCACTCTCTAGATCATTAACTCAGGTTCAAAGGGAGGATATTATTCTGATCTCTCAAAAAAAGGGCATTACAGAACATTTGCATAGCCTAGCTGAGCCTAGGTAAGGAAGTTTTGCAAAAGTGTTATCTAGATCAACTTTAAATGAGTGTCTGAGATCAAGGCACTTAGAACATTTGAAACATTTATGAGTACTCCTCTGACTAAAAGTGAAATATATTAATTTAAAAGTTTAACACCAATAGAAGTTTCAATATTACCATTCAACAAGGACTTCATAAGAAGGATGACACCAATAATAATGCTACTAATTCTCTTAAATTTAGAAGTACTGTTTCACTGAACAAGGTAGTCACAGCAGAAAAGTAGGACGGAAGTACTGGCGGCAGCTTAAGTGTCATAACGAATTTGTTAAACACACTGGAGTGGACATCGAATGAATATAAATATGGCCTTATTCTTCATAGAAGTCTGTAATTCTACATACATTTTTAGTCTTAAATTAAAAAATCCCGCTACTAGAATAAGGCAAAAATCTAATATCTCCAGGGTGTTGATAACAAATTTGGTCAATCAGAAGCAGTTACAGAATAGATAAGTTCGTCTTTGGCCTATGCCAGTCTTCATCTACGATCACAGGCGCTTGCATAAAGCACAGAAGCCAAAAAAAGGAGAGAGAAAAATATATGGAAAAGAAAAAGTGAAAGGGGGGGGGGGGTTACCGCATTTTGTGTGGGCTTCACCTAACTGTTCCCAGAATTTACAGTTCTAGAAACGGATACTACTACTAAGTCATACTAAGAAAAGGAAAGAGATTCTCAATACAATTATGTGTATCTGGTAGCTTGCCTGCATAACAATTAATCCGATGAAAGTGAAGAATGGGTATTGTATGCGAGTTCTGACATACAACAGCGAGTTAACATCTTACCTGACCTTGTTAGGGGTAAGCGAGTTGGAAGGGATGATAATCCTGGACATAAAGACTCCTAGGTGGCGTCAGAACAAGTAGTTCAGTCTGACAGCTATTCACATTCTGGGCACAGAGAGAATGTGATAGGAGGTGTTCTGTCCAGGGGAAAAAACCTATGGGAGGAAGCAGTGTTGAACAAAATATTTCACCGGTTGTGTCAGCTCTGGGGGGGACTCCCAGCCCCCACCAGTTTCTTAGCAGAGGCCATCACCAGCTCTGAGAACTTGGAAAAGAAATATTTCTCCACAATCTTCTTTTTCCATTATCTCATTAAACTGATGTACTCATAAAAGAACCCATCATCCCCAATGGCATGGAAAACACTGGTGATGATGTCAGACAGCAGAAATTTGCTTGATGAACTTTCTGCACTTATCAGTCTAGACTGATTCTCACTCAGTTAAACAGAATGGATTTTAATTATCCTACAGACTCAAGCAAGATTATGGCAAGAAAATCAATACGTAGTTCCAAAAAAAATCTTGGTAAAAAATTCTGATAATTTCTGCTCTGCTGAGGATGGATAATGCAGAATACTTGATTTCAGGGATCATTCTTGTTTAGAAATTGAGAACTTAAATGTACAAGCTGCTATGGGCTCGTTCAGTTAATGTGTTCAGTGGACAAACTTAAGAGTTAACAGTACTCATAGAGATTCTGTAACACTGAAATAGTTTTTATTCTTAAGACTGTTGCATGCATCTTTTGTGATGCAAATGTATTTTTGCTGTGATGATGAAGAAAGAAGTATTATATTTTTAAGTTTGTTTGTTTGTTTGTTTCTGAAGATACATTACAGTCCTTTTATACTAGTCATCTATATCCTAGATTAAAACTGTGCTGTTCAACAGAGAAGCCTGGTGAGGAATACAGGTCCTAGAGGACAAAAATGCTGAAGAGATTCCTTCTACCCTTCCTCCAAGGATGTGCCTCCAGTTTTCATTTTTTCTCTGGATCCGTGCTACTGTTAATGAGGCAACAGCACATGCAGAAATGCCCCCTCTATGGGATGCAGGTGTGAACGGCAAAAAAACACGTTGAAAGAAAGATGCAATGTGCAGTGATAAAGCAAAAACTCAAACAAAGCTACCGAATTTGAGGTACTTAATCCTTTGGATATTTTTGACAATGACATGAAAATGTAGATTTATGTTAAAGCAATGTATTGGGTTTGTGTTGGAGAAGTTCATGGAGGACTGTCTCCCATGGGAGGGACCCTATGCTGGAGCAGGGGAAGAGTGTGAGGAGTCTTCCCCCTAAGGAGGAAGGAGCAGCAGAGACTACGTGTGATGAACTGACTGCAACCGCCATTCTCCGTCTCCCTGCACTGGTCAGGGTGAGGAGGTAGAGAATTCAGGAGTGAAGTTCATCCCAGGAAGAAGGGAGGGATGGGGGGAAGGTGTTTTAAGATTTGGGTTTTATTTCTCGTTATCTTCCTGTGATTTGATTGGTAATAAATTAAATTCATTATCCCCAAGTCAAGTCTGTTTTGCCCATGATGGTAATTGCTGAGTGATCTCCATGTCCTTATCTCAATCCACGAGCCTTTTGTTATATTTTCTCTCCCCTCTCCAGCTGATAAGGGGGAGTGATAGAGAGGCTTTGGTGGGCACCTGGTGTCCAGCCAGGGTCAATCCACCACAAACGAGAAAATACAGACGGCAAAAAACAAAAGAAAAAGGAAGAAAATATTCCTGTGAAAATCTAATGAAGACTGTGATTTATGAATAACTACAGGAAAGTCCATAGCTCTATATTGTTTTGCTGATTATAAGGTAAACATATCCAGCATTCACTAAGAAAAGTATGAAATGTACATCTTGCTGTTGTACGGCTTCCTTGTAGGTATCATTTATGGTTTACGGTATCACTTTCAGCTTTGATATCTTTGCAAGAAACAGAAATTATTGCTGTTATGCTTAAACCATACCAAACAAAACAACTATTCTGTTATTTAAATATAAAATGTGAATAATATATGCTACTTCAGGTGAAATAAAAGGGTTACTTGACAGATGTCTTCAAAATTGTTAATTCTTGTAAGACTTCTAAGTAGGGTGATTTCAAACTGTCCAAACTAGTGATAAGGTTTAAAGTCTTAGCAAGAGAAATGAAAAAAAAAACCAACCCCAAACAGAGAGGTAAACAAAACAAATCTACCTAAAATCATTCTATTGAAAGAGTAGCAGGCATATGGAACAAGCTGCTTAGTAAGACAGCTGATTCAGATAGCATAAGTAAGCTTAAGAGACAGCTAGATATTTTTATGCAGAAAGTGGCTTGGAATTCACAGCAAGAGGATATATGGTTGAGATAACTAAAATGGGACGTGCTTATTTTAACTCAAGACTTACTGTCCTGATAAATTTTATAGGGTTGGGCTTTTTCCCCCTTTCTTTCCATTAAGAATGAGCTTTCATAAGCATTTCATAATGATATCTAATTTGTATTATCTTTCCCATTTGTGTGGATGTTTACAATCACCACCAGACAAAACTTGCTATCTGGAGATATTTTTCTTGAAATCAAATATTTTAGTAGTAAACTTACTGAGGCTTTACGATCCACTGTTTTCACTATTTTAATGCAAATCATAAAGTAAGCTTGATTACCTCCCATCCCCTGCTGAAATCAGATGTCTTGTCCACAAAATGTAATTTTTCATAGAATTTCCTACTTCTCTATTACTGATAGAAGCACAATTGCTGTAGTGCTACTGACACAATTTTTGTCTCAATATGACCATTTAATTTTCAAGTTGTCTAGGCTAGAGTTGCTCAAAACTGTAGTTAAACTACTGGTACTGCCAGCATTCTTGTTCGTGCCACGGGCAGGGTTGGACCAGCGAAAATAGTGTTTGGAATTACATACAGAGGATGTCAAACTCAAACATAACTCATTTTAAAATTAAGAATCTCAAGTCAAGATCCTGAATTAACAGTTAATCCTGATCATTTTTCAAAAATGTCAGAAGATCTGATAATTAGCACTCTTCTAATAGAAGAAGGTAAACTATTTTAAATATCTTTAAACAACTATAATCAAGCCTGAAACTTTGCTACAAAATAGTGAATTCTCATCTCTTCACACAACTCAGAATGATGACAGAACCACAACTTCTGATACTGCTTCAGGCGCTGCTGGAGACAACTGTTTCCAGCAAGCTGTCCATCTCCTTTTCCTGGAAAAAAATTCTCTAAAGACAATGCAATCCTTTTTCTATCCTAATGATATATACCATATTTCTCACCCTCCTTCAACTTGGTTTATGACTAGAGGAAGTAATTTCGTTTATTTTCTTTCAAAAGAGAAAAGTTACTTTGGGATAAGAACCCTAATGATACTAAGCTCAATGACAAGTGATCATTGATTTGATTGGGAACACCACATTGCACCACATTTGTTACTGCAATGATCTGTAACCCCATAAGGTGCTCGCTGCAGGTTCAGTTTTCATAATATGCCAATGATTTTATTACAGCACACTTGAGACAAAAGAGTTTGTACAAGTAAACAAATGGATATCATTACCATTTGTAATTATATTTGGAGGAAAAGGAAAAAAAAAGAAAAGAAAAGAAAAAGTAGTTTATCTCTCTATCTTCATTCTTTTTTTTTTTCCTCAGTAAGAAAATTCACATAAACACTCGTTGCTGCAGTTTGGTGGCTGACAGTACTTAACATTCACAGTTCAATATATGTTTAACAAGAATATGAGGAATTTATATGAGCCACTGGAATAAGTTGTTTCTTGACTATCAGGGCCCCTCATCTACATATAATGCAAACCTCCACTCTTTGTATTACAATGAAAATAAGCAACAGGAGTTGTTGGCTTAATCTCCTTACTAGACTTCTTATATTTTGACCAGAATTGGGCTTGATGCTGCTGGCCAAACTGCAATATTATTAATTCTGGCCATAGTGTTCTTTTCTAAAAAAAAAACCCACACAGTTTTAATTTGAGTAGTAAATAATTTTCCTAATAAAACTTTTAAAATTTTAGTACTCTTTCATGCCTATACTTGATAGATGGAAATTCAGAGGTTTTGTCTTTTTCTTACACAAAACTGAGAAAATTAGACACACAGTCAAACAGTTTCNAAAAAAAAAAAGACAGTACTGCATCTTTATACAGATCAATGTCCAATTATAAGCAAAGAGTTGCTGTGGCAAAAGGTCAGGAAAAAATAATCTTTCTGGCATTTATTACTTGGAAAATAAGGTCAAATATGAGGTCAACTTTCAAATATATACAGAATAAATTATACTGCAGTATTCTAAATATTCTACACAGCAAAAATTATATTGCAGTCTCAACATAATCAGAAAAATGAAGTTGAACATGTATTTCCTGATGACTGTACTACAGATCAGAAGAAGATAAGAGGCAAAAAACCTAGGTTCAATTAATCAACAATTAGTAAAAACTTATAATATATTTCTGCCATATTTTAAATATAACTTCTTATTAAGGCTGACTTTTTTAATAGTATTTTAACTGTCTTTAACACTGAATCATCTTTCCCACAACAAACTAAAATAATAGCAAACATACAAAACATTTAAAAATAATTCAGTGGTGCGCTTTTTTGTTGCTTACAGCCTAGAAGCAAAACACAAACACACACAATGCTGGAGTGCTCAGTCTGTCTGATGCTTTTTTTAAAAAAGAAGTGTCTCTTGAAATAAAAGATCTCATAATTAGATAAAACCCATCTGGAAAAAAATGAATTGGACACAGAGTTTGAGGAAATAAACATGCTTGTCTGGCAGAATGAATGCTTTCAGAGAGCATTGTCATTGTCCTGATAGAAGTCATTTTAGTTGTTTCACAGACACTCATCTTTGGTACCTCCACAGGATGTGAATGAAATTATACCGAAAATCAGATTATGTTATTATTTGACACTTCTCACACCACTATTAATTGTGAAATCCACATTACAAATAGGAAAAAAACATCCATGAAATGAAAACATCTTCTGATCCGTTTTTATTCTTGTCTGATATCCCAAGTCTCTTTTCTTTTCCTCATCTCCAAACGACGTGAGGAATGTAAATGAGTGACATTCTTTTATCTGTTGCAGTCATGTCTAGTTTGAATTTCCAAATCACGCTTTGGTAGAAGGACTGTATATAATATATCACAGGCAATGCCAGCGGAGATAAAGTATATTCTAATCATTTTAGAAAAGTATTAATTTTATTGGGTTTTTTTTAAGCTACTTTGGATACTTGTGGTTTCATTTCATGTCCGATTCTGACAGATACCGAGCGTTCTTTGCTCTGGGCTAGCTACAAGATTTACTGTTTTCTCTGATAGTATTATCAGTGGGCTATTCCGCCCTGAGAAACCGTAACCGCAGTACTAATGGGTTTATAATGACGGCTTAAACTTTACACTTTTGTAAGCATTGGAGGCTTCACTCACCTTGTTCAAGTGGCTGGCTTTTAGTTGAAGTAGTTTTCATCTTGAGTGCCTCCCTAACAGACATGTCACAGCAGGAGCCTTTGTTAGTGTCTTGGTCACTGTCAGCCTGATCACTGTCCCCATGCCCGCTGTCCCTCAAGCTGGCTCTTTCTGGATCTTTGAACGTGGAGCTACTGAAATACATATTAAAAAAAAAAAAAAAAAAAAAAGAGAGAGAGAGAGAAAAGAGAGAGAGAGAGTTGTATTTACTTGTTCTAAGTTGAATTGTACTCTCTGGCAAAGCAATTTTGACAAGAATGCAAATGGGAAAGCCGAGAAAGTTATTTAATAGGCCTTACCTTTGAACAAACTGCTGCCTGCTGCCCATGTAATTGGGCTCTGCGGGAAAATTGTCTGTCTGTGAAAGAGAAGGAAAAAAATACGTATAGTTGTACACTGGACAAATCTCCTGCAGAGCAACAAGATTTCCTAGAGGAGAAATGATTAATAATTCAAAAATTCCCTTAATCTTCAGATTTGTACATTTTAATTAAATTGGAAAATGCTGGCATGTAATTATGTGCTCAGAACAATTAAATGATTCCGGTCCACAAATTACCTGCTAAAGTAAACAATGAGGCTCCAATAAGTGGCATTCTCTGTTAGTAACCTGACAGATGACACTGTTTATGTTTTTTCATTAGTTAGATATTAAGACTGATGGTTATTGAAAATGAGAGAAAAAATTACTTTTGCATATTACAAAAGTGAATTATTCAATAATGCTAATTTTTAATCATAATTACATCATCTACTGGGATTCTGAAACCCTTACTGCTGTAATACAATTTCATATATTGCTATATTACTCTTGAATTGAAAAAAAATAAACAAAAAAGTCAAGAAAATTTATGGCTGATTAGCTGTGGGGTTTCTTAAATGTGATTGGAAAAGTGCGAGTATGAAAATATTTGGATTTTCTCTCTTTAATTTTCATCAGTATTAATAGCTATGTCAGAATAATGAGAACCACACATGCAAACAAGAACATTAAATGATTGTTGTAGACAAGTAGTTTTTAAAAGAAGATACTTTCATTAAGTCTGTCACGAGTATATTTTTAGCAGCATGAGCTAAGTAACTGTAGAAGCAGAAGTATTTACAGCATCCAGACCAACATGGAGTCCTGCCAAAGGGAACTGAATTCCCCTTGTATCATCAGCTGAAGTTCTTTGGGAGAAAGAGAGACTGCATCTTTCACAAAACTCCATATACTGTACATTCACACACGTCACTTCGTCTTGCAGCTGACCTAGTGACAGAGCTTCTACTGTTTTCTGCACCACTTCATATCACACCACTATGCTTCGCAGCAGCTACGAGTTTTGCAACAGCATCTAGCGTATCGGTATCGGTAACACGGGCAGCGCTCAATTAATGGGGCAGAAGACCCAAGGTAAGGTTTAATGTCGCACAACAAGTGTTTACACAAGTGACTGGCCTCCTAGATATTTGTTTTTCCCTGCCACTCCCCACTCCATATTTTTAGCTTTGTTTCGGGTTTTATAGGTAGGTGGTCGTTAGAAATATTTGCTACTGCTTTTATGGCTGGAATGTCGGAGCTTGGAAAAGACGCATGAAGTTACGCCGGAAATTTAACAGTCTCTGCTGTTTGCAACAGAAAATGGGTTGCTACCTGCCACTCTTAATGTGCATGTGAAATACATGTGCTTTTATACCATGGATAACTTGTGTGATTAAGGGAAGGGATGGGAGATAAAGAATTATATTGTTTGGCATCTATGAAGTCAATTTACACTGTACTTTCTTCTTGTTTCTAGTTAAATCCTTTAGTTCAAAAATTAGGATTATAACACACACGGTGTTCCCATTTTGAAGCTGTTTCTAATTTAAGCTGTGGAGCACCTAGCATTGAATATGTCATTACAAAAACAACCTGATGTTTTATCAGTGACTCTTTTTTATGATAAACTGTATGACAGAATCAGGTTTTACTCATCTGTTTTCAAAATATAGCAAAAAGCTCTTATACTTATAACTCTATATGGTTTTTTATCATATCGAAATTGCACATAAGTTGGAAAACTGTGTGTTTATGTCCAACTAGAGACTTGTTCTTCAGCAGCATTATTAAAAGATGGGCCTGTGAAAGTTTTTAAATACTGCCTAAGAAAAGCAAACCATACGCTCTATTACAGAAGGAGAATTCTGAAGATCTGGGACATCAAACTCAGTGTTGTGTCACTGCTTTTCCAAGTCAGCATTTCAGAAGCTGATGATTTCAGCTACAGGTATCCAGACTTTTTAAAATCTGGCCACTTCAATTAGGGGGCAGGTTAGTGCTTTGCAGGTAAAAACAGACAAGATCCTGGTTTTAATACACGCAACTGGAATAAAAGCTTGTCTTAACTTTTAACATGTTTCAAGTTATAAAAACAAATATTGAAAACAAGAAAAAAAAAAAAGAAGAAGAAATGGAGGCCCAAAGATAAATATTCCGGCATTCTTATATGTAATCTCTTAAAGGTAGCACGTCATATTTTGGAAGCAGCCTTAATTCTGCCATTTATTCTTTTCTTGCCTCAAATTGTAAGCTAGTATCTCTCGTATGCGGCAAATCTACCCCATATATATATATATGTATAATCATTGTGACACTCACAGAGTCCAATACTTCTCAATCCAAATAAAACTTTACAATTGCAGAGACCATGTCTATTTTCTAGGTCTAATATCTCAACTACAGATGCCCAGGAAAATTGACCTTATGCTTTTACTTACGTAAGAAATCTGCCTCTTCCTAAACACAGATGCTACTAGAATCAACATTTCCATTTTTCATGTCATTGTCAGGCAAAATGCCCACTATAAACTGCCTTTTCATCAATTCTCTGCCATTAGAAAAGTCAGACTTTTGCCCTGGAGTTAATTATAGCACCTCCTTAAAGGTGGTGTTAAGAATTTATCTATAAGCTGGACCACATTAAGAGCTGGTCATACTTTTTATTTCTGCTTTTTCATAGCAAAAAAAAAAAAGCATTTTGCACACCCTGGACTAGCCAAGATATAAATTTTAAAACAGAAGTTATGACCACAACTTAGCTGCCGTCCGAAAAATGGGAGCTGCTTCTAAGAAATTTGGTATTTATGATAATCTTTAATGACTTTTAACTCGATCACAGTTTGACCAATTTCCTTCGTATTGTATTTTGCAGCAATACAAATAGTTGGATGCCATGTTACAGTGAGTTCATTGCTGCAAAAGAACAAATGTAAATACTCGATAATCATATACAGCCACAAAGCTCAGAGCTGAATTCTTTTCCTTCTGCTCTAAAAGCATTAGTCTTTCTCCTATGAACTATGAAAGTATGATGCTTGCATTGAGCTGTAACCCTGAGATACAGGCAGCAAAGAGAGAATTGCTTCATGTATGATAATATCTATACAAAAATTGGGATAATAAACAAACATTTAATTTAAGTTGAGGCAGTTTAGAGGAATCTTAGAAAGATAAGCATCCACTTCACAATGGATTACAGAGAGATATGAACGTCTAACTCCCTTAAACACTTTTTTTTTTTTTAAATCCCAGCTGAAGTGAGAGGTCATATACTTAAAATTTTTACACTTTAACATCTATGGAAGTGATATTAGACGTTGCAGCTCATGCATTAATCATACCTCTTTTCACTGCATAGCTGTAACACTAAGAAATGAGTGCTACTTTAAAAGCCTATCAACAGCAAATAAACTCTTTGTTCTTCTCTGGGTATACAGACCTTTCTAGGAAATCAGAACCACCGTGTCTCTCTGTTTGCCTCGAGTTTTAAGGTAGGCTTCAGTTCACCTGCAGATAACCATCTAAAAGCTAGTCAGCTACTCTAAGCTAATCAGCTAAGATCCCTCTATAAGCATTAGAGACGTACAAGATAATTCATCCCATTTTGGGCATCTAGCTTTAGGTATGTACTGATCCCAGAGATCACTTTCTCCAGGAACTCTGGGGGAATCTAGATGACCAGCAAGACGCTCAGTGTAACAGCTAAAGCTAAGTAAGATGTATTGTATCAGGAGTGAATCACACAGAATTACAATCTCCCGATAAATAACCAAAAATTACTCAAATGCCAGCACTGTTAAATTCCTGAAGAACAAAATTAAACAAGCTCCGCCCTCCTCCAAGAAAACTCCCAGACATAATCCATCTCTAGAAGTCACCGGAGTTAAATAGTAAAGACATGATTTGTGACTCTGTGATTCAAGGTTGAGGGCTGGAGTATCAATTAGGTTGCCAACTACGAAGATACAAGTTCTTCAGTAGGAAGAAAACATACCGGGACAAATGGTCTCTAAAACTAAAGCAACAGCAGAACTGTCCACTGCCCTGGGTAGATATCGGACAATTAAAAAGTCTGTGATGTCAACCTAACTGTCCATAGCTCCCCTAGAGAAGGGAGCCTGTCTTTACGGCTCATTTTCACAGATTATTGGAATCAGTTCATTTCCAATGAGAATATGCTGTTAAACCATTCAACAGACATATTTTTTCACAGTTGCTACAATGTCCCCTTAAAAATACTTTCTTCCATCTATCTGTCCTAATATGTGACCCTAGAGTAAATTTGAAATTTTAGGAACACTGCCATTACTGCGATGTTGCAGAAAAATTCCTGAGGATTCCTGTACACGTTTAATACAGCTTTCTCAGAAGGACAAAGGTCATAAAAAATGCCATTTTGAAAGAGATCAGAACACATATAAAGCTTTCAAAAGCTGCCAAAATTTAAAAAAGAGGTTTGCTACCTTTCAAAAAATATCTTACAGTTTGATTATGTTACCTTTTTCATCGAGGAGCTGAGGAAGAGGAAAGTAAAAGAACAGTCAAAGTAAACCTGTGCAAAACACACTTTTACTGGACAATATAATTGCTACAGTCTAATAATGTGACTTGAAGAATAATTTACTGGCCACTGTTTGAATTAACAACATGTGGAACATCCTTCAAGTGCTATCATCAACTGCCTGTGAAACCATTCCTTCTATTAGAGGTGTTAGGGCTTGCGTATTAAGACCACACAAAGGCTTAGATAAACTACAGTTGTTGTGAAGTATTGGTCTTATATGGTGAATTTGGAACACTGAATTTATAAATTCAAAATAAAACCATTCAGAAGGTTGAAAGTCAACTGTTAAAGTTCTACTAATTAATTCTAGAATGGCTATGATTTCCAAAAGTTTCATTTGGAGAAAGGAAAATGAAAAATTATGGCCAAGGAGTATCTGAAACAAATTCCTCCCAGGATCCATTAACCTTAAATACTCAAATAAGAAAAACAAAAAAAAAAAAAAGTGAAAGCTTCATCACTGGAAACAGTTTGAAGCAGCCTGGGCAAAGTATTACACAATGAATTATGGGGAATATTTTTAGCGATGGGCTACATTAATCTTGTTTCTTTTTTTTTTTTAATAAGTTCATATTCACAAAGTATATGTGTTTACTTCTGTTGAAAAGTTGTGAAATTTTTATAAATAAAAAGGAGTTCCACTGTGATTCTGCACATAAATATATTTTTTTCAAAAATGTCAGGATTAAAATTACAGCTCCGTATTAATCAATCAGATTTCAGTGATTCTGTTATTCCTCAGTAAGACAATGGTAAAAGACTTCACAAGGCTTCTGCTGTCAAGATTTCCTATTAAAAAAAAAAAAA
>VUYV01000040.1:1357538-1381831 GCA_008711295.1 Anarhynchus alexandrinus
AAAAAGGAAAGTACTTAAACATTAATCAGATTTATGAATATTAGGCTACTAGAATATTCATAATTTTTTCTCAGAATTACAAGAACAAGTATCACATTTGCAGAAATGATTCAATGCAACTCCATTTTATGTAGGTGTTCATACCTGGAACTATAATAAAGCAAAATGTCTTTGCTGACTCTAACTTCTCTTTAATTAAACATTAAATGCAAAAATGAAATGAAAGATCTCTCCCCTTTATCAGACTGCCACTTAATATCTAACTCAAGCATTTTCTGTGTCTGTTCTTGAAAAGCTTAATTCTGAGTATTCACCCTTCCCCCATGTAACAAAGATCTTATATAATGGCAATCACATTTCAAGACAAAAGAATTGTATTCTGCCAAATCTAGTTTTGAAAGAGCAGACAATTGTCTTCATTTTGTTAGGAACAGTTTGTGTTCAACACAGTACAATTTTTCACAAAGATCCCTCAGTGTAAGACTGCCAGTAAGTGTATACACTTAGCCTGAAGTAGCAGGTTTTGATTTCACCAGACTTCCTTCATTAAGAAAATGTATTAGCCCAATAGAAAAAAAAAGAAAACAAAACAAACTAAAAAAAAAACCAAACCAAAACTGGGCATAAAGTTCTAATAAGTTATTCTACTTTTTTGAAAGACAAAATTAAATAGGCTGCTTTAACAAATCTTGTTCTAATATGAGCTCTTCGCTCTCATCCTTTTGAAAATATATTTGAGACATAATTTATATGACATGTACATATTTGGGAAGTTTCACACTTGCTGCAAAATGTGTATTTTGGTGTTATAAGGCCTACAGTGTGTTTATGTGAATTTCTGACAGATGCAACATTCTTCAAAAGCACACTAAAAACACTGGGCAACAAAACCAGTCAGATCCACAAGGCAATGTCATTCACCAGACTGCTGTGCCCTTTATTGACGAGTGTTGGTGGCTCATGTTTTCTCTTTCTCTTGAATAAGAAAAGCAAAACTGTGAGGGAAAGAGTTATTCAGTCAAATGCACTCTGTCTTCTGAAAAGTGAAGCTCCGGGGACAGAGACTACCATCCTTTCCTGTAAGTGAAGGAATGCAGATTCTCCCCATATAAATGCCTGTTTCTGGTATTATTTTCTTTTAACAAGCACCATATTTATCACCAAAAAAAAAAAAAATTAAAAATTATTGATTTATTGCTTAAGCATTTATATTAAGGTATTTCAGTTGTGTTTGTACTACTGGCTTACTGAAAACAATTATTTCTTAATTTTTTTTTACAGGAGTTTACTTCGTCAATGTACAAGGCACAAAAGAAGACAGAAGCCTCGACTGCAGGGATTTAACACAGTGCAAGGATTCAAAGTCACAAGGCCCAGGCAAGCTTCCTCTCACCTCATTGATGGTTGCACCAAGCCTGAAGGCTGAAGAAGCTAAAAGGTCGCTATAGAGAGACATATTTTTAAGTGATCCTGGTAAAAAAGTAGACTTAAAAGGCACTCAAAAGATGGGGTGAGACCAGACCTTGATCAGATTTTTTTAGTATGAAATAAAAGACTGAAGCGTTACAGGAACAAGTTTGCCTCTTTGGTGGGGAAGTCAGCTTAACAAAAGCCTTCAACTCCTCTGACAGAGCCGATGCAGGATATATGTTTAAATGCAGACTTCTCTCTCTAAGAAAGATGAGACTAGGAAAAAGTGTGGAATCTGAACCCAAAACTTCCTTCTACTGAAAAAGGGAATCAGGAAGATTTTCTGGACCACACTCAAATTGCTGTGTATTTCACAATGGTTTCAGGTTTCTGAGCCTCATTTTATTTGGCACTGGAGAAACATGAAATGTAAGCATCTAATGAAATTAGCATGGTCTGGGAAGAGAATGTGGAAAGCTGTCAAATGGGACTAGGAAAATGTGATTGTAATATGAGCTCTTAAGCTGAACTACTTTTTGGAGAAGGTGTAAGATCAGAACGTAGGAAGAGGTGCCAAACATCACACCACATAAAGAGCTCAAGCTGAAAGTACAATAGCGGTGTTTCTGCTATCACCATGTCAATAAATAAACATAATGAAATTCATGACACATTATTACATTGCTCTGTATTGCCTCTATTCATTTAAGAACGAGCACATTTAAAATAATTCACAACTTGTCAGACGCCTGTGAGCCGTGCAGTTAGACTGGCGCTTTAAGAGGCATTCGTGAAGATCTTATGAAAGAGCTTGATATGACTTATATCAAAATAGAGATGGAAGTATGGGAAAACACAATAACTACTTCACCTGAATCTGCTAGTACAGTTGCATCCAATATATTTACACTGTTCACCAATGATATGTACTTATTGAAGCTACTCTGTCAATAAAAACCACATTAAGAACCTTTTGAAAGAGCTTCCCTGTCAATTAGGCTGCAGATACATTCTATTGCTCCAGTTTTTCTGTCAATTTAATATACTGGATCATATTAACAGTACTGGCTTGTCAATAAGGCAAATCCGAATCCTATTAATGGAGTTATACTGCCAATATAATCGGCTTCCTATTTATCGAGCTCCCCAGTATTTGGGAGAGCTGTGAAATGGGATTATAAGGTTAGGTTACATACATCTGTCTCTATATTACGTAAATATTTCAGGAATTGTATCCTGTTGTGTAAAGAAACACATGTAATCATGTTTTTCCATTAGATAAACTTCAAATGACAGAATAGTATAATTGTTTACCACTGCTGAGAAAATATTAAATCATTCCCAATTATCACATTATATTTCCTGCTTGCTCTAAGTTACACTGTTATTTTATAAGACAGTCTACCTATGTACCACACATACAGAACTGCTAAGAGATGTATGCACTCCACCCCACCTGCACAAGATAATATCTGCTCCAGAAAATAAAAGGAAAGAGATAAAGCACATTTTAGGAACCAAATATGAAACCCTCCACAATTTCAATGCTTATTTAAGCCTTGTACTGTGCTGTATAATCTTTGTGGAACTGAAGCTTGTAAGTATAATTCCAGTGTAACAGAAACCCCTGGAAATAATTAATAAGAGGTAGTAGTTCGTACATAAAAAAACAGTAGAAGTTCAGCAAGCCTTCTATTTAATAGAAGCCTTAATGAAGTTGAACATTAGTTGCTTTTAACCACATTCAATATTAAATAACTACTTTGACTGGATTAGCAGAATATACAACAGACCATTAAACCTGATTATATTAAAAAAAAACCCTTTTGCTTAAAAAAAAAGAAAAAAGAAAAAAGTAATTGCATTAAAATGTACTGGGCATTCTCTTATCAAATTAACTCTGTAGGTCTAACTTGAAAATATGGATTTTAAAAAAACGTGGTCCAAAATGACAGTTAAAGGTCAATGAATCAAGTTGCCAATTATATTTTCTGGTAGCAGATGGGTGCAATGAAACCTAATGATTGAATTTGAAACGCTTTAATGCACCTTTTATCTATGGCTTCCACCATGTTGAGTCTTCCTCAGTATTCCTAACAGATATTATGTTTACTCCATAACAGACTCAGCTACAATTAGCTAACTAGAATGAAATCTGCACTTATCACAATATCCAGCTTATTCTAAGAATATCATACCATGACCTCAAAATAACAATACATTTGGGAGTGTATCTTTGGTAGCATTAGGTTGTGGGTTGGTTTTTTTTTTTATTTTTTCATTCCAATCTACATGTTAAATATGAAGTCTTGAAATTAAGACATTAAAATTAGAGGGAAACTTAAAAAACAGTGCCTTGAAATTCAAGGAGATGATCACATTATTTGTTATAATTTCAAAAATATTTTTCTTTCCTTGTGTTTAGAACCCTTTTTTCTGTATGGAAGACAAAACCTTATTTTTCCTTTCTTTCTTTCATGCACGCAGATTCTACAGTGCAATTGTGAGTTCCTGGCATTTTATTTTTAATTTTGAGATACATCTGAAAGCTCTTACTCAGCAGGAATTCCCAGTGAAGCCAGTAAGTGTTGTAGAATTTGTCCTATTCTTACCACTGCTGTTTTCCTGTTTCTAAGAGCAACATATCACAAATGTTTTCTAAACAGATTAAAGCTTACAAACACTGCAGTACTATATGGTGAAGAAGGAGATCAAATTATGGCCTTTTAACACTGACAAATTGTTTTGTACTCACAATATTTAGTAAGGGGAAACAGAGACACTGGATATTTTAAATCTGTTAAGTTTGTGTTAACATCTATCCACTATGTTTACCTTCTTCTGTCCATCTCACTAAAGGCAACAATAAAACTCCCGCAAGCCATGACCTGAGGTCCGCTGAAATCAATGGATGTTTTCAAATTGGTTTCAATAGCCCTTGGATCAGTCTGCTTACTTCAATTAGGGGATAAGGGAGTCTTTACATAGCGTGCTACATTCCCACAGATACATATGTTGTATGCTGAAGAAAGCTGCAAAGGAGCAGGAAGAAGATTACAATAGTGATAGAAAATGAGAAGAAACTCTTAAACATAATATTCCTTTATCCCAGCATATGGTCTTCTCTATGGACGGCATTTAAACAGATTTGTAATGGCCATGGCAGGGAAAGGTGATTAGCTAGGCAGCAAACACTCTATGTGGCACAAGACTCCAGTTCTGTGGTTTTTCTCTACAGAGTGAAAAAAAATTAGCAACAAAGATAAAGCAGGACTTGATTCTGAAGCCACGCTGCCTGCACAGAAAACACACACAAAGAGGAACACTGAAACTTTCTTCTTAGGTGACGATCAGAAGAACAGAGGTAAATCTAGATCACCTCCTTTCCTTTAAAGCTGCAAGCTTATCCCCTTCCTCATCCTAAAATCCTTCTCCAGAAAAGCAATGATTCACTTAAATTCCTTTTAGGAAGTAGGAAGAAAATCACAGATGTTAAAACTTATATTATTACCTTCTGTCTAATTGCTTATTTCAGTCATGCAACTATTTATTTCAACATTTTGTTAAAAATCCCCAACAAGGTGTTCTATAAACATTTTGTGACAGGATACAAAGCCCTGCTTTCACACAAATACCTTGGCATAATTATTTCCTCTTAGCACTAGAAAAAGACACATCACTAAATATGCTGCCAAAATAATGGCTGAATTTATGACAGAATAGTAGATCATCAAACTTTACAGCCTCACATGCCTGTGCAAGGAGATTTTCAGCTGTAAAATGGTGATGAGTTGATTTATTATTTGTGACATAAGATAAATAATTTAGGCTTGCACAAATTTAGCAAGAGGTTCTGTCCCTAAATATATTTTAAAGCCATAACAGTCATGTGCCTATGATGAGGTACCTCATAAAATGGAAAGTTTGATCGAATGCACCATGAATATAGTAGCAGTGGTCAAGTAGGCTTGGACAGAAAAAATAAGGCCTTTTGGCTATAGGGCTTTGTATAACCATCCACAACTCTGTCAATTCAGTGTTAACCTACTACAATGTCTTCATACAGGACTCAGAAAAAGTGATTTTCTGATTCAGAAAAAGTGAAAAAAATGGTTATCTTTCTTGGCAGGATCACCTCATCTTGAGCACCACACCCACTTATCTAGGGATCTCCACAGGTAATTTATAAACTCAGGTATTTAAGGGCTGACTTTTACTGGTAAATTCATAACAGCCTGGGAAAAAAAAAGTTCTGGATTACCACTCTCATTACAGCTTGCCGTATCGAGAGTCTGAAACCAGATTTTGCTGTTAAGATGAGAAAGATCTACGTAAGAAATGTTCTCTGCAAAGATTCCAGGATTAGGAAAAGTCGTCTTTGTGTTCCAAACCAGTGTTGGTTTGTCAACATCTAGGGCACTGCTGCAAGTTTCACCAGGGACAGAGAGACTGAACATGAATGCTAATATTTGAAGGGCTAGTTAGAACACAGTGATTAAATTATGGCTTTGCCTCTGTATCTAATTAGCAGGATGCTCACCCAGCACATAAGCACCTTTTTCAAAGAGAATGCATGCAACAGCAATTGGAAGATGCATATATACTTAGAGGTTTTTATTTACTGTTTTTAGTCATGAACTTTCAAAGAAAATAGTTAATGCAACCTTCTCTAAATAAAGTTCACATCACAAAAGTCCCCAAGCTAACATTCAGAAGAAATGTGTGTCAGGGGAAGTCTCTTTCAAAATGGGAAAGGAAATGAAAATACAACACGTACAGTGCAAGAAATTCCGAACAAAAAGTCATACAAAGGGGAAAAAAATAACTTGTTAAGATTGTTCATACTGCTCTTCCTGAATATTCAAATTGGATAATGTGTAACACAGACTAATGCTGCTCCCTGCAGGTGGATCATGAGCCCACATGAAGCCACACCAACTTCCAACATCGCTGGAATTCAACATGGAGTTAAGTGCTTAGCTGCAGAGAGTAACCTCCAGGACCATGCCTTTGCATGCAGTTCTTCTACACATATGCCCTCAAAACTTGTTTTCAGGTAGAAAAGCTCATTAGGAGATGAATTAGATTACTTCCATAGAAAGTTATTCATTTACATAATTTCAGGGCCATCTTAACTTACTGGTGGTTCTTTCTAAATAAACACACCATTGCGCCATTGGGAATAAAACAAAAGCCATACAATACTAAGGGACTAATAGATGGCCTTCAGTTTACATGCAACTTAATTAGCTTCACCGTAAATTGCTAAGAATGAGTAAACTTGGGTTTGTTGGGGTTTTTTTTGTTTAAGTCTTCTCAGGCATAAAGTAACAAAGTACAAAATACCCTTCTAAAATATGCTAATATCAAGCACAAGCTCATTCACTTTCCACGAAAATGGAGCTAGGATCTTACTCCTAGGACCTTGTGTATCAAACCTCAGCACAGAGACTTTCCAAGGTAATGGCACAGAGCCCTGTTCCTAAAGATTTGTAATAGGATTGCTGCTTTGACCTTAACCACAGCATAACAAACAGCACCATCATAATGATAATCCAAGCTACCAGCAACCTTAAGAATGTGCTAGGAATAGACAGATACTGGCAGAAATTAATCTTCCATTTTCACACATCTGCCCAAGGGAGGTATTGTAATTGCAAAAATTTACTCTTAGACTGCTGAGACTCATAGTAATTATGTTTCTTTTTTAATAGAAATAGCCACAGGTAGTAACAAATTGGGTTCTGAGATGGGGAACTGGGCATGCATTCTAACCCAAATTACAATGTAATTGTCTTTATTATAAAATACTATAGAAAACCTATGACTCAAAATTTAAATCAGAACAAAACCTTTCCTTTAAGTAAACTCATCTCCCCCTATGGCTATTCAACATGTACACTTATTTCTTCATTTACTGGTATCAGCAAGAGCAGTGTGACTGCAAGCAATTTATCTTTATCTAAAGATCTTTGCCAATACTAACCAAAATTCCTGAAGCTTACATTTGCTTAATAGAAACAGCTTTCCCTTGCTTTACTTTCATGCAAGTAGACTAACAAGTAGGTCAAAATCTGGAAATCTAAATACCCATTCCTAAGGTTGCTTTGTCAGTATCGGGGATGAAGAAAAGAGTGTGTGTGGTCTACATATATTTTAAACAAACTGAAATTAAAGTTTTCTTCAAAACTCTGGAAGCCTGTTCGAAACAAATGAGCACAGGAAAGTACTTAAAATGAGTTATTTCATGCTTGAAGGAACTATTATTTCGTTACCGTCACATTATTGCGATAATGAGACACATACTGTTGGGAAAGATCATATATATGGAGGCCAATGAATAAATAATAAAATAAATTAATCCAGTTAATTCTCCTCCTTGCAATACTATATCCTGTTCAGCCTGAAAAGAAGCTACAGGTGGTTTAAACAGATAAAATGCATTTACAGATTTAGACAAAATGAAGACTATGCATTGAAAGAAATAACATAAAACATTTTGTTTTCCTCTCTTTTTCACCCGATGGCTACAAAGCTGACTGACGCGTTCCTTGCCTCGGAGCTACAGGATGCAAATTATCGTGTGCTTTTTAGTACCTAGCACAGTTGATGGAAGCAATTGAGTGCTGATCATTCTCACGTGTCACATGACTTCGACCTCCTTTTCATCATTACTCTCAATCCTGAACTCTGATAGCGGGATACACGGTTTTAAGCAAGATGTATAACTTCGACCATGAAGTGGAAAATGAGGTCCCTCCTTACCTGTACTTTTGCCTCGGGAAAAAAAATGACTACAGCATTTGTCTCTAAACCTGATGCTTTCTAGGTTGCAGCAAAAGGTGCAGATTGACAGCATCTTCCAAAATACTGTTACGCAACTATGTACAGATCATAACAATATCCAAAAAAATTAGATGCAAGTTGGATGTTAATAATGTCTTTTATCCAGCTAGACAGTTCTTTTGAATCCATGCTGCTCTCTCTAATCTATGTATCTCCAGATACGCATTCATACACACAGTTATATCATCTGACATATAGTCTAGAAATCTAAAGAGTTTCTAAGGCTTTCTGGCTGCCATTTTTAAAAGGCTTTTAAATTCATTATTTCCCAAGCATTCTAAATTCCACTATATTCTTATTGCCATTTGATCCACTGAAATGATGAAGAGATCAGAAAAGAACACACTTGGAACTTTACAGCTGTGGCTGGAT
The DNA here is from genome assembly GCA_008711295.1 of Anarhynchus alexandrinus. Lineage (NCBI taxonomy): Eukaryota > Metazoa > Chordata > Aves > Charadriiformes > Charadriidae > Anarhynchus > Anarhynchus alexandrinus. Next base: position 1,366,167 of record VUYV01000040.1, read on the forward strand.
AATCTTGCTCATGATCATCAAAGCAGGATTGTTTTTATGATCTTCAAATCTGCATATCAAATTACACACATCTATGCGAAAAAGCAAAAATATCAAATATTCAGACATCAGGACTATCTCAATAGAGTACTACAGAATGCAGTTGGAGGCTAAGTGAAACGAACAGCTTTTGCAGCTTTGCAGTGTTTCTTAAAGCAAAGGAGAGAAGCAACAGGGAGCAGTTCAGCTAACACAGGCTCACAGAGTCTGGGCTGAATTCTGCACATGCTTGCGCACATCAGCAACTCCATTCCTGTAAGGGATCTATTTAATTCTGTGGTGCTATTGACCTAAATTAAAATATTCACTGAATAAGTGTTTTAAGGACCATGCCTCGCAAGACATAATACTAACGCAATTATACACATATAAGTTAGTTTCCATAGGCCTCGAAATTACTTATGCACTGGTTAAGGACATGATCCTGCTCTTTGTAGATTCGTGGAAAAGCAGTCTTTTCCTCAGTACTGGTAGGAACGAAGCCCAAGTGCTGAACCTGAGGTGCGCTATTAAAACAATATTCTTTTCTTTTTTCACCTTTAAAATTTTATAGAATTTAAATCTTTTCATTAAGAATTAATGAAAATTTGTTTAGCCCACTTCAGCTCACCTTTTTTTTTTGTTTTTTAACTGAGTTATAGCTAAACAATCTTAACCATAAGCGGTTGCTTAGCAATCAGCAAAGAACGAGACAGAAATATAGTAAGTAAAGAAACTGACTGACATGTTCTGTGTTTGAATCATGGCATTCATTAAAAACAACAGAATAATACCAACAGAAGTTTGAAAGAAAATTCTATTAATAAAAGAATACGTATAACTGTCTTTAGGAACAAATTATGCATTTAAAAGCTACAAATTGTGATTCACATGTCTGCTCTCTAAAAAATCCCTTAGCTATTATTAAAAATACATTAAAATCCTTCAAATTTTGATGAAGCCATTATTTACCTTTTGTTTTTAATTCAGTTGTCAAGTGTGCTTCCAATGATTTTAAAAACAGTATATATCTACAAAGCAAGCAAGAGTTTATAGCTTTGAAGACTTGAAATTGATTTTTAATGCACCAGCTTTCAAACACTACAAAGGCTGCTCTCTGCTGATAAAGACAGTAAACAAGAAATTGTCCTTTAAATGTTCCCTTTAATGTTTTTCTTTAATTAAAAATCAATCAAAAAACATTGCAACATTAAAAATTTTAAAATTAAGACATTAAAATTTTTTTAAGGTTTTTGACACATGACGCATTCAAACTGGAATGAAAACTCATGATGTTACTTCAGTTGTGTTAGTTTAGTGTTTCTTTGCACTGTAAACATTGTTAATCAAGAAATAAAAACACATAAAAGTAGTTTATCACTAAAGACAGCTATTTTTATTGAGTAGAAATGTTAAAAATATGATGAAATAGAACTAGACGTTATAAAAGTACTGAAGTAAAATGTTTTTTAAATACCTTTAGATTATTTTAATATATTCCTTTCCTCTAATCAGACCAAAGCCTATTTATGTAGATTAGTTACATCTAGAGTCTCATTTATCCAACCTGTATTTATCCTTTGATCACAAAGCTTGTTAACTTAAATGGTCTTTTATTGTTATGATTCGTTTTCCCATAATTATGCAGTTTAACTGCCTGATTTTTTTTGAATAAATATATGCAAACGCGCCAATCATATTCAGCAGTGTTATGCTGGATGCTCAATGAACTGTAAGAGCCATTTCAATACAATAAAACTGCCTGGAAGTGTTCCAGGGCAAGGACTGCAAATACCAGTAATCATAGTGTCACTAGAACTAGTACAGGCAAATACAAGCGTGTCACACATATATCAATAGATGGTCTGAAACACTGCCTGAAACTAATTTCGCATGTCTATCACTGCAAGAATTTACAATGCATCGATCAGAGGTCCCACCCACACAGCTGAAACTGTGCATTTGTATCTTGTAACAAGGCTTTTCCTTTCCCTTTTAGAGTCCTCCTTTGGCATGCCATGGAGACTGCAGCACGCAACCACCCAGCAGGGAACAGGATGCGATTAAAAACTTTTCTATTATGGGTAAAAGTATTTTATGAACCAGAGGAACTCTGGTGATCTGACACACACATCACAAGGCCAGTAGAAAGGTCCATGGCTAAAATAAAATACTGTTCACTTGAAAGATTTTACTTGCCTAGATCGCTTATAGCGTACTAAATGGAAAACAGATCAGCATGGGACTGATTGTCGTGGGGGCTGAGAGAGGAGATATCACCTCCCTGCACGAAAGTGAGACGCACATTGATCTTTACGTTGTCCTGTACAAGTGACACTAATGATTGGCTGAAACTGTGCACTAATATCTTTATATGTAGAGGGACTCCTCAATTTTGAGGACACATCACCAGAAAAGGAGCTATTTTCTCATCTCAAGCAAGTGAGAGATGAATTGATCTTATGCTATCCTTTCTCTACAGGTAACAACACTAACTAGTGGAATCAATTCAGTAGAAGAAAGAGATGCTTCTCGTGTGACCTTAATAAGTAGGAATTGTATCAGCAGCCTTTGGGATTTAGCTAGAAAATATATGACTGCTCAAGGAGGTTATTTAAAGCACTGACTAATATCCTAATTAACAGGGACATTCATATGAATTCGCTTGTTCTTGAATGCAGTACTTAATATTGAGTATTTTATCTAAAATGCTTCATAATTTATCTATTTTTTCTTTCTCATAGGATTTACAGTAATTAATCCAGAATCTTCTTCTGTTAAAAAAAAAAAAAAAATGCACGAGAAAGACCATGACAAATATATTCCTAGGGCTCAGAATTCACCCTGGCTAAGATCTATGGCAGGCTGTACACTACTCCATTTCATCTCATCATATCAGCAAAAGCAGCAACAACTAGTTAATCTTCTTGTTGCCCCCTTAAAAACATAACAAATGAAACACTTAAACTCGAGGAACTTTTCCCCAAAATCATTTTGCCACTCTATTCCTAGTACCTTTTTCTTTTTCTTTTTTTTTCCTTCTATTTAGGTAAGAGCCTGCAGTCCCCTGAGACTTTCACTTGTTTCCCATATCTCTGAACCCTTTAGCATTAATTTCACCACTTCTCTTACAGCTGAAGTAGAGATACAATTGAAAGTATAAAGCTCTCAGGCTATCTGCTGCAAAAAAATTTGTCCCAACTGCTCTACTCTGACCTTTTGACATCAAAGGATTGCTTCTATACTTTTAAAGATAAAAACAGAGCTGTATTTCTGCTCCGGTCAACAAATCATTGTTTAAGTTCTTTTCACAGAAAATTCTTGCCAGTTGGAAAATACTAATACTGGTGTCAAAATGTCTTTTCTTTATACGTGCAGGCACTCCTCCGTCTTGAAGAGGTATGTCAAGACCTCTGCCATCCATCCTGTATGTTTTCTTCAGAAAGAAAACAACAGCCCACATACATACACTTTATACGTAGAATGAGTATCTTGCATAGCGAAACCTAAAACTAATTTGACTAGGCATTTTAACTCTTGTAGAAACAGTGAAAGAAAGAGAAATCAAGCAGGATCTTTAAAAACATATGGGTAAATATTACCCAGTATGTTGACGTTTCCTGGGGAGGAAGATAGTGAAACGGAAGAAAAAATGCTGGGGGAAAAAAAGAAAAGAAATATTTTTTCATTTGAAAACAAAATACCAACTGGTTTACAGACAAATGTTGTGACTTGGGAAGAAATTATTTTTTAATGACATTTTCGCCTCATTAGAGAAGCCAGGTTGTATCTACACTTTCTTAATACCAAGTGATATTTGTGAATATTTTACACCTACCTAATGACAATATTCCATGTAACAATATTTGCTGAATTTTAAGAATAATGCTATATTATGCAGGCTTTCAAAAATATATGAAAACATGAAAATATATGTTTAGCAATATATTCAATGGAGTCTTTACTTTCTTGTTTCAGCTGCACACCTGACTACATTACAGTTCACATCATAGTTACAAAATCATCTAAATTCCAGTCTCCTTAATTGTTTGCAAAGAAGCTGTAAGAAAATATCACAAAAAAAGATGAAATCTAAAAATAAAGGGCCCAATCATACTATTCTTAGCTGCACTCTGTAAGGCTCTTAGTCACAATTTACTCTTGAACCACTGAAATCATTGATGAAGTCAAAATTATGCTATTGATGGAAATATGAGTAAGTACAGGCCTTTCCATCAACATGGCTAAGGATAACAGAAACCTGATCAAATCTGTTGTTAAAAGATAACTCTTCAAAGGATCAGTCATTGAAATTGCACTGGTAATCACAAATTTATGTGAATTTTCCCATTTAAGATTAGGCAGTGACAGTGAGCACCAAGATGAGGAAAGCACAGACAACTTTCGGAGCCGTTGAGAGCTGTGATCCAGTAAATCCTGTATGACTCGCTTCATGTCATTTATTTCAACTGCACTAACTTTCTTCCACTCTTACACTTTATAAAACAGCAAGTTCTACAGACACATTATTATTCTGAATTTATTGGTTAATGAGAATTTCTGTTCTGGCAATGTAATTTTCTTTTTTGTAATGTCAATATTCTACTTCAGACTTAAATTGTCTTTTTCTCTGTTACGTTTATTGTTCTATATTACAGCATTTCATCTTGGAAAGCTCTTTAGATCTCATATGGACCTATATATCTGGAATGATCCTTTTGAAATAATCTTGCTGTAAACAATACTGGCAAGGAGCTCAAGATGAAGACCAGAGCAGGTGTAACACAAAACAGGAGCCCAATTCTGCTTCCTCTGCTTATTCCAGCAGCCAGGGCAGATGCCATAGTGAGCGGTATGTTGCCAGACCCGGTCCTAAAATATATGTACTTTGTGTCACAATACTATGTAGTGTATCTTGATGAATAACGAAATAATGTTTCATTAGAATATAGAAAAGCTCTTGTCCTGAAATTCTTGCACAGACAATCCTGACTTCATTGAATAAGTAAATCTAAAGCTACAGGATGACGTAACACAAAATCATGTTAACTGCAGACTGTATTTACATAACGCAAACACTCACAGGAGTTATTTCGTAAGACATCTAACCTTGTAAAACACTGTAAAAACTACCATCATGCATCTTATTCAGGTAGTTCTGAAGTTTCATCTGATGACAATTTCGTGTCCTTAGATACAGCCCTAGAATATGCAGCTGTGAAATCTTGAGAATTACAGATTACAAATCTGCAAACTTGCCAATGTGTAGAACTGCCCCAGTACCCTCTTGGCGCAAAATGTTAACTCCTACCTAGCTCTTGTGAGAAAGAATAATATTCCTCATGTTCAATAGAAGATATAGAAATAAAGAATGAATACCTTTGTTTTCAGATAGGAATAAAAACCACTGAGAACGAATGCAACTTCTGTAAGGAAATCTGCTTCTCCTTATACTGCAGCAGCCGAAGACTGCTTTTTGCAGTCTTGAGATTTCTGAGCTGAAGTTTCCCAAAGTAAAGACTGGGATAGTATATCTAAAGACAGAGCAGCACTAATACAGCTTATGGTTTTTATTTGCCCTGAAGACTCTATCTTCTTAGGTACTACTAGACACCTGGCAATGAAGCTGCACTGGGACTTGACAGTAATCTGTTGACACATCATAAACATCAGGTGCCTGAAATATTAAGAATGATCTGTACTTTATCTTAAAATGCTACAGGACTGCCTAGTACAGCAGCTTCGGTGATTCCCATCTTGCGTGCTACTTGCAACACAGTCATTCTTTTTTAGCTGTCGTTTAGCAAAAGCTGTGACCACCGTTTCCTTTATTCACTCCCATCTCATTCCTGGTACATTTACAGACTCCTCCAAGTCACACCACAAGTATAATAATAAATAATCTCTAGGGTGATCAACACCCCTTGCATAAGTAGATAGTTTTCTACACTATTGTTATGTCACTTTGAGGAATCTATTTCCAGAACCTATTTCTTTAAAGAAACTATTTGTTTCCCTTTATCCATCCACTCTTTTATCTATTGGAAACCTTCAAGAAGAAATTGCGACTTGTCCACCCAGGGAAAGGCAAACTGATTAACTCGGAGCTTTTTGGTAGAAGAGATATGAACACATATGTTTATGTTTGTACATCTTATTTCTTTTTCTAATGTCTGCTCCTCAAAATAAAGCAAAATCCTGTTTCTTTTAGTCAGGTGAGTAGGTCAGCTTGATTTACTCACCAGAATGAGATGAGCAGAATTTTCCCCGTAGCCTTTAAGGTCTAGAGTGAGCAAAAATCTTTCAGCCACATAGAGTTTCCATTTTCTCCTGCTTTCCTCTTTTTTCTCCCCAATAAAAATGAATAGGTTGGACCTTAAGTGATTCGAAGGTCGCATGGAATTTTGAATCTGGTGATGAGAATTGTATAGCACTGGCCTATATTTAAATATTTTTAACTGACTAGCATTTGAAAGCACTGTTTCTAAAGTATGTTCAGAATATGATTGCCGAAGGTAGAAGCAATGAAACATGATAAAGTGTAGCTGTTCTGACTTCCCAGTACGTTACTAAACACTGTTCTTCATCCACATCAACCTGATGTGTGCATCAAATCACAAATGGTCTATTTTCAGGGGCCCTGACCACTTGCAAGTCACTTGCGCCAAATAAAAGCTGGAGGTATACTGCATCCTTGGCTATCCATCCAAAATTTTATACATATATATATATATGTATACATGTTTAAATTATTCACTTTTTATGATGCTGAAGAAGTTCATTGATTCATATAAGTAACACGTGCAACCATGGCACATAGCTGGATGCTACAAAGTAGTGAGTACACACAAGTTGTTAAACTGTGTGACTAATGTATAACAGAAGTGACTTAAAGAGAGGTAAGATTACACCGCTCTTACACATATCAGGCAATATTTTCGTCAACTGCTGGTCATTTTGGGTCAGTCTGAAGCTCATAGTCACTAAGTAAGACTTTACTCCAGAGATATTCATGGATATAAATTGGGTTATCTGTAGAATAAAATACTATTCATGAGAAATAAGGGAATCATAAAGCCTATGGACTTTACTAGCTCTTACTGCAGAGCAAAAAAAAAGTGTTATGCATGCCTAATAAGAGTGAGAAAATTTAGATCTTACTGAGAAAGAAATTATTTATTTGATTTTAAATATTTATAGACTCGGTTGGATGTACTAAGTAATAATATAATATTTAGTATGTATATATATATCCATGGATATATAAGTATGTACATATATATATATATATATAAACATAAAGTTTTAATAACAGGTTCCTGCTAGTGAATTCTGCCATTAAACACTTGCCGAGAAAATGAGAGTGAAGAAAAGCAGTTCCATTGTATGAATTATATAGTGTGAGATTATTGTGGCTCAGCAATATATCTGGAAAAACTGAAGTGACTATTCGCTAGAGAACACTTACACAATCGTTTACCTTTCCCTTACTGAGGTAACAAAGAAAACTTCTTTTCTGAATTGACTAATGAAAGGAGATGATAAAGCAGCTGTTTGGATCCTGTATCTTTTTTTCCACTGGCTATACCTTTGATTCCGAACTGTGCAATTTACCTTTCCAGACACAAGTTTCCTGGAGTGACTAAGGATACAGTAGATCCAGAGAGAGGGCTGATCCTTTACTATTTCTCCCTAAGTTTGCAGTTTGAATTTTACATGAGGCAGAAGTACAGGACCAGACACAAAGTAGTATCTCCATTCCAAATGCAAATTTTATATAAAATTTACTCCAGGGATGTGGAGAGGGAGAATATAAAATGTATTTTAGTAATGCAAAATTACAGTAAAGAGTATCAGACTTTCTCATCTTGCTACTTTAAGTCTGGGTCTTTCCTAAATAGAAACCAACTACTCTGTTTCATACTGTGTATTTGTTTTGTCAATACAACTACAAAACACAGTATCAATAAGTATGTTTGAACAGGTTGTTCACTAGGGAAAAATGAATGTTTCCTAATCTACTGGCTGGACCGTCTAAACATCCAAAACACTCTGTGTAGATGTTCAGGGAAAGCAAAAACGATATTAGATAAACCAGTATGTGCTATGAGGAGTTACGGTTAACATTCCCACAGTCATCATAACAAAAACTGTTATAGAAACCACAACACACCTTTTTAAGGGAGGAAATTCCTCTTTTAGCTTTATATAGATCTCAGAAAAAAAAAAAAAGATTGATATTATACAGTGAACACTGTAAAAAAAGGAATCATATTTTCCATAGGGATTTTACACTACAATTGAATCTTTACTACTCAGTAGCATCAATACATGAATTAATTGCTTTATATAGACATTACATGGTTGTAGGAAAGTATAATTTTCTGTCTTTTAGTAACTATTACACTTGTCAGTAGGAAAAAAAGGTGTTCTTTTTTTTTTAGCATTCTGACAACTCCATTTTACAGTAAAAAGTTGACATTACTTAAACAAGTGTCATTGAAAGTTATTTGTTTTTTAAAGCATGAGTTATAAATCAAATTATCTCCGGTTATGCCCTAACCTAAACTCTTTCCTGAAGTGTCACTTTTTGTTAAAATCAATTTCAGATTTTAAGTATTGCTCCACTCACCTAATTGATAGCAACACAAATTCATGATAGGCATAAAATGAAATTGTTTCTGTGACACAACTCAATAGTGGGTTGAGGATTAGTTCACAGTGACCTTGTACAGATGGCCTTTTTTCTTTTTTTTCTTCCCCAGTTATAAACATTCAATTTATAGGCCAACGGTTACTGGAATTTTGGTTACTTAACCTGCCAATTACCCATGGCCACTTCTATTTGGTTTAAAACATTAAATGCAGCTGGCAACTAGAACATTCGGTGTTCACAGACCGCAGGGTGTGATAACTCAAAGGTATTATGAATTTTCTTTTGGTACATCGAGTGTCTACAGTGCAACTTCTTCCCCACTAGCTGCTCACACAAAATGAGTCTGTGTCACTTCTGATACACTCAGCTCATTCCCCTATGACTCAGAACAGCATATTAGGAGAAGCACAGGATAAAACAGATATGACATTTCAAATATATTTAATAGTCATTATCCAGAGCCTGCTTTCAATCCAAGTGTTAAAAATCACTTTGGAACATACCTGTAGTATTTGAACATTAAGCTGCATTAATCATGAAGTAATACTTTAAATTAAATCAACTGGAGCCAAATTCTGCCCTCACCTTCACTCTGCGAGTTCACTGCTCTGGAATACATCTTCCGAGTTTGGACTTTAAACTACCTGCTAAAAATTAAGTCATTCTTTGATTAGCACCCTTTATCCAATGGTCCAAATTCTGCCATTTCTCACACTCACAAAAGTCGGTAGAGGACAGTGTGGATATAACTGGCAGCAGATTGCAGCCTGGCTGTAATTTCTAAATGAGCTTTGGTAGAAGACAGAGCATGTAAGTCTTTCGCTATAAAGCAATCATCAATATTGACTCAGGCTACTGGAAAACTGACTAGTTGGTTTGCTGTTTTATGACAGGATGTGAGGTTTTTTACATTTGGGGGTAGGAGGGAATCACCACATACATTTTCTTTCTATTTGACTAAGCAGTATTTTCAACGCTGAAGGTTTGGTTGTTTATGGGGAGAGGAGGAGGCAACGGGGTCCCAATGATACTGTTCTGCATCAAAAAAATAAATATTTATGTGTATATATTCTAAAGAAGGAAATTAAAAAAAAATTAAAAACATACATCTTGGAAAGATAGCTCGTATTTACATACAGGATTGGAGGGCTATAATACACTGTTGCAATAGATGTCCTCAGTGTGTAGAGTTTCTCCCACGTCCTGTTAGTTACTGCAGATGATATGACTGCTTCAGAAATGCCCTCCCCCTTCTCCACCCCAAACCAAAATGAAGTGAAACCTGTGGAAGCGCCCACCTCTGTCTGATGATCCTCTGGGAAAATACCCCAATGTGCCCCAAACGTACTAAACGCCTGCCTGCACTCTTGCATGCACCTCTTTTGCACTGCCGTAACTCTGTTTGTTTCAGTGGGCATTCACTTTTGAATCACACAGGAGACACCAGTGTGACAGAAGAACCAGACCCACCAGATGTGGTCTGGTTCCACTTTCATTAAGTCCACCTCTCTTTAGTGGCTTGTGTTGGTCCCTTCAGTGGTGCCTTACAGCAGATTTCACTGCAGACAAAAGGTAAAGTTAAACCAGCGTCTAAAGTGAGGTCCAGGGTATTCTAAAAGTCTCCTACCTGAATTATGGACATCCGGCTCGGGGGAGCCTCGCTGGCGTTAGTCCCTTGCCCTGTGAAGCTGGTGTGGCAGCCCACATGTCCCTGGGGTACAGTCAGGTTGTTGGAGGCGGGCTTCAGGTACATCACCTCAGACCTGGGAGAGCTGAGGGGCAGGCGGGTCTGGTAGTCAAAGTACATGGGTGAGGTGGCCAGGGATGGGCTGCTCACCACGTTCATGACATTGAGGGGGCCCCGGCTGTCCTCGCCCTCACTGGGCACCAGCATAATGTCATTCTTGCTGATCTTCTTCTTCTTGCCCTTGCCCCCTCCACTGCCACTGCCTCCTCCTCCCCCGCCACTGCCTCCCCCTCCTCCCAGCTGAGGGTGGCTATACTCGGCAATGCGACAATTATAGGTGCGGATCTCCTTGTTCTCTCGCTTGCACTTCACGGCAATAGTGATCATGGCAGCCAGCAAGATGATGGAGACAGTGCTCAGCGTCACGATCAGGGGCAGCGACAAGTCCCAGTGTGGTCGCCGATGCTGCTCGCCATTCACCTGCGGCTCGCCAGCCTCGGGCAGGGGCCCCGCCAAGGCCCTGACAATGAGCTTGGCCACTGCGGAGAGGCTGGGCTTGCCATGGTCACTGACTTTTACCACCAGTTCAGCCACAGGGCTGAGCTCCTCCCAGTAGGGGTGCAAGGTGCGTATCTCACCGCTAGTGGGGTCCATCTCAAAGAGGTGCTCCTCATTGCCTTCCACAATCTCGTACGTTAGGCGCCCACTCTCCCCAAAGTCACTGTCCAGGGCACGGACGGTGCCCACGGGGTAGCCCACCCCAGCATTGCGTGGCACCTGCAGCTCAGCGGTGTCATTGATGAGGGCAGGCAGGACGATGAGAGGTGCATTGTCGTTGACATCGAGCACGGTGACACGCACTGTGGCATTGCTTTCACGGTGGGGTGAGCCGGAGTCTTTGGCCAGCACGCGAAACTCAAAGTGCTTTGTCTGCTCGTAGTTGAAGCTCCTCAGGGCATAGATAGCACCATTGGTGGGGTTGACGGAGACATAGGTGTAGATGGAAACATCACCCACGTGCCCGGGCAGAATGGAGTAAGAGACTGTCCCATTTTGGCCCAGGTCAGGGTCCTGGGCCAAGACGGAGCCCAGGTACTCTCCAGGTATATTGTTCTCGGGCACCTGTAACACATAGAGGTTCTTGCTGAAGCGGGGTGGATTGTCATTCTCGTCAAGGATCCGGACGGAAAATGACTTGGTGGAGTTGAGTGGGGGGTTGCCCCCGTCCCGGGCCACAATGGTCACATTGTACTCATCCTGTGCCTCACGGTCCAGGGGCCGGTCAGTGACCACAGTGTAGAAGTTATCATAGTTCTCCTCCAGGGTGAAAGGGACGGCTCCGGGCCCGCCGCCACCGCCCAGCACCCGGCACTGGAGCTGCCCGTTCTTGCCCGAGTCACGGTCGGTGACCCGCACCAGGGCAATGACAGTGCCCGGTGGGGCAGCCTCACTCAGTGCTCCCTGGCGAACGGAGACAAAGCCAATAGTGGGTGCATTGTCGTTGCGGTCGATGAGGCGGACAGTGACCTTGCAGTGAGCAGGGATGGGATTGGGCCCCAGGTCCCGAGCCTGGACATCGATCTCAATGAGGCCGCTCTCCTCATAGTCCAAGTTGCCCTTGACACGGATGAGGCCACTCTGCGGGTCGATGCTAAACAGGTCACGGACGCGCTCGGGTGCGTAGCCACTGAAGGAGTAGAGCACCTCTCCATTGGTACCCTCGTCGGCATCGGTGGCATTAAGGTCAATGACGGCAGTGCCCAGTGGCGCATTCTCTGGCAGCTCTACCACGTAGGAGGCTGCCTCAAAGACGGGGCTGTTGTCATTGGAGTCAATGAGGCGCACATTGATCTGCACCGTGCCCGAGCGTGGTGGGTCACCGCCATCCAGTGCCGTCAGCACGAGGGTGTGGTGGCTCTGCTCCTCACGGTCTAATGGCTTCTGAATGACCAGTTCTGGAAACTTTGTGCCATCGCCGCGGGACTTCACATCGAGGGAGAAGAGGCCGTAATCGTCCCGAGTGAGCAGGTAGGTGCGCAGCCCATTGTCCCCAGCATCCGGGTCATGGGCACTAGTGAGGGGGAAGCGGGTGCCTGGCGCAGCATTTTCTGAGATGTCCATGTCCACCTGATCAGAGGGGAATGCCGGTGCGTTGTCGTTCAGGTCCTGGATCTCCACCTTGATCATGCAGATCTCCTGGTCGTTGGCGAACACCTCGAGGGACAGCTGGCACTTGGCGCTGCGCCGGCACAGCGCCTCACGGTCGATGCGCTGCTTGGTGTAGAGCAGCCCGCTCTCCCCGTCCACGTCCAGGAGGTGCGGGGCCGAGTTCTCCAGCACTCGGAAGGTGGACTTGGGGCCGCGGCCGCCGCCGGGGCCGCCGCCGGGAGAGCCGCGCTCCGCGGGCAGCATCCCGCCTCCCGCCGCGCCCGCCGCCAGCCGCGCATCGCGGCCGATGTTCCCGATGACCGTGCCCGCTCCCTGCTCCTCCGGCACCGAGTAATTCAGGTTCTTCAGCGACAGGGCGGGAGCCCAGCAGAGGAAGAAGCAACAAATGGAAAGGTACATCCCCGAGCAGGGGTGGGGGTGGCAGCAGCTGCAGCGGCGACCAGTGTTGTCCCCGTCTTCTGTGCCTCCTGCGCTGGGTTTGTTCTTCCTCCTCCTCCNGCAGCGTTTCAGCAAGCGCTTGCCGTGCTTGCAGTCCCCTCGCAGTTACTTCGGCTGTCCGACTTCAGCAGTGGGAGGATTTCAAAAATGAGAAAATTTGCAAAAGATCTTCTCCTCCGGGCAGGCGAAGCGTTCCCGATCCTTGATTCCACGCAGATGTACAAAGGATAATAAAAATAATAACAATAATAAAAAATCGGCGGCAGTGGTTGTTCTTTCTAAAAACGATCAAAAAGATTTTTTTTTAAATAGGTGTATTTATATATACATAGGAAAAGGGGGTGGCCACAGGTCTGTAAGCAGGGGTAGAAAAGCTTGCTACTCCCTCGCTTGTGATGCGGTTGATGGAGTGGAGGGGTGGGAGAGAGACAGAAGGGGAAAAAAAAGTCTCAGCTTGTTGTTGAAGCCCTCTTCGTGTGCAGTGAGAGGCAGTGAAATGTCTGATTGCACCGCGGGGTTGTTGGTTTTCAGGGAGTGTTTTGCTGCATTTAGAGATCTAATCTTGCATTGCTTGCGGCGGAGAGCTGCATCTCGCTGCCATCGGTATTTCCCCCCTCTCTGTCTCGTACACCCTCACTCTTTCCTTCCCGAAACAGAAGGCGAGGGAGTGAGGATTGCAGGGCAAGAGGGGAAGACAAAACACACAACACCCCACCCCCCCAGCAAAAACTAGTGTCCGGAATTGTAGTTTCCTTTCTCTCCCTCTACTACCAGCCTCAAACTCGTCCCTTTGTAGGGAAAAAAATTCAAGAAACCCACCAACTGACCGCCACCATTAGCAGTAAACATATATTTTGAGAGAAATTACAGGCTGTGCGCAATCAGATGCACACTTGGGTTTCTTTAAGACAGGCCAGTAGCCGCCGCCACCACCACATCCTTTCCCTCCGTGTGTCTGTCTATGCGTGTGTGCGTATGCGTGTCTGAGGAGCTGCACTTTTCTCCATGCAGTTTAATTCCAGTTTGCTTTTCTCTCCAGCCGAGAGGAAATCAACAGGCAACCCGTGGCTGGACGCATAGATTGAAAAAAAAAAAAAAAAAAAAAGGAGAGAGGAANGAGAGAAAGGAAGGGGGGGCGGGGGGGAAGAAAGAAAGAAAGAAAGAAAAGCCACCACACACACACACACACTCTCTCTCTCTCTTAGTCTCTCGCTAAAAGGGAAACAGTCTCTGTATTCACAGGGCTGCGCTGTCAAGTGCCTCTCTTTTCTTTCTATTCAGCATCTCCTTCCAATGACACTGCCGCCTAGTCCTCTTCATTTAGGGGAGGGGAGAAGAAGAGGAAAAACAATCCTGGCGGTGAATAAAGTGGTAGATCTTTTAATCGACTAATTCGCTTATATTAAGCCCTATGCAGTTCCGCGACTGGTGTGATGCATTTTTTGCAGTCCTTTCAAGCTTTAACCGCCTCCCTGGGCATCTTGGTACAGGGTAGAAGAGCGGCGGCAACGCCAGATGCGTTCCCCCCCTCTGCTATACCTTTCCCAGCGATACGGTGCATAGGTAAATATTGGGGAAGGGTAGCTAAATTTTATTTCAGGTTCTTTTAGCAACCAGAAATAAATGAATGGCACATCCAGAAATGCAGGTGTTTCAATCTGCTGGATGAGTCAGATCCAGCGGAACAAATCACATTCACTATCGCCTCATGTTCCTCCCTTCACAGACATTAGTTGCAGCTTCTTCCTAACGCTTCTCTGACTCACTCTATAGACAGTAAAGAAAAAATATTAATCAGATTTATATTTTTGAGGGGGAAGGGGAAGAGAAGGGGGGGAAGGGGGGGGGTGTCGGATCCAGCTACACTTTTACTATACCTCTTTCTCCGGGAGACTGAGGATCAGGAAAACAAGGCTGTTATCCACTCACTGGCACAGAGGCGCGTCTGTCTCCTGCTTTGCTGAGTGTTTTTAACCACCTTTCCTCAGTGTTATGTGTGAAATAAATCAGAGATGTTTCATATTAAAAGAGAAAAAAAATTAAAAAAAACCACCAACCAAAATATAGGTTCCCAATACACAGCTCACAGATCTAGTTCCGAGTCTCAGTTCTGCACTGTTTTTTTTTCCTCCTTTATTTGAGTCCGGACCCAAAGTACACAGTTAATTCTGCAACCTGTGGTAGCGAGGCTTTCAAAAAGAAAAGAAGAGGGAAAAAAAATATGAAATATATATTTATATATATTCTGCTCTGCCTCATTGATGGGTGGCCCCTTTCAAACAGACGGTCGCCAGTCTTAGCCAGACAGCACGCGAAAGCAGCGCCGATTCCCGATAAACCAGATCCATTTCACCAGCCGCCCGCAGGTAAGTGGAGAAATTCAGCGAAAATTCAACAGTTGGAGCCGCTCTCTGCCTCTCTCTCTCCTCTCCCTCTTTCCCCCCCTCCTCCTCCTCCTCCTTCTCTCTCCGCTCGGGTTCGCCTCCCTCACTGCAGCACTCGCGGGGGCCGCCGCGCCGCCGCCGCGCTCGCCCAGCGCCGCTCGCCGACTGCCTCTATTCACCTCACGCCGCGGCTTAAACATTGATACGGATTCCCCGCCAGCCAATCGGCGGCGGCGGCGCCGACCCGGCCCCGGCGCCCACCCGCCAATGGCAGGAGGCGGGCGGGCGCGCGGTGGTGGGGATAGGCGGGGGG
>VUYV01000040.1:1382619-1485111 GCA_008711295.1 Anarhynchus alexandrinus
AAAAAAAGAAAAGGAAAAAAAAAAAAAGGAAATCAACTCTGGAGCGGTTATAAGACGCTCCTGACGATTATTTTAGGCGCGGCTCTTAAAAGATTCAGTTAAGGAAGGTGCTCTTTCGCCTTGCTCAATAGGATAACCCTCAGCCCTTTCAGAGTTATTATGTCCATAAATATCGTTTGGCTTGGGGAAAGTCTTACAAATTTATAAATTCAAATGCGTGTTCTTTCTAGACCCATCTTCCCGTCCTGGAGACCTCTTTGTAGCTTGGAAACGGATAGTTTGCCATGCAGAACGAGTCTGCTAGTAACCATTATAAAACTAATGCTGTGTTAAAATGCAGTATATAAATAAACTGTACATACATTAGTGGCAGCGTAAAATCACTACTCTCAGACGTGCCAACTTTCTGCGTGAGAGCGACAGACAGACGAAATAAAGGATATGTTTACAAAATGGGCTTTGCTTTCTGAATGAGAGCTCCAGATTGGCTGAGGAAAATCGGCGTATTCGGCTAAATCACTTATTTGGAGAAGTCCCCTGTGGGAGCAGCACAATTTTAAAAATGGAACAAACACCAGAGTAAGCCCCTGAGCTATCAGGAGACCTCGTTTCACTGTAACTTGAGTCCTGTGCTTTCCTTTCCTTATTCGCTAGCCTATGCCAGACCTGCAGGATGTTTCAGGGTGTCCAGAGATTTTTCTATGCAAGTTCTGCTACTTGGGGAAAAAAAAAAGGGTCATTGCACTTATGTGATGGCTCCCTCTAGCGTGCAAGAGATACTGCTGCATTTGGGGTATATACTAAGCGTGTGTGTGCCCGAGTGCGTACACATACGGTAAACTCAAGTTTCCTTTCTGAGGGAGCAGGACAGCGCCGTCAGGATAAAACAATAATTTCACTATTACAGTGGCCATAGTAATATATTTATGACAATGTTTCTCATGGTTTACTTATGTTAAAAACGCACCCAAACCCAAGATGAATTTGACTTTTTTTTCCGGAGGCTACTGTCTCCATCACTTTTTTCTCCAGCCTAGCGAATACTTTTTTTTTTTTTTAATATGACTCAGCATTACAAAATAAATACTCTGACTCCACAATGAAGTCAATAGATTTTAGAGCACTCTGCAGTTTGTAAAACAAGTACCCAAGACTCTGAATTAAGAGAAAAACTATATAACCCTTTATCCAAGTAACTGGAGTCTTTGCTTGTAAAATCTGCCTTTTTTATCAAACACCTTGCAGCTTACAACATCCCATTGATACCAACGACATGCGTGGAATACTTAGAGGAAAAATAAAATCTGAATCACTAGCACTAGATCCTCAAACCTATGACTGACCACCGGGTGATGATCATAAATGAAACACTTACCCCTCGCCCTACAAGTCACTGTGTTTTTTAGTGTTAACCTCAACAGAGCTACTTTTTAATACTCATTTTCAGATATGGCTAATTGTTAGCAATTTCTAATGATTTATTGGAAAACATATCATCTTGACATCTTTAAAAATTGTGGCTCTTAAACCCAATAGAGACTTAGGTGCCTAACTGGAAAAAGCCAGATAAAAAATTATGCCTGCATATGAATATATGCCTCTGCCAGGCTGATGTTTGTTAGATCAGACAGTTTATAACAACAAAATGGCATTTATTGATTTTAATCCACCTGTGCAAGTAATGAATATTTTATTTGTTCAATGATTTTACAGTATATCTAAAATGCTTTTTCTGTCAAATTTGTAGCACATACTCCATATTTGATAGCTTAGACTGGCATAATAATTTTCTATACATTCATCAGGAAATTGCTGTTTTTCACATAGAAAAGTCAGAAACAAAATGTATGAAGGTAATGCCAATGAGTGCCAATAATACCTATGTGCTGTGCCACGTCGCTGTGTATTGAATACATAGTGTATATTTATTGGGGAAAAAATAAGACAAAATAGAAACAAAATCTAAAAATGCTTATTAACAGCTTGGTAAGAAAGCTGTACTGTGGAGAGGCTAATACATAGATAAAATGCAAATTCTTAATAATAGGAATACACATATAGAACACTTACACTATCTGACAGATCAAGAACACATTAAATACACTGTAGAGGAGAAGCTCAACAAAGGAGCAAAGCCCAATATAACATCCCTAACAATAACCTATATGTGGGGGGTTAAATTATGCTTTGGAAAACTAGTTTTTGATACTTGAAATGTTTGTTCATTGGAAGCTGTAGTCTGCCATCAACCAAAATAACTGATAGTAACAAGACACATCTCAAAACCAACTTTTAAAAAAACGCTGATTAATCATGAACATAATGCAACAGTATTCAGACTTTTTCAGGGAAAAGTTCATAACAAAATCTAGTAGTTTATTATTCTGTCCTCAGCAAAGACAGGTAAACCTTTCTACTTAAAAAGAAAAGGAAATAAATAAGAAGTATCCTCAATCAGAAATGTTGAAATGAAAATCTTTAGTCTCAGTGTGGAGGGTACTTAAGCATAGCACAAAACTTTCAGAACAAATATCCCTAAACAAATAAAAGAAAATAGGAAGGGAAGGGAAAGATCAATATAGTTAAATGTCAAGGTTCAATATTTAAGTTATTTGAGCCTAAAATGTATCATTTGGAAAGCCCAAATCCAATCATCTTGAAAACAATAGAAAGAAGTAAAATTAGAAAGGCCAAGGAGGGAATTTGAGGAGCAAAGAATCCATATATAAGAGAACGAATTACCTGCTAAAAACCAAACATATGCTTCACCAATATGAGGAAGCCATGACAGAACTGGCGGGCCTATTAGTTGGCTGGCTATAAAAGAAAAAGTATTGCAGAGAAATTAAATTTCTGTACTCCAGTACTCATAGCAAATGAAGACATTTCCTCAGGTCAACTTTTTTTTTTAGTAACAAAGATGAGATGTGGGTGTGTACTGAGGTGTCGACAGAGAGATTCTTAAAGAGCGAAAAGCATCTAACTAAATGGTAGTCATCAAGCGTCCTTACAGAATCTGAAAATGAGGTAAATGAACTGTTAAAAATACGCAGTCATTAAGATCAGTTACTATGTGTGAGGATTAAAAGGTACGAAATGTGTTTGTCTTTTAAAAGGACTAAAAGGGTGATCAAGGAATTACGGTGTGGCAACCTTTACTTTTAGTACTAGGAAAATCAGTTAAAATGACAATTAAAAATAGAAATTATATGGCATCTAGAGAAATGTAAGAGAAGTACTGTCCAGAAACTCAATGAAATCAATAGAAACCTTTCCACTGATTTGATTCATCCCATAATAGCAAAGTAGCACAACTTACACAGATTAAAAGGACATTTCTTCCATTTGTTAGCATTGTTTCAAAGTAGCAACAGGATAATAGATAAAATTACTTTTGTTGCTCTGAATGTAAGTAGTTTTATGTCAATTTAAATGTGAGTGCACACCAGCGAGACATGTAGAAGAGAGGATAGTTCCTGAGAAAGGGAACGAGAAATAGCAGTACAGTAGGTAAAGGCAAGAGAAGGTGTCTGCAAATGATGTTAGTGGATTAATGGAGGGGCATGGGCTAAGAAAAGAGAGAAATAGGAAGAGGGTGCTGAAGTGGGGCATAGGGCTATTTAAAAAGACTTCAGTCAAAGGGAATTAGCAAGTAGGAGATAAGGCTGAGATATTGTCACTGAAACAGTTGATACCTACCTCTTCTGTCTGGCTGGGATGTATTGCTTGTACAGTTATACCTGTGTCATTTTGGAAACAAACAAACAAACACACACAAAGATTCATTAGGCTGACAGTTAGGCACAGATAAGTGGCTTAGGACTTGGATTCTCATGCCTCTTTTCAGGCATGTTATCTAATGACTCTTTAGCACAGAATGCAGAATCTTTTTTTCTTTTTTTTTTTTATTACAGTGAAACCAGGACACACTTTGAGATCAAACCCAGTGTGTTTCAAACAGACTAAGTAGAAGTTTTCTTAATGATTTAAAAAAAAAAATTAAGCAATTTATTTAAGAGCAATTGAACTAATGAAAACCGATGTCCTACAGGTCTGTCTTCTAATTTTCCTACTGCCACTACTACAGGCTTCCTCCTGTGTCTTCAGTGATGGTTACCCTGCAGATGCGCGTGGCTGGCCGAGAGGGACGTGCTGCTGGGCCAGGCAGCAACTGCCTGGAAAGGTACAACAGCTGCTTTTCCTTCTCTCAGTTAGGGTATCAATTTATCTCCCATACGTACCCGCCAACTGGAATAAAATTTATACTATGACCACCTTTGAAATGTCAGTCCCCCTCGTAAATTTGATTGAAATTGTCCAGTAGGCAGAATGATGGAGAGACAGAGAGACACTCAGGTAACGGCCAAGCGGGCTGTTTGCTTACTGACATAGCCTCCTTTAAAACAACCTAGAATATTAAATGGTAAAACATCTTAGCCATTTTATTATAACATGACACTTATTCTGTGGGTACGCTATGCCACAGCAATATGATGGTATGATATGACTTGGCATGTTGTTGTAATGCATGTACTGGTATCACCAGTGAGATAGGAATATAATGTGTTAATACAGACACTAGATTTTGTAACATAGAAGAGAAAATATTTGCATTTTCAAATAAAGGATATTCTCTGAAGCATTTAGAAAATTTTCTGAAGCAAATATTTTATGGATTTTTTTAAAACCTGGCAATTTTTGTTTTCATAGTACCCTATAGAGATCAGCAACATGTTTTGTTTCACTGAATGTAACCTGGTCTAGTGGGAGGTGTCCCTGTCTATGGCAGAGGGGTTGGAACTTGATGATCTTCAAGGTCCTTTCCAACCCAAACCATTCTATGATTCTACGATTCTATGATTCTATGAATAATGAAGTACTTTACTGATGAAAATTTATTTTGTCAACTATTTGTGACAAGTTTGTTAAATATTAGAGCACATACGCCCTTTATTATTATAATGATTCAAATATTTGTCTAGAAACATACAAATTTCATTAAAATTTATTAAATACTTGGTTTAGTAGATGGTGTTTAATTTGTCTGCAGTTATTGTAAGTTAATGTCTCGTATGTCCTTTATTATGTAGCAGGACAGGACAGATGTTTGTCTTCTTTTTCCCTCCTGCGTTAGGCTGCAGTCTGGAAAGGGGAAGATTATGTCTTCCCTGAGAATGCACAATGAAGAAATTTATGGAAGTGCAGGGTTAAAAAGAAGGAGGAAGGGAAAAAAAAAAGACAAGAGTGAGCAGAAACTACAGAAAGTGCTGGGAAAAGCAGGGAACAGAACTGCTATTCAAGTCTTGGAGGGGAAGAAAAGAAAAAGTTTTCTTGGGTTGGGGAGGGGACTGTGCATAATCTTCTGCAAACCTGTGGAGGTGCTGGACTGAGACTGTACACGGACAAGTGGACCTGCTGTCTCACAGCAGCATGAGCCAGGGGATGTTCATCTACACCTTTTCTATTCTGTCTCACTTTGGACATTTTATGAAGCTTTGTTTTGGAGTAAAATCTGCTCTTTGGGGTTTAAAACTTTTTTTGGGAGCGCTGGTAGTACTCACTTTAAGGAAAAGGTAGAAGCAGATCCAGCTCAAAGATCTAGAGAAGTGACATACCTTGTGCAGATAGAAGTACTGGTAAAGTACCAATAGAAGACAAAGTTGTAGAAGCCAAAATTAAAGTAACATTTCAAGAAGAACATATCTGATTATGTGAAAGGTCAGGAAAGTCAAAGAAAATGGGGGGCCCTGATGAAAATCTAGACAAATGTGTTTCATGAGAGCATTCTAAGGGCAAGAGCATGTGCTGCATGGAACTGTAAGAAAGATGCTCTACCAAGTAGGCTTTAAGGTTATGCCCAGTGAGGTTAGGCATGGGAGGAATCTTTTTCCTTCTCTTCATTAAAAAAAACAACCAAACAAAAAGACTAAACAAATACTGACCCAACACAGTCTGAGGAAGATGCTGCATATTTCTTCTGTTCCTTATGCAAGAAAATCCCTAATAATATTAAGTTATTCTATTAATATTATTATTAATAATAATTAATAATTTGAAATTCACTGAAATCTCAATACAGTGTGTCACTAGACCTCATTTAAGAAGAAAATAAATGCACCTTCTAAGTTACAATACTATTGAGAGCTGGCTGGTATTGTTGTTGAGTCAAGCTGAACCTCCAGCTGGCACAGCAGAGCCAGTAAGTTTTTTAACTGGAACGTTGCAGGCTTCCCACATTTCACACCTTCAAGCTGCAGGAGGTTTGAGTCACTTCTTCACAGTGTTTTCCCAAATTTTAGGCCTCAGGGTATTGCTTCTTATGGAATGGCAGGTTTTTATTGTTCACTCTCTTCCAGTATTTCAGTATTACAATTGCTTCAGAGCTAATGTTCACTGGCAGTAGCCAAGGAATTGTGGCAGAGTTCAATGCATCACTTTTTCCTCTCAAAGCACTACTTAGAGGTTGAGAGCTGTAACATCAGTCAGACAGGTCAGCAATTTGCTTATGAAGGCAAGACCAATGTCTTCGTGGAAATTCAGAGCTGGTGCTTCCACCTCCAAGTAGTGGCAGGAAGCAGAGGATTGAGGAAGACTCCAAAATAATTTAGATGTAAAATACTGTGTATTTCTAAGCAACAGAAATTCACCTCTGCTGGTATTCTTACAGTTACTCCCCAGGTGGGATGAAGATATCATGGTCTTTGAAACATTGGGTTTCCAAGTGCAGTGCTTAGTTTCCTGAAGAGAATAAGCCTGAACTATAAGTGCAAAGTAATCTGTGTGTATAAATTTTCAGGAGACACTGTTCCTACTGGAAACACAACCAAAAATAACAACAACAAAAAAAAAGAAATTATGCCAGGTTTTTGATTGTCAGTTATTTCCATACTTTTGTCATTTTAGTTTCTCTAAGTTAGCATTTTGCACCCACTGACAAAATTGCAAAGTCTCCCTAGGGTTTATGAAATTTCTTATACATTGCATACTAAAGATTCTACAAGCTAAATTTGCCTGTTATGCAACCCTTTTGTTTCCAAAGTATTCCCTTATTCAGTTATGCAGTTAGTAGCTCTACTTTAAACATGACTGATTGCAACACTGTAAACAATTCTGTTGCTAAATCTCACAGAGAAATGGAATCCCATTTACTCTCTCCTAGCTGCAATTTCATAAGATTAGAAAGAAAGGAAAAAAAAAAAAAACCAAACCCAAAACAACAAACAGGTAATGAAACTGTCTCTACTCTCCACCCCAAAACTCCAGGGACACAACTAGGAATAAATAATGATAATAAAAAAATCTGATGAGTCAAGTGTCACGTTTGTATGTTGCCTTTTAAAAGGGTGCGACATCTTTAGACTTTCTGTAGGTGAAAACCTTTCCTCTCCAGTTTACACATCTATTTGAAACCAACCATTCAGTTTTGTTCCTGCTAACTCTTTTCATTTGTATACTCCTGTGTGAGCTCCAACATAAACAAGACTCGTAAACAGCAGACTATAGATAAGCTTTCAAAATGTTATGTGGCATTTTACCCACATATCTGTCAAGTAAAAGGTTAGAATCTTCACTTTTTAAAGAAAAACATACCAATTAGCAGCAAGGCAAGGCTGTTTAGAGCATGAGGTTTTCAAAGTTTGACACGTCTGTAGATGCAACACAACCCATTTATGTGTACGAAGCTCCCTTTCATTTTTTTGACGGCAAGTGAGGATCCAGGGAGGGCCCCACCTCTGATGAGTTTGCAAGTGCTCGCAGGAATTGCAAGATGAAGTTCTTTGCCTGATGTGTCCAGTATAGCTACAACTAGATAATGGGGTAGCAGATGATTGTTTTGCCATGTTTGCCTACCAATTTGAGGCCTCAATACTGTTTTCAGTGGTGTAATTGCCAAATAGGATTGTCAAAAGCTCTTATCCCCAGTGTGCAGGAAAATAAGGGAGACTTGAGGGCTTGCTTCTTGGCATGGGCTAGTGGCACTGCAGGTCACAGCGAAAGCTGGAGAGTGATGACAGCAGCCTGTGCAGGGCCACCGGTCCTGGTCCTGATGGGTCATTGGCAGCCGATGCTCAGGGACATGCAGGGCTTTGGCTTCATCCCCTCAACACATTGGCCATCTGAGATGAGATGAGCCGACCTGACAGTTGGCTGCCAGCACAGAGCAGTAGGAGTTTTTGCCCCCCTTAGGGCCAGGGGCAAGCAAGAGAGGAAATTATGTTTCTAAAAGTCATAATTCCCTTCTCCGTTTGCTCCTGGGATGGTGCTGCTATGCATCCCCCTTTCTGCAGGCAAACTGTTGTCTTACTGTTGTCATAAGTGATTAGTCAGAATCCAGTGCTATAAAAAACCCAGAACCAAATGTAATAACCAAGGTGTAAAAGTAACGTTTAAAAAATCCTATAACCTGCTGCTGCAAAAAAAAATCCCAAAACAGATTCTAGAATTAAAATATGAAATACAGTATCCTTGACACCACTAAAAATGCTTAGTAAATTCATCTGTCTTTATGAAAGACATTTTAAAGAGGCTTGATTTTTAAAAATTGCAAAGTGTTCATGTCCTGCAAACTAGGTCCTTTAAAACATCTTATCAATGAGTATCTAAAGTCACTTGTTACTCTGAACATCTTTAAAAAAAAAGCACATATTTTTGGATCACCTATGTGAAAGATAGAGAAAGAAAGAGAAACAGAAAAAAAAATCATGCAAATACAAATCCTAGTTAGTATTTCTAGTTAAGTTTTTTCTGTTAGGTACCAAAATAGTTTTTAGTTTTACACCGGAAAGTGCGTTCATGGCTTCTGCCCTGAGGAATTTATAGTGTCAATAAATTAACATAAATGAATTGCTACAATTTTCTGTTTTATTATAATATCTTAAATTGTTAGCAGACTTAACGGCTTTACATACATCTAGAGATAACATCTGAATTGCAAATAAATCACTACAAAATATATGTTGCAGACAGTTTTTATTTAATGTTCACAGTCATTAAGTATTTAAATGGCTAACTTCTGCCATTTGCCTGTTCCACTAAATGTGTCCACTGTAGTGTGTAAAGGGGAGTGTACTATATTAAGATGGGTAATATTTTAAATTAAGATTTGGTTTACACTACAAGTGTTTAATTTGGATCTAATGAGTCAGTTACATTACTAAAATAGGATAGTTATTTTAAACATATTTATTCAGATGTAGGGAATATATAATTGATATTTATCCTTTTTTTACTTCTGTATCTCTTAATAACTAGTTCCTGTTTAACGTGTAGTGATTCCTATTAAACCTAAATTAAATGCTTTTTGGAGGATTGCTATTTAAAGTTTTACTGAAGAAGTAAAAATTACTTTTTAATTAACTACTTAATTTACATGCCACATTAAGGGTATGTAAACACCTCCGGGGCACAAGAACATGCCATTTTGTTACTGTGAATGATGACCTGGCATCAGTTATATCCTAATTTCTGTAATGGTGAGGCCATACACCCTCATTGCATGGGAAACTCCGGCTGACAGGGTGCTGCAGTGCAGCTCCTCTGTAATGCTGGCTGCCACCTGACGTGTGAGAGCACAAAGCCTGTCTCCGGGTGTATCAATCAAGTTCAATGTCTCACTCTTATCTGAAGGTGCTTAATGATTCAGGGTGTCGAAAAACCGAGTCCTTCGTGAAGACTGTGGTTGACAATTTTGCTTTTTTGTCCCAGTAGAGCAGTCTGCCATAAATATAGTTTATCTGGAGAAGGACCTGACAACTTTGGTGGACAGACCCCATACAGTAGAATGAAATCCCATGAGAAACAATGAACATTTTATACCTTAGCAAGTTTCTGCTTTAGGTTCAAGGTTTTTCTCTTTACTTAGCTTGCTTTAATGGAAATATATAGCAAAGTTTACATGTAGCTAACTTCAATTTATTAATTTATTAATTTATTTTCTCTTTGAAGCAAGAATGTCAGAGCAAAATTAAAATAGATTAATTTGTAGTGCTTGGTACACTATTAGATGTTCTCATGCTACAGTGATGAATGTCTATCAAAACCCTGTATATCAGAGAAGAGAAGACCACATATGACCAAAAGAAAGATAAAATCACTGCCAATATGTGATGTGTGCTGGTTTTCTCTGGGATGCAGTTGATTTTCTTCATAGTACCCAGTATGAGGTAATGTTTTGGATTTGTGCTGGAAACAGTGTTGATAACACAGGGATGTTTCAGTTATTGCCAAGCAGTGCTTGCACAGAGTCAAGGACTTTTCTTCCTCTCACACCACCCTGCCAGTGAGTAGGCTGGCGGTGCACAAGAAGTTGGAAGGGGACACAGCCAGGACAGCTGACCCCAACTAACCATATGACGTCATGCTTAGCATATAAAGCTGGGGGAAGAAGAAGGAAGGGGGGATGTTCAGAGTGATGCCGTTTGTCTTCCCAAGGAGCCATTACGAGCGATGGAGCCCTGCTTTCCTGAAGATAGCTGAACACCTTCCTGCCAATGGGAAGCAGTGAATGAATTCCTTATTTTGCTTTGCTTGCATGTGCTCGGTTTTTGCTTTTCCTATTAAACTGTCTTTATCTCAGTCCATGAGTTTTCTCACTTTTACCCTTCCAATTCTCTCCCCTGTCCCAGTGGCGCAAGTGAGCGAGCGGCTGTGTGGTGCTTAGTTGCTGGCTGGGGTTAAACCACAACATGGTGTCAGGAACCTGAACTGTATGAAATATATTAGGTCACAAAAATGCCTGAATTCAGACATTATTGAGCTCTTATTACAGGACAAAATCATATAGAAAACTGCTGAAGAAGTGCATTTTAAATTGCTTTCCTATTTTCTTCACTAACAGAAAGTGACAATCCTGATCATTGTCTCTGATCTTTGAAGGCTGTAGTCATGTTAGTATATCATTCACTTCTTCAGCAGACGTAAATTGTCTCTACGGTATTATGGCTGTAATCCTATTCTGCTCTCTTGCAGAACTTTACCAAGTAGCTACTTGTTGAGTTTTCTTACTAAAGACTCATCAAAGAACTGGCAGATCCTTCACAGTCATGATCATCTTTTTATCATTTGGCCCACATGATGAAAAAATCAAAGAAGTCCCCAAGCAACTGAAGTTATAGAGAAACACATTTCATTAATTAATGAAATTTGAATCACAATTTATTTCAGCTTTTTTTGTTTGTTGGTTTGGTTTTTTAACCAATGAGTGAGGAGAATTCTAAATTTCAATTTGTGACTCTTCTTAAGCATTTCATATAGCAAGCTCTTTCATTTACAGACTTTATGGGAAAGAGTTCACAAACAGGGGCCATTGTTTATTGCCTGGTGTTAAACAGCAACTGTCTCAAACAACTGGCTACAGTACCCTGGGAATTGTGCCCAAAACTCTGAAAAACCACTTATCATACAGTAAGTGCATAAAAAAAATTGTAAAAAATACAAAGTAGATTCACAGGAGGATTTTGAAAAACCTCAAAGAGACCAAATTGTTGTCTATTCTGCCTAGCTCAAAGAGTTTAGAATAAGAAATAATACAAAGTTACAGCTGGCAGACCTAAGCAATACATCACTAAATGACCACATACACGTAGTGTATAGCCTCTACTAAGAAACTAAAGTTCATTTGCAGATTAATATTTAATCTCTTTATTCTGTTTGGTGAAAGTATTCCTTTTTCAGTGTGTTTACTTAGAGTTGAAGCTGTGGATGCTCTTTGGCAGAGAGATACTCATAGAATCACCTAAGTTGGAAGGGACGTTTAAGATCATCAAGTCCAACCATCAACCTAACACTGCCAAAAACACCACTAAACCATGACTCTAAACACCACGTCTACCAGCCTTTTAAATACCTCCAGGGATGTTGATTCCACCACTTCCCTGGGCAGCCTGTTCCAATGCTTGGCAACTCTTTCAGTGAAGACATTTTTCCTAATATCCAATCTAAACCTCCCCTGGAGTAAGTTGAGGACATTTCCTGTTGTCCTATCTCTTGTTACTTGACAGAAGAGATCTAGCCCCATGTCTCTACAACCTCCTTTCAGGTAGTTGTAGAGAGTGATAAGGTCTACCCTGAGCCTCCTTTTCTCCAAACTAAACAACTCCAGTACCCTCAGCCTCTCCTCATAAGACTTGTGCTCTAGACCCCTCACATGTTCTCTTTCCAGTCAGTGGACCAAAAAGAAAAATGACAATAGTCAGTGTTCACACCTGATCACATAAAGAGAACAAAGATGGTTAATAAACAGAGTTAGGCAAATACTAATACTCTGGGGGACTTTCTGTTGTGTATGACTGGCATAAATTTAAAATGATTAAATCATTTCATCGTCGGCTATAGTATAACCTAGACCTAACTCTTACCCTACTGAATAGAAGAACAAATTCTCATTTGGTTTAACAGGCCTTTTCTGGTATTAAGTATATTTATGAAATTAATTAGGAAGAAAAAAATGATAAAACTCTGTGCTTCTTCCCTTCTATGGGATAAATAGCTCATGTCAAGATTAACAGTAATGCACCTAATATTTCTTATGTACCAGGACAATTATTTGGAATACTGACCTGCAAAATAAACAAGTATTTAAGTTTTGCCATGCTTTCTAAATGCCACAGCACTGAAAATCACACTGGGACAAAATTGGAATGTTAAATGGAAAGATGCTGTGTTCCACAACAAGGAAACTGAGACCCCTGAGCTAAAAAACATAGTGATGACTAGTGGCAGATTCTAAACAAAGGCATATATTTTTTTTCTTTCCTTCTTTTTTTTAAAGTAAAAATATCACAATCTCTTTATGTCATTGCTTCTGTCCATACAACACTTTTTGCAAAAGCGTAAATGAGAATTCACTTCCAATAATATGTTGTTTATTTTCAGTCAAATAAATGACTGAGTAATTTGCATTGAATAATAAATTCATTCAAGTCATTAGAAAGGAAAGTCTAGGAAACAGATAGCCAGATTTAAACATGAGGAATTATCTTCATCCTTCTGAAATCAGATAGAATTTTGCCATTGATTACCATGGCAGCAAAAGTACACTCTGTAATACTGAAAATAGTTTTTTTATCTTAATATAGGTAAGCACAACAATGATTTAGTTCACAATCAATAATTTATAAGATTTCTACCATATCAGCCAGAGTAAAACTATCCCAGTACAAGGTAATGTAAATTATTTAACATTAAGTATGTAAATATACTAGGCTGTCACACTGAAATATTGCTCTAATTTGGTTCAGAGATATGTTGAAAAAGAAAAGTAGTCTGTTCCAGTAGATTTTGATTATTTTTTTTTTAAATAAGATACTTTCAATCAAAATATTTAGACTTACTCATTATCAACACTGACTCACTAGCACCACAGAATGGAGAGTAGAGTCTCTGGCATATTTTTACTAGGACCAGTGTAATCACACCTGACGTTAACAGGTGTGGTTGAATTTAACAAGATGTGTTTTAATTGTAGATGTCAATGTTTCTAGCATTGTTGCTGTATTTCAAAGAAGGAATAATGAACAAACTTCTATCAACATTGTTAGAGCAGATAGATGAACAATTGGCATGCATTATAGTCTATGTCTCCAGATGCGTGGAGTATGTGTCACAAATAATGTGAATGCATGTGTGAATTTAGGCAGCTAGTGATCAGCGTAACACGCTGAGCTCTCAAGCAGATTAATTTCTATATCACTTTATGATGACACATTTTTATCTCTTTTGCTGTTTCAATTACTTTGATAAATTGGGGAGGGGGTTTGTTTTCCCACAGTAGCATCAGATATTGACATTTTTAGTGGATTCTTTTTTCTCCCGTAACTCATCTACATGTTACAGTTTAAGAAGCGTACTGCTAATTAATCAAGTTAATTACGTATCAAGATGCAAACCTTGTGTGGCCAGGCCTTTTTCTTTTTTTTAAATTTTATTTCTTCTGTTATTTCTTTTCATAGCTAAGCTAAAAGAAATGGATCACATACAGCATGTTTGCTTTGGAAAGAGTTACTGGTTTGCAGCTGCAAGTTTTTGCTTCCGTTTCCCACTGCTTCTGTCAATAAAACATGAAAGCAGTTGCTCTTAGATGCTTCTGATAGTACAATATCATCAGAGTTAAAGATTTACAGACATTAATTTAACTGACAATAGATTACAGAATCTCATTGCCTAATAGCTGAATTATGGGAAAGATTTGTATGATAAACAAGCCGAAATGCTCCTTGCTTGAGGAAACTCCTGGGAATAAAAGGTTCTGCTGTGTCCATGGCTTTTTTTTCTTTCCCAACTTTGCTTTTTCTTTTGAGAGAAGAGAGACCAAACTGCTGCCATAAACTTTTTCACAACATTTTAAATTGATACAAGCTTTGCCTACGATTTCTTTCCATGATCCACTTTCCTCTTTTTTGTTTTCAAGATTTAGGTGTACCTGCCTTTTTGGAGTAGGAGCTGTTTTGTTGAAAAGCAGCATGTTTATTTCAGAATTAACTATGGTACAAGCCTCTTTTGAGAAAGTCACAGCACTCATAGCATGCTGTCAGGGGTCTTGTCTCAATGAGAATCAAAAGTATGCTGTAGTTCATGATAAAGTCTAAGCTACAGCTTAAATATGTATCAGGTGATTGTGGTCAACCTTCAAAGGAAAGGCAATCTGGTGAGGGAATCAAATTTGTCAAGTGTATCTGACTCACACATCGTAACCACTGTTCATTTTCCTTTGCTTGAGTATAAAGATGTAGGAAAAGAGAACTGGAGACATTTCTGTTGTTTACTTAGTCTGAATATGCTTAAATGTTACTTTATATGTTTATTTACAGTGCGGTGCAAAACAACAAAGTAAATTTCATAATTATTATTTCTTCAACATCATTGTTATACCTGCAACTTCACAAATTTTCATATTTCAAAACACATATTTTCAAAAACAAGACTCTTGCCCCAAAGCACTCATAACCAAATTTACAGAGAATGCATGAAGAGACCTGAAAGAGGAAAGTGGGGTTGGTTGGCACGAGAGAGCAGAGAGGATATTTTAGGCACTGAGAACAGTTTTGGGAATAGAAATAGGAAGTCATGCATGAGATATGGATACACACAGTAGGCAGGACTGTATCTGAGCCAGGAAAGAGTAAGGACTCAGTCCAGTGGTAGGCTAAGGCAGACTCTTGCAAAGCCTTGAAATTGCAGAGGAGAAATTTGACCTTGTAGTGTAATGAGACGGAAAACCACCTGAGGGACTGAGACACAACTCGACATGATCAGAGTGGTGAACAAGAAAGATAACCTTGGCCACAGTGTTTGGAGTGGACCAGAGGAGGGAGATTAGAGGGAAGAAGGTTACAGTGGCTAAGAGGTCACAGCAGGTGAGAGATAATGAAGGCATGAAGCAAGGAGGAAATAAAGATGAATAACTGAAGGTACTGTAGATGGAAAAATGATATGATTTAACCAAGGACCCCAAATTTGGACATTTGAAAGTCAATGATTATGTAAAAAAAAAAAAAATCTATTCAAGGCTTCTGCTGTTTTTATTTGTTATTCTATTGGCATGCTGCAGCCAACTTGCTGTGGTAAAAGTCACAAAGGTATCTAGATCATCTATATCTTTATCTGTCTTTACACATTCACATCTACTGATAGATAGTTATTTTTATATTTTGACCAAAGAGCAGCAATATGGAAATCAGGTGACACAGGTTTATTTTGCTGACTGTACCATTGATTTGCCCTGTGATCTTGGACAGGTTATTTCTGTTTGCTGTCCTACAGTTTCTCTGTCTGTAAAACAATGAAAGCAGTTCTTTCCTTTTTTTTTTTGTACATTTATAGACGAAAAAGGATAGATACTCTTCAGTGGTCTTAGAATTCTCTGTAGAGCTCAGTTAGAAGATGCTCCTGGGCCATCCTACATAGACACCTTCACAACCACTGCTGGGATGTGATGGTCCCTTTAAAGTGGAAACATACCAGTTCCAGATACTGGGGTGGGTCCAGATCTGTTTAGGGTTGCAAGGAAGTTAAAAATGACTGTGCCCAAGTAGGTAGTTTTGACTGGAGTTGTGAGAGCTCAGCTGTGTCTGAAGCCATCATAACCAAAACATATTTACAGATACACTTCACCTGCCCGTTGGCTTGGGGGATTATGCGTGGCTTTCAAACACGTGCTATCAAAAGACAGTAGGGATATTCTTCCTGAGAATGCTTCATTTAACGTGCCAAAGGACTTTACTAAAATATTGGTAAAATAAGACATAGAGCAGACAAAATACTTGTTGGGAATTTCAGCTGGGAGTACCAATATATTGGGAGTGTCACAATTCTCGTTCAGAAAAACTGCAAACAACAAATGATCATACCACAGAAGACAGAAAAAAAAGAAAAATCTAGCTGGTAGATTAGCCATAAGCCTAGGAAGCAAGAGCACCTCAGCAGTAAGCACAGACATAGCAGTGACTACAATTTTTGCTAAATCACAGAGTTAGACTCTGCACTGATGAGTTAAAAACAGAAAAAAAAAAAAGAGTGGAAACTGGTAAAGAATATTCTTTCCTCTGAGGCACTTTTGCCTTAACAGTTGTCTTTGTACTGCTAGTGCTGAAGCTAAGATCCCAAGAGGATGAGGAAGGGGGGAGAGGTCCTTCACCATGGTGCTGAAGGTGGTTATAGCTGCCAGTTTTCCCCAGCTGAAATTCTGAAATAGTCAGAATTCCCGAGGAGTTAATTTCTGTGGATCATTCCTCCTAGTTTTCTTCCTGTGAGCTATGGGTATAGAAACCTGTTTGCAATGGCTGCTGTGCAGATTAGTCAATATTTAGGGGAGAAGAAAAAAAAAAAAAAGATGAATAGTAGCATTTAAAAAATTAACAGTGCATTTAAAAAATGGACCAGTAAATCATATGTTTTGTGTTTACTATAGGAAAGCATGTTGTTGAAAAAAAAAAATGGAATAATTTTCTTAGAGAACAGAAAATTCTTAGAGGGATAAATTCAGGAAAAGATTTTCTCAGTGTTGTGAAGGAATACCTAATACAGAAGAAAATCTGTTGAATATTTAAGATACACTTTTTAACTTTCTAAATTAGATTGTTGCCATTTGCTCCTGAGACAATTAGCAGGTGTCAGTTAGAAGACACAATAGATTATGTACCCAATTACTTTCTCTTTTCAGACAACAGTTTGCAGTCACAAGAACGTGTGAGAAGGTTTAATCAAAGATTAGAACTTTTTAATTAAATAGGGCCGTATGTGACTAGTCATTTGACATTAATTACTGTTTTAGTTGGATTCCTTTTGATTTGTAAAAGGCCCTGAGCACTGCAAAAATTATGTCACATCATAGAAACTGCTGATTATTAAAACAAAAAGTTTTCTTCCTCAGCCCATCACTCTCCTGCAAAAGAAACATAATTTCAAAAGTGAAACGGCTGCCTTAGAGAAGGAAACCAGTGAGTTTTAAAAGCAAAATAGCAGATGGTACTTCAACTGACTCCCCTTAGAAGGGACAGTCTGAAAGCACTTAATTGTAGTGATTGATAAGGTCTTCTGTCAATGCTCAGCAAAACTTTCAAGAGGCTAAACAGCTGGCATGAGGTTCATTTGGAGTTTTAACTAGTTGACTACCCTTTGGGGTGTCTTAAAGCTAACTAGCATCACTGATATTAATAGAGGACATCAATCAAAATGAAACGCTGTAGCAGAAACTGATCTGAGACTTCAAGTAATATTTTAATTTGTCGGCCTACAGAGAGGAGGATAAATGTTAACCGTGTCCTTGTGTGATAGCTTTAAATTCAAGTCCAACGGTGGCATCAGTGTTTGCGAGTCATTCTTTTGTGAGTTTTGCTTTTTCATACACTCCACTTATTCAGAGTAAAGTGGGAACAGTGACAATGAAAATCCTTATCTGAATAGCCTGCAGAAAGAAAAGGAAAAAAAAAAAGAGAGAGATATAAAGGGAGCAGGAATAATTCTTACCTCATGTAAAGATTAGGGGTGAACTTCACACAAACACAGGCTCGGAGTCATTGTGCCTTCTGTGGTGAACTTTTAGAGAGATTTGAGCAGGGGGGATATGTCTGTCTGAAGGTGAATTAAGAAAGAAAAAACCGTCCCTAACCTGCAGCACTACAGTGCAGTTTCTGCATGTGGGGCCTGGGTTCGTGTACCTGCAGCTCCTTTCTTAGCCTACCAAAATGGTGCTCTGAGCCAAGCGACCGGGTCTATCTGCCACAGAGCTTGTTCTTGTGGACCATGGGATACCCGACACTCAGGGTGGGCAACAACTATTTCATGGAGAAAGTTTGGAAATGTTTGAACCAGTGATAGATTGCCAGCAATGCTAAGTACAAATCTGGACCCTGTATGCCCCTGTTTTACCACAGTCTAATCGTACTAGTAAGTTTTAAATTGGCAAAGCAATGAAAAAACTGGTTTGCGCCCCAAATTAACAAAGCGGATTGTACTGAGAGTCTTTTGTGGGCAGAAGTATTGACATGGTAGAAAGAAATAATATTACTTGGAATTAGCTAATCTCCACAAATTGATACCTGATATCCATGCAAATCAGGTGCTCCAGGCCATCAGCACAGGAGGTTAATCTGCAGTTTGAATAATAGTTAAAGGGAGTAAAGTTACTTGATGAAAAACTGAAGTCTGGTTTATAACCTGGACTGAAACTCAGCAGACCTGGGTTCATTTCTGTGACAGTCTTCCTATATGACCAGGAAAAAAGAGTCATTCAATTTCTCTTAATTTAGTAATTTAATTTCCTAACTAGAAAGATGGCAGTACCTTTCTACTTCGCTTAGTAGACAGTAAGACTTTGAAAATAAAAGCTATCTGATGTCAGCATTGGTGCAGTGCCTGGGACAAACAGGTGCTTCTAAGTACTACTGTTATTTCTGGCATAAATTGTATTTATACCTATTTTTCTAGTTTAACCTCCAGCCTGCTTCAGTCTGAAAATCACTATGGAAACAGTGGTAGTAAACGTGGTATTTAGCAACCAGTCTTCATACCATGTCTAGGTTAAATCTTTTCCTAAAAAATCTAAGTCACGGTGTATTTCCTATAGGATTGAAGCCTTTCCTGAAATGGACAGAAGTCTTCACTCCATTCAGATAAAAAGTTTCCATTTAAAGTGAAAAAAACTATCAATTTTGTATGAAGACAAGCATTGTAGGAAACTTTAGTTCTAGAATGAATGGGGAAAAGTATGCTTTATTATTGAAGAGATATTGTTTTTCAAAGAAAAAAAAACACTGAGGAGAAACACAAAATTATCATAGCATTTTGTATGCACTGCATCCGTTATTTCCCAAAGAAAGCCTATCAGTTAAAATGATGAATTTTAACCTTTACCGATTCTTCTAGAGAACATTCAATTTATATTCTTCAGGCACTTTGCTACTTGTTCACCATACTGATGCAAAATTATTGTTTTTGTAATATTTATAAAGATCTAGTTACAAGTTTTCAAGGACATATTTCACATTCTTTTTCAATTCTAAACCCTCTAGTATAAGTTAGGATAGAAATGGAACAAAAAGGTAACATATGATACAGTTATATGCTTTAATACATTAATATTTAAATACAATAGTATATTGAATACAAGTCTGGTGGTCAATAGAAAATACAAAGGTCACGTTATCACAAAGTACAGAAAGCTTTAAGAGACGAATACCAATGGATAGACATTTCTGCATAGAATTTTTTCTTCTTTTTTCATTGCTGCTATAAGATCCAGTAATGACCATATGAATTCAATGACTTCAAACTCCCTTTATGAAACCAAACCTGTAAATGTTGTTGGCAGCACTAAATTCGGAAAAACAAACAAACAACAAAAAACCCAAACCAGTTTGAATATAGGTTCAAATCTGAGCTTTGCTTAATTTGTATCTCAAACAATTTCTGCAGCCGTGATGTCAATTTTTTTTGGGTAATCTAGGTTTCTGGACATCAGACAGATGCAGCAGTGTTACAGGTGAATATTACAGCCCTTGACTGCTGCTGCAGTGTTGCAGAGTTAGAGTCTGTCCTGGCTCTGAAGTGTAAGGTTGTGTTGGGCTGATAGGCCTGGGATACACAATTGCCAGCACGCTGAACAAGGAGATGGTGAATAAGAGTGCCATAAAGAAATGGGATGACCTACATGTTTACTTGCCTGCTGTAAAGATCACTTTCTTAGGGTAAGGTTCACAACTGTAAATCCTTCAGAGAATTTTCTTTTACTTCCTTTTCATTTTTTTTTTTAAATTTCTTTTAATTCACTCTTCAAAATTATGTTTATATTCCTTAAAAATGAGTGGGCAATGTGGATTCCCTCTGTAGGGGAATTTGGACCTTTTCTGGAGAACATCTGAGCAAGCACAGAGATAGGATGTTCTGGTGATTGCCAAGGGTGAGAGAACAGGAGTAGGAGGCAGTGACAGGCACAGCAATGAATTGGGCCCTTACAGGTCCTGGGCAAACTGAAAGCCTTGTTAGAGGCTTCAGAGATGACAGAAGCAAGGTCCCTACTAACTGCAGAGTACTGTGCCGTTTACTCCTGCTGGGAAGCTGCCAGGTTGACTGAAATAAAGTGTAGAAGCAAGGACCGACCTTTAAGACCATGGACAAACTGGGGTGGGGGAAAACGGTTCATCAATTAACTAATTATTTGTTTATTTATTTATCTGTCCTAGTCACTTACAGTTTTTCTGTCAAAAAAAAAAAAAGAAGTGAGATCTTCTAGTTGAAAAGACTGTTAAAGCCTGGATTTTCTGTGTTTTCAGCCTCCTTTAGAGAGGTCACTCTAGGAAAAAGGTCTAGACTGGTCCGCCTCAAGGATTTGGCTGATTTGGGGTCCTGCCAAAGCTGTTGTAGATATTCCAGTATAGCTGAAATACTCAGAATGTGTTTCAGGCTTTGCTATGGAGTACACTGAATTATGTCTATTTTACGAATTTTGAATCTAATGATCTAGACACCTACCGATTTAATGCTGTCAGAAGTTCGGTGTTAATATGCATGGCCTCTGGCAATAGGTTAGTTATAGAGGGGATATTACCAGTGGAAATGTTAGTCACCTCCTAAGTGATATCAGAGATTTGCAAATGTCACTGGTACAAAACCTTCAGATGTAGATACCTAAAGCAGTATTTGTAGCCTAAGGACCAGCTCCACAGGAAAGTTTGTGTGTTAGTGTAGGTTATTTGCTGTATGCCAGGAACTGAATTTTGCTGAATTAGGCACCTAAGAACAGAATATACAAATGCTGGAGTACTGAGAAAGGTGATTTCAAGATCAGTCAACTAGAAATGATAAAAATAGGTGTCTAAACACCCTTTCCCTTCCAATTTGAGAACCTGACTCTGAGACGCAATTAGCTGCCTGGATGAGGCTGGACCTCATTTAGGAGTCTGCGTTTCACGCAGTAGCTTGGTGGTTAGAGCAATTGCTGCAGAAGCTGGATATTTGGAATAAAACCTATTTCTCCTATTTCATAAGGTACTGCTCTGAGTAGAGAAGAGACAGATTTGCATTCTGGTCCATACTCTTGCTGTCACCATAAGTTTTTTATCTAATGGCTGTTTAATGTAAACTGGGTAGGGAAGCCAGTGACCAGTTCCCCCTGCCATTGAGTACCTCAAGCACTGTGCTGTACTGTTCTGCAACTGTTGTATGTGAATGTAGAATTCTTGCTTGGCACACACTCCAAGCTCTTCTGAAGCAAAAGTTTGATTTAAGTATGTGCTCAGTTCTCTCCTAAAGTTAGTCTGTATTAAGTTTGAGACTCTGACTTAGAACAAGCAGCAGTTGATTTGACTATCAATCATTTAAACCAATTTTTTAAAAAAGTTAATGTGTATTTTTTCTACATTTTATTATTGTGCAGTGGGAAAAAAACTTATCATCTGTGACAATGACAAAAGTGCACAGATCCATTTTAAGCTTGGCTAACTGACACAGGAAATATTCTGTATCTGTAAGTAGATAGCCAGCAACTTATTCACCCATATTAGGAATGAACAAGCAAATGAAATAAAAATTCCCCTGCAGAATGAAAAAAAAAGTTCTCAGTTTGACAGAGGGGATGAAACTATAAGACAGTAACATTGAACATAGCGATTTTCTACTGCATTTACCTCAGGCAATAGCACAGTGATATTTAAACAAGATAGTAATTATATGAAAGATGTCAAATAAAAAAAAAACATTCAAAATTCAAATTTATATAAGAGTCTCTGAAAAGAAAGAGATATGTTAGTTCTCCTAACTTATATAAGTAGCTAACACAAATCTAAAGACAATTCTTGTTCAGGATGTCATAAGAGTTGTGGGTGTAACTCGTATATCTTTGGTAAAAATGGAGTGTTCTTGGATGTAGATTTACTTTGATGTCTCTAGTTACACGTCAAAGTCAGTACACAGTAAGTCACTTTATCTCTAGGGAGATTTTTCACCCTATATCTTTGCCAGTATGTAATTATTTAAGGGATGTCTGCAGAATAACTTTTAATGCCTTATAAGGTCTACATGGAAGGTAGGCAAAGAATTGTGCCAAAGTAGGACACCTCCTGCACTTAAGCATAAGAGAAGACTGCAGCTTTTCTAAAGTACCCCATCTAAAATGCTTGTCCTGCAGTGGACAGATCATTGAATTAATAGTTTTACTCCACAGATTCACCCCTATTGCACTATACTGCTTCCTAGTGTAGACATACCTTCTAATCCCTAAGTCTTCCATCAAACTATTCTAAAGTCATTAGGTTTTCAAGCATTGCTCATGGGCTGCTACTGGTTTTGTATCTTTTCTTAAATAAATAAAAAAATAAAAAATATATTTTCTTCCTTTCTTAAGTTGCTAAATTGGTGTCAGGTAAAACTGAATAAACAGGATATCTCAGTGACATCCAGGCACTGACATATCAGAGCTGCCACCCATTTGCATGTCTGAAGAGGGTTTTTTTTCCTCAAGACAAACTCTACTGCAATTTGGATCATTGTCTGACAACATCTGAAAATATTTATTTGAATAAAATCAACAAGGATTCCTTCCTTATATATTTTTTGTGTGTGTGTCAGAAGGAAAAATTTTAAGATCCAGAAACATCATTGATGGGAATTTATTGATATTCCATTGACAAACTTGGCATAAATGTCATGAACTACAGAGCAGTGGGAGGAATCACTAGTTAAATGGAAGATCACGATATGAGAAAAAAATTGATGACATGAGTGACTGTAGCGCAGAAAGAGAATGAAACATACTTGCGTTGAGTGCAGTATCATTATCATAGAGAGCAATAAACTGGGAGCTAAATCAGATGGGAGTGAAAAAAAGAAGTAAGAACTAGCTGTAATAGTCTATCAGAGAACAACACTCCCTCATGAAGCAGCTCCCTCAAAAGGCAATTACAACCCTAGTATGTATCAGGTAAAATTACTTCAGCAGAAATGGTAGAAACAGAGAAATAGTAATGTCTCCATACGACGAACTTTAAGTTTGCAATTTTAGTTTGTATTGAAATCTACCAAACTGCTGAAAATATTCCTCTATTCTAAGACATGCACATTTTGTAAGAATCCTTTTTCTGAGAAGCAGATGACATGGAGTCTTAGGAGACTTGTCAGACAAAACTTTTCAGGTCTGGTTCATTTCTATCCCTTTAGTTCTAAGTTTTTTGCCAGTATTAGATAATGTCTCCTCCAAAGCTCCTGCAAAAAAGACAGGAATTCTTGCTAAGTAAGTGAAACTAGATATAAAGGAGGTGATGACTTACAATAGATTAACTCATAGCCAGTAAACTTAAAGGCACATGTGTAAACCTTCTACAGACTTGAAATAGAAATATCATCATTCAAATTTACATTAGTTTGAAGACAACAGCACTGAGTTTAATTTGGTAGCATTATTCATTTACACCATCTGAGAGAAAGGGTAATTGTAGAGATTGTGGGGGAGAAGGTGTTAACAAATGGGAAGTTTTAAGATCACACATCCTTTCATTGGGATAATGAAAACTTTTGTTTTCTATTCCTTTTAAAGAAGTAGACTTTGCCATGAAAATACTAACGGCATTCCTCCTTCAGGGTAAGAGAACTAGGAGGATAAATATTTGATCAGTAGATTGTTGAAGACAGACAAAAAATAGAGACCTTGTGCTAGTGTCAAAGGGATGACAAGACCAGTGATAGAAATTATCAGCATTCTCCTTTGTTTTCCAGCTGCTGGCCCAAATAATTTAAAACTGTAATAAAAAATAAACATATGTATGCTGATTACATGTAGGAGACAGCCACCAAAAATGAACATAAATATTGGTTAGGTCTTATGTCATTGTTTGTTTATCTCTTGTCTCTTGGCCATTAGACCAGAAAACCCCTGCACGTAAACTACATGTAAACAAAAGACACAGTCAAAAATACCTAGTATGAAAATTATCAAATTAGAGATCTCATTTTTCATTTGTAAACAAAAGACTTGGAGTCAAAAAAGAGCTAATGTGGGAATTTCAGTAATGAAGATGCATATAGTAGGAGTGACATCTTCCACCTACATGGCCTTGTCAGCCTTGGTGCATTTAGAATATGGCATAATTCAGAGCTGTATAATAACATTTTTCTACGACAGGTCTCTAGTCTGTCTAGCATCTAGCCAGTATCAAGAGGTTAAGAGGTACTGTGGCGCATGAGATGAGACATTTGCTGCTGAGATCTTGGAAGCAAAACTAGTCATTAACACACATATTGTTGGCAGTCTAAATTGTTCCTGTATTACAACCCAAAGTGCTAGGAGATGGGAACTCTCATCTTGCCTAGCAGAAACTTCACTGCTCCCTGTATACTCACTGTGGTGTTCCTCACAAAACAAAATAAATTGTGCTTGCTTGGCAGAGCAAAGCCTTCAGGCCAGAACAAATTTTCAGTGTCTCAGAGAAACCTTTGGAGTCATCTTGCCAAGAACATTTTATCTTTTTTAGAGATAGGGGACTTTCCCTCTTGTGAACAAGTCATTGTTCCCTGATTTTGGCCAACAAGGTTCATGAAGGGAATGTGGTGCAAAGAGCTGCAGCCTGTAGGCAAGTGGACAAGAAATAAAACTCTGCTTATTCCCACCCCAACAGCTGTTAACACTAGTAGGAGTTAAGCAGACACCTGCCATAAGTGATTTTTTAGACTGAGTATTATGTTTCATGCAAACGATAGACCATTGCTACAAGTGTTGGAAATAATTTTCACTGCTAACTTTATGAAGAGATGATGTATTGCTCTTATTCCATTTCTAAAATCATTTGCCCTTTTATGTTTTTTTCCGTTTGCATTTCTTTCCCTTTCATCTCTTTTCTTTACCACAATTTTTTGTGGACCTTGTATTGCTCTTCTTCCCAGAATTAAAACTTCACAAAGTAGTCCAGAGGAAGCCAGGTTAAGTGAGCATTAAAAATACTGTAAAGAGATATTTTCAATCCAAGCAAGTAAATATTTTCCTGCTTTGAAATGATATGAACATATACCTACTAACAATACGTTGTCGAACATGAAATGGAATAAAAAAAATGAATAAAAGAAGCATTTTGTTTGGGTTCAAATGGTGTGATTTTTAAGACATTCTATATTTTAATTTATTTTATTTTGTTCTAAAATTCTCTAATACACTATTTCACAAACATTAACATAAAATTGTTATTGGAAGTTACTAATTACTCTATTCTGCTAACCCCATGGGGCCTTAATTAAAAATTGTAATCCTTTGCAAAATGTACATGCGTGTAATGAAAACATAATTCAAATATATTGTCAGATAACTGGATTTTATTACTTAAGCTAAAGGAAATAGATACATTTTCTAAAGAAATGTTCAGAAAGCATGATATTTCTCGATGTTGCAGTTGTTCTCTGCTATCCAGCAGTGAAAACAATAATTATTATCAGTTCTTCATGTTCTTAGGGTTGGCATTGATATTTGTTTGCATGAAGAATGCAACCATGCAAAAGCACAGTAGCACTTTAGAGGAAAAGAAGCTGCCAAAGTCTCTGGTGAGGCTTGCCAAAAAAGCAGTCACAGTAGGGTGGCTCTGCTAGCTCTCTATCATAGAGCATATAGGTCCTGCTCTTAAGGATAATCACCTGCTACTGAATAGAACTATTCATTGAGGCTGAGGGAGTGACTAAAACACAGTCTCAAGTCTTTCAAAATTGCAGAGTTGCCAATGCTCTCATTTTCTCAGGAGTGTCCTGATGGTTGGTTAACTTGGGCTTAGTGCCATGTTAACACGGCCACCCAGCTTTGGAACTGGAGTCAGCTTATAGCTGGCCAGCTGAAATCTGGGATAGGTTATCATATGAATCTTTACATCTGCCTATGCAGCCATGTCCTCAGTCTTTCAATGTAGTAAAGGAAAAAAAAAAAAGTCTTCGCAGAAAATTCAGTCCTACTCATGCTATCATCCTTCTTTTTTATTTTACATGAGACAAGGTTAATTGAGCCCAAGAATGAAAATGGTATGGTGAACTCAGATATATGTCACTCAGCTGAGAGTAAGTAGCTAGTTCCCATGAATAAATTCTTGCTCTGATGTGAAAGAATTCAGATGAAAAGAGTGAGATGCTGATTTTGAGAGCCTACACACCTTGGGGGAATAGGCACCAAAGGGAACGAGTTTGAAAAGTGGTGATAAATTGCACTCCCTGTCTTTTGAACTGTAGGCTGGCAGTTAAACCATTCATCCAGTAAGCAGATTTTCAAATCTTGAAGCAATTGATGCCTCCTGTTCCCCCATACAGCAGTGGCCTTAATCACCAAGCTCTGTGATCTCCTGAGACAGGAGAAGCAGTTTGATGAGGAGAGCTGCTGATAAATGTTTGCCTTTGCTCTTGCAATTACGCCATTGTATCCAGAAAAGTCAAGTGATCATATAAAGGGTTCTCTGACTGTCCTCTGAGTGGGACAGAAGTTATATTCTTGCTCTAGCTCAGAATAGATATGTATTTCCTATGCCATTTAGCTACAAGGACAACAGTCCTGGGAGTAAAGACCTGAAAAAATATCAGATTTACCTCTTCTCTACTAAATGCTGTAACAACTAGGAGAGAGTCACTCATAAACTTGCTATCTCTTTTAATACTATGACTTCTGCTTCATAGAGGTTCCACCTCAGCAGGTGGGTGGAACATGTCCTTTCCTGTGGCTGCCGTTAAGGTTACGGCCAATGCTGGCTCAGGGCTGGTAATGGCTTCTAGCGTCTGTGAAGAAGAGTTCTGAGCATTAAGCAGATGTGAAAAAAACCCCATAGCAATATTTTCAGACTTTTCTGGAGAAGTAGATAGCTTGCTGACTTAATATCCTCTGATTAAACCTGGAATTTATCTGGGCAACGCGCATGTAACTTCAGTAACCAGGTTTGAACAAGTATGTCCACTTTCAGCAGCAGCAAACTTTAAGCCACGCGGGAAGGCATTTTGTAGATTTAGGTATTGTAAGGATTAGGCAGTGCTGAAAAGAGATGACCTAGATAATGGTCTGGGCTGTAGTCAAGTTTGGGCTTCTAAATCCCAATTTAGACTGACCTTAAGTGACCCCTAAATTCTCTCAGTTTAGGCCAAAATCTTATATTGGATCTGGCCCATAAGGTCTTTATTGGATCTGGTTTGTGATGTTGGGTCCTCAAAAAGACTTCTTTCCTTTGCGTTTTGAACAGATTTCTTTTCTTTTCCAAAGAAAGTGTTTCTGCATGGAAAACATCTGTGATGATTTATATATTTTTGTAGTAATCCCCTAATTCATTAGAAGCAGTATCTCCATTCAGAAGATTACTATGTAAATATATGTGCATAAATCTAGGAAAGTTAACTTTTAAAAAGGACAGACACTTTGGTTTTTAGAAGCATTTTTATTTGTAATGTTGTTTCCAGCTGTGATAAATAAATGTCTGAATTGCATTGGAAAATGTAGAAATTGAGACCCTGATCCTGCACTGAATTCCAAGTGGGCAGGAGGTTTGCCGACACATAGTTCAGTGCAGGATCAGGGCCTTAAAATCTGAACTCAGAAGGGCTGACTTTTATTCTGCAGTGTTCAATTGGACTGCTTAAAAAACCTATAAATGCTTCATCTAGACAGCAGGGCACCATTTCAGGAACTGATTGCCCATTATAGTACTGACAATAAAATAGGAAAATACCCCAAGGGAGAAGGAGCAGG
Organism: Anarhynchus alexandrinus; assembly: GCA_008711295.1. NCBI lineage: Eukaryota > Metazoa > Chordata > Aves > Charadriiformes > Charadriidae > Anarhynchus > Anarhynchus alexandrinus. Next base: position 1,410,800 of record VUYV01000040.1, read on the forward strand.
GCCTTATGACTTTCCCATTGAACTCAATGTGAAACTTATAATTTCCTGCCCCCACTTTGCTGGATGCGTCAGTTTTCAGTGGCCGTTGCATTATGCTCCCAAGCCTCTTTCAAGGAAATCTGGAATGAAGGGGCTTATTACAGTGGAAAACCAGAGAAAATCATGGCAGAAATCTGAGTTCACTACAATAAAGATTTCTTTCATATATACAAAATATTATATATTTTTTTTTATATTGGCTTCTCTCTCCCCCAAAAAATTAATCAGCTAAGAAGTAATACTCCTTTGATTTACATTTTCTGTGCTAGATTGTGAAAATGTGCTTGCCAAACATGAGCATATCTATTTAAGACATCTTTTAAGATCTGTTTTTTCAGAGGTATTTTTAAAGGATCTCTGAAACAATACTCAGGGAGAACAAATTAGAGTCATATACAGACTCACACATTCTCCTTTCCTGCACCAGAGCCAAGAAACCAATATACACCCTCCTCCTCCCCACACTGAATCTCCTTCGTGAAACTTCCAGCAGTCTGTGGTAGCAGAGAGCACCTGTCTGGATAATGTGAAGGGATAAGGGAGTATGTTAAACAAGGGCAGAGGGAATTGGGGAGGGATGCAGGAGACACAGAGCTAATTGAAGCAAAGCATTTTATTAATCTAGAGTGCTGTCTCCAGGCATGCCTGAAATCTAAATAATGATACTGAACTTCAAAGGCTTTATTCTCCATTCCTTATGCACTCACTACTTCTATTTAAGTCAATGGGACTTCTAAGTGTATAAAAATGCAGAATCATACCGTGAATAAGCTGTAAGAATCAATTAGCAATAAAATCTTATACTGTTTACAAAAAAAAAAAAAAGAAAACAAAACCCAAAAAACCCACATCAAACCACCCTTATCTGGTCAATTCTTTCCTGTCTATTAGTAGCATGAATAGCTTGATCATCAAGGTATGTGATTTTCACCCTCTGGAGAGCCATCTAAAAGCCTGAATCTCCTCTGAGAATTATTGTTTTCCAAGTGATTTATTCTGCTGATCTATTCTGCTGTCATTGGACACTGTGCGTACATGGCACATCAAGGACTGTGTAGCACCTGACTACAAAGCTGAGCAGCTTCTCAGGTGGGCTCCAGTATTTGGCTTGTGCATTTTAAAACTATTCTGTTCTTTCAGTGTCTTTGCATATTGAATTATGTTAATTTCATTAACTAAACATTAATTACTTGATGGTTTCATAGTGTTTTGAAGCTGTAAGGTAATCTGAAAGTGATCATTGTTAATTATAATATGTACTATTGTTATTTCATCTTTATTTTTCAAAAGGCAAAGAATTGGTTATCCTCTTCCTGAAAGGAGTCCACTTACACAGGACCCAGTTCTTCATCTGCCTCTTCAAGGAGTGCTCATAAGGATGCCAGTTGCTGAGACAGGGGACACATTGAGAAATACTGTTGCACAAAAAGCCCAGTTATTGTTACCTTCAGAACCCCAAATCCAGTGCATTTCTCATTGTTGCCTTGCTCTATCAATATCATCAAAATGGGCACCCTAAGACTCATCTTTCTCTGAAATGTGAGGAAATTGTTCTTATCCATTTTCATGTATAATTTCATGTGTTAGATATGATATAATCACTGCATATGCTGTGGGTGAGACTACAGTATAAAGCTGCTAATTGTATTTCTTAATTGCATTTAAATATTAAAATTCATATGAAATTTTTTGGAGTTGATTTGAATTTTAAAATTTCCATGGCAGAATGTTTTCTAAACCCTTTCTGTTATTAAAGAAGCTTAGTTAGCCTGCTGATATTGGCTTGAAACATTAATAATAATTGGCTGGTTAATATTTTTTAATGAGAAAAGTATTTCATGGAGAAATTGGAGTTCATCCAAATCAATAGAATTTGTGAGAAAACGTCTATTTTAATTAAACTGATTGGAATACATGATTGCAGCATACAGCAGGAGAAAGTTAGTCTCAAGCTTTATTTGCTTTGTTTTATAACTAAACCAAGTTAAAAAAAATGGTTTCTACATTAATTCATTTATTGGGTGTCCATTGCAAGGTGTTGGTAGCAGAGGGCTGTAGGGGTGGAGAGGCTGGGACTGCCCTGTGCTGGACACAGCTGCACAGCTGATTTGAGATGGTTTCATTGGACCCACTGTAGGGCATGGCTGAGCCCATCAGCTGAGATGGTGGCACCTCAGGGAAAGCATATTTAAGAAATGGAAAAAACACTGCATATCAGCTTTGTGAGAGAGGAGTGAGAAAAATGTGAGAGAAACAGCCCTGCAGACCCCAAAGTCAGTGAAGAAGGAGGCGGGGGAGGTGCTTCAAGTGCCAGGGCAGAGATTCCTCTGCAGCCCATGAAGAAGATCATGGTGAAGCAGGTTGCCCCCCTGCAGCCCATAAAGGACTTCAGTGGAGCAGATATTCACACTGTAGCCCATAGAGGACCCCACTCCAGGGCAGGTGGATGCACCCTGGGGAAACTGCAGCTGGTGGAGAGCCCACAATGGAGCAGGGGAAAAGCATGAGGGGGAAGGAGCGGCACAGAGGAACTGTTATGGACTGACCCCAAGCCCCTGTTCCCCATCTTCCTGCACTACTCAGCATGGAGAGGAGATAGAGGAGTCAGGAACAAAGCAGCAAAGTTGAGCCTTGGAAGAAAGAAGGGCGGAGGGAAGGGTTTTTAGTTTAGTTTTTTTTCTGACTATCCTACTCTATTTTTAATTATCCATGAATTAAATTAATCTTCCCCAAGTTTAGTCTATTTTGTCTGTGGCCATAATTGGTGAGTGATCTCCCTGTTCTCATCTCATGAGTTTTTTCATCTTCTTTTCTCACCCAGCCTGCTGAGGAGGGAGAGTGAGAGAGTGGCTGGGTGGGCACCTGGCAGCAAGCCAAGGTCAACCCACCACAATGAAGCTTTGCCTAAAAAAATGTGAAATACCGTGACTTTTTCTGGAGAAGTTTTAATGAGTGCTAATCAAACCTGAGTTTTGGTCTTTACTTAAAGAAAATCTTTTCTTTAAACGTTGTCATACAAGGTAAAAGTTAATCAGCCTCTTTTTTTCTGAATGTCTTTTCTTCAGTGTACTCTAAACAGCTTGTTATGTAATCACCCGTGTCCCTGCACTTGTGGGGCTTAACTCCGGTTTCAGACTTCCGTTGACTCCTTCAAGTTAAAGGGCAGAGAATCAAATCTCCAGTCTTCTAATTTCAATGGTCTTTCTAGATGCCATATCAAAGGCTGAAAATTAAAAAAAAAACAAAACCAAACTTTTCCCTTTGCTCTCTGTCTTCAGAGACAAAAAAGCAGCTATTATTTCACCAGCCTGACTCTCCTTAGCGTAAAACACACTGGAAAGATATAAGAAACTACTTCTTTACCAAATGCTCTTCTCTGCATAGTATTTCTCAAGGGAGATGAGAGAAGTAAAGAATAAGAAGCTGCTAATGTTAAGTTTCTGAAATATTTCTGTAAGCAAATTTCTAAGATCAGTATTTGTTAGCTGGAAAGAGAGACTACAACAACATCCTTCCCCCACCCCCCAAACTGGATATATTATTTTACTAGTGCAGTTCGCATTGGCATGGTTGGTGACCAGCCATTCTTAGGTAGTAATGAATATAATTTGCACACATAAATAATCCCATGAAACTAAAGAGTGTGTTTCAATGGATGAAGTTAGACATCTGCTTAGGTCTCTGCTCCAAATGAAGCTTATTTAATAAAAACCCCACTTCTTTATCCAAAGGTAATTTCTAAGCACTATGAATCAGGTTTCTTCCACCTGTTAGCAGGTGGAGGAAAAATGGGAAGGAGGAAGGGAACTGCTGCGGCCAGCCAGGGGCAGATGGTGATTCTGCCCCTCTACTCTGCTCTCGTGAGACCCCACCTGAAGTACTACGCCCAGCTCTGGAGCCCTCAACATAAGAAGGACATGGACCTGTTGGAGCGGGTCCAGAGAAGGACCACAAAAATGATCAGAGAAGTGGAGTACCTCTCCTATGAGGACAGGCTGAGACAGTTGGGGTTGTTCAGCCTGAAGAAGAGAAGGCTCTGGCGAGACCTCATTGCAGCCTTTCAGTACTCAAAGGGAACCTACAGGAAAGATGGGGACAAACTTTTTAGCAGGGTCTGCTGCTAGAAGGACAAGGGGTAATGGTTTTAAAATAAACGAGGTCAGATTTAGGCTAGATATAAGGAAGAAATATTTTACAATAAGGGTGGTGAAACACTGGAACAGGCTGCCCCCAGAGAGGTGGTAGATGACCCATCCCTGGAAACATTCAAGGTCAGGTTGGACGGGAGTCTGAGCAAGCTGATCTAGTTGAAGATGTCCCTGTTCATTGCAGGGGGGCTTGGACTAGATGACCTTTAAAGGTTCCTTACAACCCAAACTATTCTATGATTCTAACAAATGATCATTACAGGATAATCAACAGAGAAGACAGAAGGAGTACCAGCAGGGGTGAGATGGAGCTAATGCCACACACGGAAGCGGCCAGTGCATCCAAAACATTTTGGCAACACTGATGTATTCCCAGGCGATGGGAAGCTTACAGTAGGGAGAGAAGTTCTATGAGAGTAAAGTGGAGAAAATTGTATGCTGGGAAAGAAGCTCCATCAGGGGAAAGTTGCCTGTGGTAGGAGAAATGCATGAGCAGAAACTCATGCACTGAAGAGATGTAGTTAAGATCAGCAGTGAGATTTTTTTGAAAAGGTGTTTGGAGTTCTTCTTGTGCAACAACGGGACACCAAAACTGAGGGCAAGGCTGCTGAGGTATGGTGCTGGGGGATAAAGTGGTGTGAGATTTTCACCAGGCTGGAAAACTCTTGTGACATCTTTCAGGGCCAGTGAGAATTTGAAATATATTCAATGCTGTTATTGGGCTGAAAGATACACAGCAGAAAAAAATAATGATCAGCATATAACACTGTTCCATTCCATTGAAATTTCTCTGGTTTTGCTAATGTTTGCTTAATGTGTACTAGCACAGTAGATGCATTGTAGAGCAACCATTACTTCAATTATGAGACATAATAGAAAGTCACTAAAAGATTTTTTAATGATATTTTTATGTTCGTATTTAGATATATAAAGAAGTAATGCTTTTACTGTTATTTTTTGCACATCAGACTAAATTACAATAAGAAGATAACTAATTAGAGTGGGCTGACGCTCTGTTGGTTTTGCCATGCATTTTTCTATTAGTCTTCCTCGTTGAGTTCTGGCCCAGATATTTTCTTCCACAGATTACCAGTCAAAAACAATGGTCTGCTTGGGAAGAGCAGGAAGAAGCAGCTAGATAGCATAAAGGAAGAGGGGACTGAAATGTATTCAGTGATACGTAGGTGCCTTGGTCCATATTCACAATTCTTTAAATCCTGGCAAAACTGCTTCTCAGGTTATTTGAGTAGCTGGAGATGTGTATACTCTGGCTGTCTAGCGCTGAACATATTGACGCTGATTTTGGGACTGAACTTGCTTCGATTGCGGTTTTGATCCAAAAGCAAGAAGTTTTTCATGCAAAATCCTTTCAGACTCTCAGTCAAGAGGAGAGAAAATGACAGTATACCCTAGTACCAGCTTGGATAAATTGACACTTATATAGTAGTATTCTCCACTTTTTCTCCAATTAGTGCTAAATATGAGATACATTCACTGTGTCTGGAACTGTCTGTGACTCTCAATCCACAGTCGAACATCCTAGACACTTGGATACAGAGCCATACTCTGGTCAAAAAAATTTTGTCCTCTACAGTACATGGAAAAATGAAAAATACAACTTTCCAGAAAGTGTATAAAAGAATCTACATTAGAAAATTTTGTTTTATTTTACTTTGTTCTAGCTTCTGAACTTGTATATAATCTAATATTCGGTTTTTGTGGCACGCCTTTTTTTAATCACTTCCGAGTTACACAAAATTCCTGAGATGAAGAGTGCTATAGAAAACATTTATTTATGCATTTTCCCAACTCAGGCCCTGGAGTAGAGGAGCTCTGCATTTTTCTAGAACACGTTGAGACAATATATAACGAAAAGAGAAGCTGAAACTCTGGAGCTTCTATGAGCCGTTTTAATGGTTCACTCAGTCAGCTGTTTGAGCAAACAGCCAGTTTCTCCAGATTTGTTAGATTTCTTTGCTGTAGCATCTGTATACTATTACAGATGGAGTAACAGGTTTCTTAAACTTTTCACAGCAAATAAGTAGCTCATTTTAGTAAGATAAAATTGTAAAAGCTTGACCTTTTTAGAGGCAGACTAAATTTACTAGGCTAACTAGCAGCAAACACTTGAGTTTAAATTATTGGGATTTCTACAGCTGGAGGTAATGGCAAGATCAATCATGACAGTTGAACACGAGAATTCAGGAGATATACATTTGAAGTCCTACACATAAACTTTGTGCACTCACAAATACTATCACTAAACAGAAACTACACAAATGACAAAGTACTCACTAAAGAATAGTGTCTAAATTATTTTCTTTTGTGATATAAAATACAAAAAACCCCATTAAATTATTAATATTTCAGCTTGTTCAAATGTCTTTCTCACTTATTATTAGAGCTGCTGTGAAAAGGAATTCTAGATGATAAAAACATTTGTCCTGCTTTTGCAATGAATTCTTAATTTAAAACATCTTTTAATTCTAACTAGTGTTGAATGAACACAAGCCTACTAGAAAAAACTGGGATTTGATGTCTTCTTTGTTAAGTTTTGTCACCTCAGTGGTAAACATTTGACTTTTTTCTTGTACCTTTTAGTATTTTTTCCTTTACAAACCACAAAATGTATTGATGATCATCTTTAGTTGAAAAATATGAGCAGAAGCTTTTCCTTTCCTTTGGCTGTGCACATCTTCTCACAGCATAGGAACTTATCACTAACCAGTTTTCTAAGGGAAACTGTGTGACACTACAGATGATTCCATATGACTTTTTGTCATAGATTGCTCTTAGGTGTTGAACTACTTAATTCAGTTAGTTTTCTCAATGATTAGCAATATTTTTTTTTATATAATGAAGGCTTTGCCACATCCACCACTACATCGTTTGAATTAATTTATTCTATTCCTTTTCCATTCTGTTTTATATCAGCTCTTCATATTTCCTGATTTATTTTCTGCTTTTACTCTTTCACCTGATTTGCCTTACTCTTCCCACTGCTCATCAGAAAAGACAACACTACATTTTTAGTAATGACAGTATTTATGTCTGTGTGTGTTACTATTTACTGTGTCTACCATAATTGCAGCTGTAAGATAATCTTCATTCCCGTTCCAAACTAGCTAAACTTTCTGATAAATTGAGTGGTGTAATTTTTCATGAATAATGGTTGTTAAATGACCATATCTGGATGACCATATCTGGATATGACATGTTATGTATCAAAACCTGTATGTTTCCCAACACAATCAAGCTTTTATTGCAAATGTAGAGACAAATAACTTTCCACAAGCACTTGGCATTACTGGCAAGTCATAATACAATCTAAATTTTCTCATGTGAATTTTCCCATGAAACATAGTTTCAAACTGGTGTTGAGAAAGATTGTATACTAAGATATCAGCTACTGTGAATTTTATATTTCTTAGTAATTAAGTGTTGTATGGCATAGTTTGTATAGGATAATTTAATTTGTATCGCCACACAAATATAGAATATGTATTTTCAATTATAATCCTTGTAAATAATCCACTATCTGAATTTACTGTAGTGGAAAACTAGTCATCTGAGATAAAGAAAATAGTAATTAGGGATGATTCTTTTAATTTACCTTTACATCTGTATTAAGTAGACACCTACAACTGAGCTATTTGTGTAGGCTTCTTTTATTATTAGTGGGAACAGGCACTCAGTCAGTGATTCATATAATTCTAAAGTAGATGTCTATAATTGATCACATAAATTCCATCCTCTACTGGCTATTGATCTCCACTGGATATAAAAGAGAAATTGAAAATGACTGGTAAATATGCAGTTGTCTTGTAGACCTCTAAAGTTAGGTGAGACATCTCCTGACCACTTACGTAAATGCTGCAGTATGAATATATTATGTTCCTGAATTTTTTATTGCTAATTATTTTCAGCTATTGCAATCCTTTTATTCAGTGCAAAATGTATATGTTATACTCTGCAGTTCATAAGGCTACACGGCAGCACTATTTGGTCTTTCCACTGAAATGGTTATTTTTACAGCTCAGTCATATTAGTTGGGAAAACATATTAGTTTAAACTTTTCATAGTTTTCATTATTTTGTGTAACAAAACACAAACTATAAAAATAAAATTTTTTTTAACATAAAAATTTTTGGCAATTCAGTGAATGCTAAGAAAATATTAATTTCATATAAAAGTAAATCAACTAAAAGCTGGATGAAAAGCAAATAGACATTTAAGAAACTGATTGTTAATAGAAAAAAAATATTTTGGATATCATTTATTTTCAATAGAGATTGAGAATTTATGAGATCTGTTTATTAACGATCATCTAGAAAAAGAACAAACTCACTTTGACAGCATTGAAATAAAATGAAAAATATGACTTTTCTGAAGTTTTCTGGCATATCACAGTATATTTGCTTTTTCAGTAGCCTGCTGTCATCACTTTCTTTTTAAGACTTTGTTTTCTTTAGAATCACGTTCACTTTTTTTGCTTTATAGCTCTCTTTTTCCTTGTTTCCCAGCTTCTCTAAGTTTTACTGAATTGCAGAATCAGAGTGAACAAAAAGAATTACCCTGTTCTGTCTCAGCTGGGACAGTATCTGCAGCTGGCTTTATAAACATGAGAGCAAAGCTTATAAAGAGAAATTGTTTCTGTTTCCTTTTTAAATAACAAGTAAGCTCACCAGTGGAACTAAAATCTTTGAGAGGAAAGTACAATTTTTACCCAACCTCATTCAATTGCAATACACTTTTCAGTACCTTTCTGTTATATTTGTGCCAATATCTTAAGCCATAAATCTTGACAGCTGCTGTTATTTAAATGCAAATCCTTCAATAGGAAATTAATATAAAATTATGTAAAAGAAGGAAGTGACAATAACTGTACAAAATTAACAGAATTCTAACTGAAGACTGTTTTCTCTAAAACTCTTTTTCTTTAACAGAATTTCAGATTTCCAAGTGGAAAAAAAAATGCGACCTTAGGTATTTATTTGACATCAGTGAAATTTATTGAGGGTATTTAATTAGAAAAACCTCTTTAATGCCAAGAAAGATTCTAATAATCATATTTGTTGTTTGTGAAGAAAAATTAAGATGTGATTTTTAACCACATATTTCAGTGTTGCTTGATAGTTATTAACCAAGTACAGCCAGAGAATATCTGGTAAATGAGTACTTACAGTAGATTAAATAAGACAAGAAATACACATACTAATGAGGGAGAAGGGGTTTTAACTTTCCTTATTGCAGTGCTTTTTTGTTACCAGGCTACCCTGGTAACCCTTCCAGTCCTGATAAAACAAGCAAGGTAAAGCAAGTAGTAAAGGTCTCAATATAAAACAGTAACTTCAACTGCAGTTATGAAACAATATCAATGTTTTCTATTATTTTGGATGCAATAGATCCATGTATTCTTGTTACAATGGTTGTTTTCTTTTTCAGAACAACTGATCAGAGAAGAATTTTTCAAAAATATTAGGCCATATCTATTCTCAATTAATTTAACAATAAAGAAGGCACTAATTTTATTGTAACTCTGTGCTGGCACCAAAACCAATGTGATCTCAGAATACAGGATTATATGTATTGACCTATACACATATGTAGTCCAAAATTATGAACAAATTATGGGGATTTATTTAATTAAAAATTTAGTTGTATTTTGGTTTTGTTTTTTTCCTTTATGTTTTAATTTGTCTTTTGATATTTTCACATCTACCCAGTCTTTAATTTTCAAAATGTCAAATCAAAAAGTCTTATTTAAGCACAGAAATAACACTGGTTGTGAATCTATATTTATTGTTGCACACTGAAAATATTTTTAGTAACATTACTCCTCTAATTCAGAAAAGACTTTTTTTTATGATTTGTTCTTGAAAGATTTATTAGTTGTTGTCTTTTACAGATTTCCTCACTGGTGCAAAAATAAAACTATTTTTCTAATGGAGATCTAAAACTCAAACTGAGATTTGAAAATCTTTTTTTTAGACCAATGGCACTTCCTGCTGAACAAATTTTTTCATTGTTTTCCTCCCAGTGTATCTATGTATGTTAGCAGCCTCGCTGAATTAAATGGATCATTCATGTAGATACGCAGCAGAGTTTGACCTCAAAATAGAATCTTAGATCTCAACATTGCTGATGACCTACAGATAGAAAAGAGGCATGGCATGTTGAGGTGGAAAGAGGAAAGAGGAAAGGGGAAAGAGGAAAGAGGAAAGAGGAAAGAGGAAAGAGGAAAGAGGAAAGAGGAAAGAGGAAAGAGGAAAGGTGAGGCAAAGCAAAGCCAAATGAATAGAGAAGAGAAGGTCCTTCATAGTTGTATGATCTTTGCAGGTACAGTCATAGAAACCAGTGTTTTCCTTAAGTGTGTGATTACACTGAATTGTTCCGTTACTATTTAGCTTTTATTCCTTTTTTTTTTTAGCTATACATTCCACATTCCTTATTTTCTAACACTTTTTGAGGATGGAGCAATGCGACTACATTTAAACCAGCTGTAACTCCACTTAAGACAGAAAATAACGTCCAGAAAATTTTCATTGATGACAACTGGGCAGAAGCACAGAGAAAATAATTTTTTTTCCCATATTAATGGAACACCCCCATCCCTCCCATTTATATTTCTTACTTTTACCCTGGAGAGGGCCTTCACTTTTCAGAACCTGGCCCTTACACTATCATTTGCACATCACATTTTACTGCGAGTGCAAATATTATCACCCTATAAGGTTACTTACATTTGCATGCCCATGCTGTATTGTAAAGTGACATTTAGCAGGATTTACTTTTTTGGCTGCCATTTCCTCATCTTGCATAATACATTTTTCTTACATTAGAAGCTGAGGCACAGGAAAAATTTAAAGTTTGAGTGCACCTGTGGGATGACAGTGTGATAGACATCTGTGAAATAAATGCAGACTTATGGTGAGGAGGTTCAGCTGCAACCCCCTAATATGACATTTTATAATATGGCAGGCTTAAATGGTAGAATGTTGAACAATCACAGAAAAACATTACATCATGTAAAACTGTAGTACAAGGGGAAAAATGACAACAGTGTGCAAAGCTGCAGCTTATCCTGCTTGCCATATGGTATGTCACTCACTGCAATAACACTTACATTCCCTCAGTAAGTGCCCTTAAATATCAGGGAGTGAATAAGGCAGTACACAGATTGCAAAAGGAATTTGTAATCATATACATTATGAACTTTGTACTTTCAGGAATCATTCTACCCTTACATTAACAGAATACTCTTTAAAAATGCATATATCTTAGATCATTCCCAGGGCTAGATAATTTAAAATCTCCTTGTGCAAATGGTTAAAAGCAAGGCTTCCTTAGTAAATGTAAAACAAAAAATATCCCTCCAACTGTGAATAAATAACTGTTGTAATTTCTCTCCCCTTCCCCTTTCAGGATACTCTGTTTTTCACACAAATACGGTTTTGTGTACTTATGTATTTTTTTGGTGTATTCTGTTCTAAGTGATCCTGATGAGAAACCAGATAGCTCAAATTGTTTGAAGGACGATAATTTGCTCTTTATCACAGGTACATGGTAAACTGTTTAACTGTTCATTATTTCTCACAATGCAAAATCTAGAGAGCACTCAACGCAAGTTTCATGCAGCAGTTTTGAAAGAAACAAAGCCAGTACTTTGTCGTATCACGCCTGTAATTAAATTGTGGAACTCACTGCCACAAGACGCTGCAGAAGCCAAAAGTGTAATTAGATTCTTAAAAGGACTGAGGACAGGCCTGTCTTCTCTATTGAACACAGAAGTCTGGAGCCTTCATCTCAGGAAGTCCCTCAGACTTGTACCGCTGCAAGAGCGTGCCAGGAGAGAGGATCACTCTAGGCATGCCTGTTCTCCATACTCACGTCTGTTGAAGGAAGGATGCTGGGACAGGTGAATCCTTGTCCTGATTCGATCTGCTGTTTTATGGAATTATTTACATTGGACTGTGTTAAGATCCAGCACTGAGTTAGTAATTTCCTGGCTCTTTCACTGGATCCCAAAACATGGAAAAACAAAACAAAACCCATTTACTAAGTTCGGTTTGGTTTTTTTGGTTTGTTTTTCAGTTTGTTTTACTTTTCTTTTCTTTTTGTTTTTTTCTCCTGGAAAAATATAAAAGCAAGCTGAGTGAGAGGCAAACATGAATCATTACACTATTTATTCTTCTTAGAATGGGTGAGTTTTTAGAGATAACCAAGTCACTTTCTATTCTGACAGACTATAAGGGACAAATTCAGTCCTTTATTCATTATGTGAATAAAAGATTGTTTTGACATTGTTTTCTGATTTTAATATCTTTTTCATATATCCTGCAGTTCATTTCTGTGCTGGTACCGTCCCTCTCCTATGGGATCGTGAACAGATGACTGGAAGTTAAATATGTTTTTTTACCATTTGCAGTTTCTAAGATCTTCTTCCATGACAGGAAAGTAAGTATTTTTCCATCAGATACTTTGTGAGAAATCAATCCTTCTCCTAATTTTGTTGGTAGTGTTTCTGGCTGTACACTGTTACTTAAGCAAACATCTTAGTGGTTTATCTGTAAAATTCTTTGGCAACTTTGTGATACAGCTGGCAAATCAGTTAAATGTGTGGCAAATCAGTTAAAATGCACCACCAAGAAAAATCTTGCAGTGACAGAGAAAAAAAACCAACTTGACTATGCAAGTTTCTTCTGTTTCTAAATTCTACAGAATAACCATTCTCTTGGTGTCACTTAGGGAAGCAAAAGTGGGTTGAGATTAGGATCTGAGATCTTATCAGGTCTTACAGGGTGAGATGTGTTCAGCAAACATGCCATCACTTCTGAGGTGGTTCCTATAGCATGATGTCTACTATATTTTCTTTTCAGATCTTTGGTAGATTTTTCTTTTTTGCTTTTTAACTTTCTAAGCTAGTGGAGTACATACCAATAAAAAATAGATCTCAGTGTGGGAGATTTGGCAAGACTTCTTTGTTATTTTTCAAACAACTTTGACCTTATGCACATGAGTCAGGACATTGTTTTTTCTACTGACTGACATGCAATTCTTTATGAGACTTCTCTTAAGTCAGTAAATGTCCTAATACTTCTGCTCACACTTTTCATGTCCCTGCTCACCATGTGGCTTATGGGAACTTCACTTATTTCAACTTTCTCCCACAGCTTTTGTGACCCTGAGAGTTTTCTGTGATCACTTTGTAGGATTATATTTTTCTACAGGCTATTTCCTCTGAAGTGACAGGTCTCTCCTGCCAACATTTCTGTCACCACTAGTAATGCACAATGTTGGAGAATGCCCTTCTGATTTTTCCTGTTGCACTTTTCCACAGTTTACTACAGTATCATTTGTTGCTTCTCCTTTTTCTTCCTCAGTAATGCACTGACTGAGCCGGAGCAACTGACCTGATGGTTTCATCATCTGGGATTGCAGACCTGTCTTTTCGGGCATGGTACTTGCTATCTGGGGATCAGGGTTAATATCAGTCCTTGGCAGAGTTTTTACATTTCAGGGTACTATCTCATCTGTGTGATTTACTGATAGTTTCTCAGGAGCTGACAAGACTGAGCTTCAAGTACATTTTCTTCAGCTGTAACATTGGAAGAAAATGTTCGTTGGAGCAAGCAGATTATCTAAACAGAGCCTGATGAGTCTGTGTCCCCGCTCATTGATCTTTCTTAATCCATGTTTGCTTAATTCATTCCAATCCACAACCTTTGCTCCCACTTTAGCTTTGTGGTGCCCCACATTTCAGCAGCACATCATGCCTCAGCAGAGCGTCAGTGTGTTAGGACTCCAGGATATTATCATCCTTCACCGTTGTCAAAGAGAGGGGACCTGGACAGCAGTCAGGTTAGCTGGCGTTTCTTTGTGAGAGACTAAAATGATAACAGCTGTAAAAGGATCATATCTCATTAAGATTAGAGTTCTGTCCCTGTGTAGGGCTGCCAATGCTTTCATGGTTTTTAAATGTGATCTTTGAAATGAAAAAATAAATAGAAATTAAATGGTAGAATGCATCTGCGATTGTATTTTAGTGTCATACAGTGTCTTTGTGATAGCAACACTGTCACAAGTGAGACATTCAGCTCATATGTTGTAACGGAGAAGTTTGTGAAATGTATAGTGAAATCTGGATGCTTTTATGTCATGAAAGTATTATTTTCCAGAAAAAGTAGAAGGGATATATAGCTATGTATTTTTTCTAGGTTCCACCAATTACCGTAAAGTAGCTTTTCCATTACAAGGCTTCTCCCGTATTAGAACATAAGAATAAAATACTGAGTGGTATTATATAAAAGCTTTTCAGCTGACCTTTCACCTTGGACATGCAGATAGCTTTCACTCCAGAGTATCACTGTGAGTCAGTATATACAACCTACTCGAAAACAGAAAAAAGATCTCTTTTTTTTTTTAAATGTATGTATTTATTAGATGGTTTGTATCCTTTAACATACATTTGGGGTACACCCCTTGGAACCTTATTTATGAATTATATACTTTCCTGCCTGTCTTCATTTGCACATTGTATTATATACAAAATGATTGTGCAGCTTTGAGTCTACCCAGTGTACTTTAAACAGGTATTAACATACATATTTTTAAGCACAATGAACTTACGTGGAGTGAGACGGGGCCAACATAAATTGAAATGGAGAATTGGAAGAAACACAGGTAAAGCTGGAACAAAGGAGCAGCAAAAGTAGATAAAAATGTTAGACAAAATGGTTCTGAAAAGTTACATGCAATGACTCTGCAAGCCCTGGGGTAGTTCCACAGCGACTTGAACACATAGTACTTCATGTAGCAAATAGAAAATGACACTTGCCAGAATTTGACCTTGACAGAATTATTTGAGTAATATTTCTCGTATGATTGAGCAACTTCCTCATTATTTTAGGCAGTAAGAGGTTTTCCAGAAAGCTCTGTCTGCTAGTTCTTATTATGCTCTCTGTTTTCATAAATGGAGGAAGAGGAGTATAGGAAATATCATTGCACTTATTTTTAACCTTTTTATCTAGGATCTTGTTTGGTCTGCACTACATAGGTGTCTGAGCAGTTTACAAATGTGAATTCCATTATTTTTCCAGGTGAACATAACTATTGTGGAAAGAGAAAACAGAAAACTGAGGCAAGTAAAGTCTTTAAAGGTATTCAGGAATCTAGAAAAAAAAATGGGCAGAACTGAGCTGTTTCAGTCTCAGAAAATGGCAGGATGGTAGGCACTGAAGTTTTCTCCATTTAACATAAATATTTTTTTAAATTTGATATCCTGTTACTACACATGCCAAGGAGATTCACCATGTTGGTTGGGCAGAATATCTAGCATATCCTTTCTGCCCAAGATTTATGACTAACATTTAGTCTGGCACAGATCACAGGAGTCACAGATGTAAATACTTTTGTACTGTATCCTAATGGTTAAATCACTTTTCCAAGAAGCAATTCCTCTATCATGTTACAATCCCTGAAATGTAGAGAGAAACAAAAATGAGAGTTTTAGCTCATAATCTCCTCACTTAGGTCCCCAACCATCTACAGATACCTAAAACAAAGGACTTTAATAATTAAGACTGGAGTTGCCTTAGGTTTCTCTGTAGTTAGTAGATCAAAGCAGACGTCTCCAGAGAGAACTCCTCTCTCTGGAGAGAGTGAAAAAGTCTGCAGAGAGACTCTATAGTCAACCTATATTGTTAAATCAGGTTTTAAAATTATAAAAATACAAAAGATATGTTTGAAGATTATTACACATTTGAATCCAGGTGACATGAATTCTACACATATTTAAAAAGGCACTTGATTATTTTTTTTCTATTTATGGTGTATAAATTATGCTAGTTTTTGTAGATTGTTATAGAAATCATAGAATCGTTTAGGTTGGAGAACTTTAAGATATCAAGTCCAACTGTTAACCTAGCACTGCCAAGTTCACCACTAAACAATGCCCCTAAGCACCATATCTACATTTGTTACTACCTCCAGGGATGGTGTCTCAACCACTTCCCTGAGCAGCCTGTTCCAATGCTTGATAATCCTTTCCATGAAGAAATTTTTCCTGACATCCAATCTAATCCTCCCCTGATGCAATTTAAGACCATTCCTTCTTGTCCTGTTGTTTGTTACTTGGGACAAGAGACCAACACCTCCTTTCAGGCAGCTGTAGAGAGCGATAAGGTTTCCCCTCAGCCGCCTTTTCTCCAGACTAAACAACCTCAGTTGCCTAAGCCGCTCCTCATAAGACATGCTCTAGACCCTTCATCAGCTTCATTGCCCTTCTCTGGACACACTCCAGCATCTCAATGTCCTTCTTGTAGTGAAGGGCTAAAACTGAACACAATATTCAAGTTGCTGCCTCACCAGTGCCAAGTACAGTGGGACAATCACTTCCTTAGTCCTGTTGTGCCACACTATTTCTGATACAAGCCAGGATACTATTGGCCTTCTTGACCACCTGGGCACACTGCTGGCTCATATTCAGCCGGCTGTCCACCAATACTCCCAGGTCCTTTTTTGCCAGGCAGATTTCCAGCTACTCTTCCCCAAGCCTGTAACACTGCATGGGGTTGTTGAGACCCAAGTGCAGGACCTGGCACTTGGCCTTTTTGAATCTCATACCATTGGCTTCAGCCCATCAACCCAGCCTCTCCAGTTCCCTCCTTAGAGCCTTCCTACCCTCAACCAGATCAACAGTCCCACCCAATGTGTTGTTGTTTGCAAACATACTGTGGGTGTACTCAATCCCCTCATCCAGCTTGTTGATAAAGATATTAAACAGAAAAATCCCCAGTACTGAGCCCTGGGGAACAACACTTGTTACCTGATGCCAACTGAATTTAACTCCATTCACCACCACTCTTTGGGCCTGGCCATCCACCCAGATTTTTAGTCATCCAAGGCCCATTTTAGGCCCATCCAAGCCATGAGCAGCCAGTTTCTTCAGGAGAATGCTGTGGGAAACGGTGTCAAAGTCTTTACTAAAGTCTTTACTAAAGTCTAGCTAGACAACATCCACAGCTTTTCCCTCATCTACTAAGCAGGTCAACCTATCATAGAAGGAGATCAGGTTAATCAAGCAGGACCTGCCTTTCCTAAACCCATGCTCACTGGGCCTGATCACCTGGTTGTCCTGTACTTGCTGTGTGATGGCACTCAAGATGATCTGCTCCATAACCTTCCCCAGCACCGAGGTCAGACTAACAGGCCTGTAGTTCCCCGGCCCTTCTTGTGGATGGGTGTCACATTTGCTAACTCCAGTCAACTAGAACCTCCCCAGCTAGCCGGAACTGCTGATAAATGATGGAAATCGGCTAGGTGAGCACTTCTACCAGCTCCCTCAGTACCCTTGGGTGGATCCCATCTGGCCCCATAGACTTCTGTCTGTCTAAGTAGTATAGCAAGTTGTTAACTATTAAAGGGAGGGCAGGGATAGGTGTTGATATAGTGGGTGTCTGCTACAGGTCACCTGACCAGGATGAGTGGATGAGACCCTCTGTAGAGAATTTGGAGTAGCCTTACGTTCACAAGCCCTAGTCCTCATGGGAGACTTCAGCCACTCCAATATCTGTTGGAAGGACAACACAGAATGGCATAAAAAATCCAGGAGGTTCCCGGAATGTGTCCACAATGACTTCCTTCTCCAAGTGATAGAGGAGCCAAAAAGGAGAGGTGCTATGCTGGACCTTGTTTTCACCAACAATGAGGGGCTGGTGGGGAATGTCACGCTCAAGGGCAGCCTTCGATGCAGTGATCATGAGGTGGTGGAGTTTCAGATCCTTAGGGAGGCGAGGAGGGTACACAGTACGCTTGTTACCCTGGACTTCAGGAGAGCGGACTTTAGCCTCTTCAGGGATCTGCTTGATGAAGTACAGTGGGATAAAGCCCTGGAGAGAAGAGGGGCCCAAGAAAGCTGGCTAGTATTCAAGGACCACCTCCACCAAGTGCTGGAGTGATGCATATCAACAAAGAGGAAGTCAGGCAAAAAGACAAGGAGGCCTGTATGGATGAACAAGGAGCTCCTGGACAATCTCAAACAGAAAAAGGAAGTCTACAGAGGGTCGAAACAAGGACAGCTAGCCTGGGAGGACTGTAGAGAAATTGTCCAAGCAGCCTGGGATCAGGTTAGGAAAGCTAAAGCCCAGATAGAGGTAAATCTAGCCAGGGACATGGCTAGATTTCAAGTGCAACAAAAAAAGCTTCTATAAGTACTTCAGTGACAAAAGGAAGACTATGGAAAATGTGGGCCCTCTCAGGAAGGAAACGGGAGACCTGATCACCTCGGACACGGAGAAGACTGAGATACTCAATGACTTTTTTGCCTCAGACTTTACTGGTAAGGGCTCTAACCACACCGCCCAAGTTGCACAAAGCGAAGGCAGGGACTGGGAGAATGAGGTACCGCCCACTGTAGTAAAAGACCAGGTTCAAGACCAGCTGGGGAACCTGAACATGCACAAGTCCATGGGACCTGATGAGATTCATCCACAGTTCCTGAGGAAACTGGTAGATGAAGTTACCAAGACACTATCCATCATATTTGAGAAGTTGTGGCAGTCCACTGAAGTTCCCACTGACTGGAAAAGAGGAACCATAACCCCCATTTTTAAAAAGAGTAAAAAAGAAGACCCGGGGAACAAGGGCCGGTCATTCTCACCTCTGTGCCTGGCAATATCATGGAACAGATCTTTCTGGAAACTCTGTTAAGGAACACAGAAAATAAGGAGGTGACTGATGACAGCCAGCATGGCTTCACAAATGGCAAATCGTGCCTGACAAATTTGGTGTCCTTCTGTGATGACATTACAACATCAGTGGATAAGGGGAGAGCAACAGACGTCATCTATCCGGACTTGTGCAAAGCATTTGACATTGTTCTGCATGACACCGTTGTCTCTAAATTGGAGAGATATGGATTTGACCAATGGACCACTCGGTGGATAAGGAACTGGCTAGACAGTTGCACTCAAAGAGTTGTGTCAGCTCCATGTCCAAGTGGTAAGTAGTGATGAGTGGTGCTCCTCAGGGGTCAGTACCAGCACAGGTACTATTTAACATCTTTGTTGGTGATGTGGATGTTGGGATTGAGTACAACCTCAGCAAGTTTGCTGATGACACCAAGCTGTATGGAGTGGTCAACATGCTGGAGGGAAGGGATGCCATCCAGAGGGACCTGGACAAGCTTGAGCAGTGGGCCTGTGCAAACCAAATGAAGGTCAACAAAGCCAAGTGCAAGGTCCTTCACATGGGCCAGGGCAATCCCATGCACAAATATGGGCTGGGCAGAGAATGGATTGGGAACAGTCCTGAGGAGAAGGACTTGGGGGTGCTGGTTGATAAGAAGCTCAACACGCGCCGGCAATGTGCGCTCACAGCCCAGAAGTCCAATCGTATCCTGGGCTGCATCAAAAGAAGCATGGCCAACAGGTCAAAGGAGGTGATTCTGCCCCTCTACTCCGCTCTCATGAGACCCCCACCTGGAATATTGCGTCCAGTTCTGGAGCCCTCAACATAAGAAGGACATGGACCTGTTGGAATGAGTCCAGAGGAGGGCCATGAAGATGATCAGAAGGCTGGAGCACCTCTCCTATGAAGACAGGCTGAGGGTTGGTGTTGTTCAGCCTGGAGAAGAGCAGATTCTGGGGAGGCCTTATAGCAGCTTTCCAGTATCTGAAGGGGGCCTACAAGAAACGTGGAGAGGGCCTTTTTAGAAGGGCATGTAGTGATAGGATGATAGGTAGTGGTTTCAAACTGGAAGAGGGTAGATTTGGAATAGATATTAGGAAGAAATTCTTCACTATGAGGGTGGTGAAGCACTGGAACAATTTGCCCAGGGAAGTTGTGGAGGCCTCATCCCTGGAAGTGTACAAGGCTGGGTCAGATGGGGTTTTGAGCCACCTGGTCTGGTGAAAGGTGTCCTTCCCCATGGCAGGGAAGTTGGAACCAGATGACCGTTAAGGTCCCTTCTAACCTAAACCCTTCTATGATTCTTTGATTCTATGAACCATTTACCCTTGGATTATGGGGGCTTCATTGTTCTCCCCATCCTTGTCTTCCAGCTCAGGGGGCTGAGGCAAAAAAGGCATAAAGTACCTTAGCTTTTTCTTCATTCTTTGTTACTATGTTTCTCTCCACATCCAATAAAGGATGGAGATTCTCCTTAGTCCTCCTTTTGTTGCTAATATATTTAAGGAAACAATTTTTATTGTCTTTTATGGCAGTGGCTAGATTAAGTTCTAGATAGGTTTTGTCCCTTTGAATTTTCTCCCTGCATAACTTCATGACCTCCTGGTAGTCCTCTTGAGTTTCTTGCCCCTTCTTCCAAAGATCATAAACTCTCCTTTTCCCCTTGAGTTCCAGTCCAAGCTCCCTGTTCAGCCAGGCTGGTCTTCCCTGCCAGCTCATCTTTTGGCTCATGGGGACCTTGAGCACCTTTAAAATTTCCCTGTTGACAAATGTCCAGCCGTCCTGTACTCCTTTGCCCTTCAGGACTACCTCCAAAACAAGGAAAAAGGCTGATTTCAGTGGGTTTCTTGAAGCTCATTAGTGTTTTCTGGTTACCAAGTAATTTATCTCTCCTGCTTATTTTTGGTCTTAGTGTACTGACTGCCCATGGTTTATAAATGTTAATTTTTTCCTTCTGACCCAAGTGCTTCCCTCCTAAATTTAATGGAAGCATGGTTCAGTGGACTGGACACTCCAACAAATGCTTTCAATAGGCATTACAGATGAGAGGGGTTTTTCTCCCCTTGCCCTGAGCAGTCCTTCATTATTATCTACCAGGCTGGGGACCTTCCTACACTACCCTATGGCCTTGGTTACCCTCTCAAGAGATGTGAAATATGGCCAAACTTTCATGCTAAAAAAACCCTTTCAGGTGGGCTGCAACACAGTTGTCTTATTATTTTGGTCACATTAGTTTAAAGTCCTTTCCTCAACCCTCCCATCAATAACTACATACACAGCCCTACACACACACGCACATAGGGATCGACAGAAACATGTACAAATATATATTTTATATATACACACAAATATATATATATACAAATGGACCCTTGCATAAACCATACAAGACTAGGAAAGGATCTAAAGCCAAGAACTGCTCTTGCAAATACAGCTAATCTGCCCTAGAGGAGACTACTTCTGAGGCTGGCTGCCAAGGATCCCTCCCTGGGGTGGATGCATATAGAAGCGTAGATTTAGTCTGATTTACCACAAATCATACCCGCAACTTTTCTATACTAGAAAATGTTGTGTGTCATCAGGCTGTTTTCTTATCCTTCTTTTTCTACTTTTTATTTCATGTACCTTTCTCATCTTGTAATTTTATTGCAAAGTTTTTGGAGTAGGGCTTATTTTCCTATGGGCTTTTAGAGCCCCTTTTGATTAAGCAAGACCATAAATATAATGTATTTCAATGTCCCAACTAAATAAGCTGTAAACTAATTTAATTAGCCAAAATAAATATATTTATAATGTGTTATACATAA
Source organism: Anarhynchus alexandrinus (assembly GCA_008711295.1). Taxonomy (NCBI): domain Eukaryota; kingdom Metazoa; phylum Chordata; class Aves; order Charadriiformes; family Charadriidae; genus Anarhynchus; species Anarhynchus alexandrinus. The sequence goes on from VUYV01000040.1 coordinate 1,432,482, forward strand.
TTTCTTGGGGAAAAAAAATGTGTTTTAAAGTATACAAAGGATAGAAATTGTTGTGTTTTTTTTTTTTAATTCCAGAATAAAATTTATATAATAATCCATTGTACACAATCTAATTCACAATTATTTCCTTTAAAAGACCTTTATTAGGTCTTTTAATCTATATACACAGAACATAAATACCCTTGAGCTGAGGAAACCTAACTTATTTATAATAGATATCTTTTGAGCATACTGGAGACATAACTTAAATTTCTGCATTCTGAGAGAGAGAACAAATGAAGGCAAATAATGAAATTTGCAACAAAGCTAAAAATATGAGATACCTCTTCTGCCTGTGTATCCATTGGAAAGCATTAGCTAATTATACTTAACATGGAATGAGAACATAATTCCCACTCTTTTGACAAGTAACAAATTGCACATTAGCACCTTGTAAATAATATTATTAAAAGCAGTTGTCCTTGTCTGTAGTTTCTTCTTTGTAAGAATAAAATTAATTTGAGGCCCATCATTCACAAGATGTGCATTATAATATCAAAGCAGCAGTTTTAAGACACTGGGAACTGAAAATCCTGTACACCCTCTGCACAGAGGGAAAAAATTGGTGCTGTAATAAGAAGATAAAAGGAAAGGTATGTGAAGTCTATGGTAGCAGCATGATCCCTTGTGGTAATCAGATTTTCAGTCATGATTAATTTGAGTCAGTCATTCTACTAATAATATTATCCTGACTATAATCTAAGCATAATATTGGTTTCCATTGAGAAATGTAAATTACAGATTGTTAAGCATTTTTAATTTTTTTATTAGTTGACTAATTAAACTGAATTGCTCACCTTTTTTTTTTTTAAGAAATCCATGCAGAGATGAATTTTAATACTTTGCATTTAAACACATCATCTTTCATCCAAAGATCCAAAGGTGCTTCACAGTACAAATATTAATTTGTACTGTACAAATGATCTCACAGCAGTCCAATGAGATCTATTACTAGCTGTTATTTTTTTAAGGCTGTTTTTAAAGTAAAATGTTCACATCCTTCAGCAGGATGTAATAACAAGAACATCTACATGTTTGCAGAATCCTTTTCAAGTTAAGGGACAGTGCTTGCTGGTAGCACAAAGATTCGATCCATGCAGTAACCTTACTGAAAGATAGTACCTCACATTAAAAGTAGGAAGGCTTTTTTCCATTAACTTCAAAGGGGTCAGGTTTTCACTTAATAATGCATAATGGTAGCAGTGTCAGAGCCAGATCTAGAAAGGGAACAGTCAAAATCATCAGGTATTCTGTACACCAGTGAGATGCAGAATGTACCCGCACAGAAGTTTGATGTGTAGGTTTAGTTGTTTCCCAAAAGCATTCTTAACTTTTGTTTTCTCTTAAAAAAAATGTACCTGTAAGAGTACTGCTTCCTTCAAACATGAGGGCAGACTAAATGCTCGATCACTTTTGATCCTTAAAGCTAAGATGCAGCAGAGCAGTAAGAACCTACTTTCACAGGGATGCTGCAGTGGAGATCTCTTTTGATTAAATGACATCATTGTGACCACACTTCAGAGTTGATGAGCAAAGTCAAATGAGTCATGACTGTAAGCGTGACTACAGGAAGGGAACACATTGATACCATACATGGTATTTCATTTCCCTCTTATATCCAGGGTCTTTAAAAAACGCAGGGCTAAATTTTACTTTTCTTTAAACAGAAAAGAATTCCAGAGTAATTTATTTTTCACGTTGTAATCCAGATTTAAACTCAGATAACAGAAACCAGAATGTGGCCTTCATAGGTTAGGGTAAAACTTTAAAAAAGTACGCTATAATTGTTAAAGATACGGTAAAACCAAACACATGATGATCTCAGAAATGCTATACTGGGTACTTTGTATTAATCAGATCTGTGCACAGAGGCAGAGCACTTCAAATACATGACTAAAAAAAGAAGCGTGCCTACCTGAAACAAGGTCCTTGGATACAGTGTTTACCTCAGGGTATTGCTTAAGGCTCTTTCACTGAAATCAGAGATAAGGTGCTTGGCAACTCAAAGGACTGAGTCAATTATGTTAAAAAAAAACAGCGGAACACTCATAAAGTGCATGTAACAGCTGCATGAAATGGCAATATGCTATTATTACAAGGAAAATAAAATGGATCATTATAAATGAAACACACAGAGGATTGCTATCAGCAGAACAATTGTTATGTATTGAGCAATCAGAAACACCCACTTGGAAATCCTTAATGAAATGCTTAACATTTTATAAATAGAATTTCCAGGGAATTTAGAGATCAATACAACTGTCTAGCCACCTTCCACCTGTCTGGAACTGCCTTCCAATAAGAGTAACAGAGGGAAACAACTTAAGTAGCTTTAAAGTGGAGCTAAATACATTTTTGAATGGGATTATAGGATGCAGGAAATGCCTGTTAGAGCAGGGGATAGGAATCAATGACCTGGGAGGCCTTTCAGTATAATATATTGTGCTCCAGAAACCTTCTTTGTTGCTTTGTCTCCAGTAAACATAGGTTCAGCACAGAAGACACGTTTCAACAAAACACCCTGTTGTTAAGAAGTTGTCCTAGCTAATAGTGGTACTCCAGGAACATTTAATCTTCAAGTAATTCTAATATTAACCCTGTATTAGTGGAGTAGGAATCCAGGCTTCATGAGTCACTATTTGTAATCAGCAACAGAAGTGTCTAAAATCAATAGCTTACATGCAGCAGGGCCCTACAGTGAATTAGGGGCAGAGTGTGAAAACGGCCGTTGCTCTTCAATGTGTCTGTGCCAACTGAGATCAGATGAAATTTCAACATTTCTTTCTGTGGTAGTCACAACTAGAATTTATATATACATGCACTACTAAGGCCTATTAGGAGACCAGGCATCTCTGGGTTTAAATCCCTGTTTATTCATCCACCTTATGCGGACCTGTAAGGACTATCCACACGCAGAAGGAGAAGAAGCCCTCAAGGTCAAGAGCAGAGTCATGGGAATTCTTCCTATTCTAGCTGGAGAATGAGAAAAAAACAATCAATGCAAATTCTTCTTGGCTCATGTGCCGCAAGTTTCTCATTATGGTAATTAGTGACGCATGAACACTGTTAGACTTTGCAGCATGTTATATCCCTTAATGCTCACTATTTACTGTAGTGCCCAGAGGCCCTAATAGGAAAGCTGAGCCGATGCAGCACAGTTGGGAGGCTGACAGGGCTGCAGTAGGAGGAAATGCCACTGTTGGTCTTACCATGAGACCCAAGGATCTCTCGTTGCCCTCCATCTCTGTAGAGGCTGCAGGTGCTGAGATGAAGTGAGGGAGCAAAGCTGTCACCCTTGGTGGGCTCAAGGGCTCTTGGCTCAAGGTGCTGCACTTGGGAACTTTGGTCTGCCTGTGGCATGGGAGTCCTTTCCTTGCGCTCACTGTCCATAATAAATAAGCGCTCATTATTGAAATGGACCTTAGGAAAGATGAGTACTATATTGTGCGGAGTACTGTGAAAACAAATACATATATATGTTTTCTTTGTCTAAATTCTAAGCATTTCAATTGTCGTTCAGAAGCAGGTCACCCACATGTAAATGTGACCCTTGTAAAATTGCCAAGGTCAGAGAGACTTAGGACAATCTGCTGTGTAAAGGCTGATTGCACAAGTTTAAGCTGCCTGAGGGCTGCTTTTACTTATCTCGCCAATTTTTCTAAAACTCAGGGTGGAGAGAATACTGTATGCTAAAACTGATTCATTCTACTTCCCTTATTTTTATCTTTACCCCTTCTGAACAGTCACCAAACTCTCTTTCCGTTGCTGTTTGGCAAATATGAAAAGTATTTTACTATATTCACCAAAATATTTTCCTGAAATAATGGATGTATACGTGACATAGGTTGGAGAAACAGCTATGGACCAAATGCTTGGCTGTCCTTGCTGAAGATTAGAAAATGGCCGAGCTCTCAGTCTTAGTTAATTGAGACCTCTCTTCTAAGCTCTTGCTTGGTACTCCAATGTAAGAGCTAGAAGTTAATCCTTTAAGTCTAACTGTTCACCTAGTCTCTCCTAATGTCAAGGAGACAGAAGGCATCGTCAAAGATTTATCTCATTCTGTGATAGACATTTGAGATGGTTCAGATAAACTACTCTCATGAGGTTCCTTTTTCTTCTCATGGATCTAGGCTCCGTAGGTTACTACATCTAATGTTAAAATGTGTAGGTTAGACGAAATGAATGGCACAGTATAAAGAAGTGGAATGTGATTTACATGCTTCACCCAATAAGGGATTACAAATAAAATGCTGGGATTTAAAATAAAGAGTTGTCTAGATGCTGTCATCCATCCACAAGCAGATGGTTGGCATTTTAATGTAAAGAAATAGTAGCCAAAAATATTGATGTGTAGCTTCTGCAAATCGTGTTTCAGCACATAGACATAATGAGTCAGTAACAAGGAATGATGTAGCTGCTAAAATGGTCAGTTTAATATATGAAATAAGGCAGAGTGAAAATTTCTGTATGCGTACAAATTTCTATTTCTAGAATTATATGCTGCTAAAATGATGGAACACATGTTATCAGGATGTTGGTTACACACCTACTGTTGCTGCAATTATAAACTGAAAAAAAAAAAAAAAAAAACAAAAACCCAAACCCCAGTAAAAAAAAAAAAAAAAAAAAATGGTAGTAGGTAATTTTAATTAACACTTTGTGTAATTTACAGTTTCATTTAAAATGTACTAATTTTATAATCACATGCTTGTATGTTGTGTCAATTCAGAACTGATCATCCAAACCCAGAAAATTCTCCTTGAAATCTGCATTTCACTGGGTAAACTTATCTGACCATATTTAATGAAGAAAAATGTTCCATTTTAAATGTACACTATGAAATCCGCTACTTCATCTGTGGTGTATAATGCCTTAAAAATGCACCTTAACTCTTTTATCTGATTAGTATGAATGATTCAATAAAAACACCTTAAATGCATAGAAACTGGAGATCATATAGCCTAACCCAGCTGTCATGCAATTTATAAATACAGAAGCAACTACCCACATCTGTTCTCCTATTTTCTTTTTTCGATTTAAGAGGGAAATTGACCTTACAATCTTCAACGTGACTTCAGGTCATTGTTATTAGTGATGAGAAAATGCTGTGTTCTTCTTTTGACTGAGTCTGGCAAACCTCCCAGATATTTTACAATCACAGTATAAAAGCTCTGAAATGCTGTACAATATTTTATTTTTTTCAGGTTTAGACACTTGTTGTGGTAGCCTGTACAGCTGGCAAATAGAAATCTTTTTGCAGGAAGCCTGTGTGCTTTTTTCAGTTAAAATGATGTTCCTCCTTTGAAACCCTGAGTTCCAAAATAACTTGGCTGAAATAAATAAGTCACTAGGTCTTTCTTTTAGGCAAAGAGGTTAGTAATTTTCATTTAGGGAGGATGGGTAAGAGAACAGTATCGTTATTTTTCAAGTTTCAGGAGGAACAAATACCTGTGGAAAATTGGAGTTGGGTTGAGGCCCATTCTCCAGAAAACATGGATCCACAAACACAGAATTATGGACCTTTCTACTCTCTCTACATGAATGAAAGGGAAAATCCAGCTCTTTGTAGCATAATTCTCTGTTTAATTAATCCTGTTTAATTTTTTTGATGTCTAAGTTAAAAAAAATCAAGAGTTAAAGTACCCCAATAAAACAATTTTATCACTATTTAGCAGCATTCAAAGGATCTCCACAGGAACTTGTTTGACTTCTTATCTTCTATCTGCAGGAATTCAGGACCCATGCAGTAAGTCTTCGTGTTTAATATAATAACTAGCAGCCTGTAAGACCTGAAATAAAAATTGATGCATGTGTTTATAGTCAGATGGGATACAAGGATGCTGATCCTGAGGGTTACGTTCTTATCTCCACCTTTTGAAACTGTTCTCTTTTGCAGAGGAACATATTCCTCCTCTAATAACTGGTTAATATAGCACACACACATGATTTTGGATCTGGGACTGGAATTGAGGTGTCTACTTTTTCACAACTATTAGGCAAGAGAATCATGCTTAGAAACATTCTTGGGTCAAGTGAATATTTAACAATGCTGAAAGAAGGCAAACGACCCTTGTAAGAGGAAACGTACTCTTTCCATTGAAACAGATTGTTGTTCAGTGAGCAGTTTTGATAATTTTGAGCAGAAGTACTGAAGCATATATTGATTCAGTGACAAAGATCAGAAATTTAACAATACAAAAGCAAAACTTGGGGTTTTTTTTCCGTTTGTTAAGCAAATATGTCATCTAAACTGACTGTTTTTACAAAACCTTGCCAGTTTCTTTAGAAGACAACATAAGATACCTCAGATGTCACAGCATTCCTGCAATTGTCCCTCTAGGAAGAAGAAAGAAGAGTAAGACATACTGCAGATTTTGAGGAAAGCACATTCATTTGCCATAGGCAAGTTCTTATGGATCTTCTTTTAGGCTTTGTAGCATGATTTTAAGACCAACAAATTCAGTGCTGTTAAACTGTAGGGGTAGCAAGATCGAGGACCCTTTATTGAAAAAAAAAAGTCTGCAAAGAGTCATCACAACTAGTCATCTCCTGTTGTAAAATGGGATTACCTCCCACCTAAAATTTAGAGTTAATATAAGGAAGCAGAAGAGTTCATGGTGTCATCCAGGAACTTAATCATATGTACATAGTGGGGTGTGGGAGAAAGAATATTTATTACCCGGTGATTTACCAGGAAAGGTGAATTATAATTGTGAAATGTAGTAGCAATGTAGTAGTATAGACAGCCCCTTAAGATTTAAAACATCTTAAAACCCTGGAATAAGGGATTATTTTGCAAAACGAATAGATCACTGATTATGCACTGCACAGTACCTTTATTACTTTTCCCACCATTAGCTGTTATTTAATAAACCCTGCTATTAATAAACAGAGATAAGGTCTGACTTAAGCTCACAAAAGACAGGAAATTCAGAGTTCAGACTTTTCATTCCGTCTTTAACTTGGACCTTTGTGTCTTGATATTGCAGGTGCCTGGGAGCCTTGAGCAAGCATCTTTTACCTTATACCACAGCACGTGTTCAGCAAAATATGCAAGCATGCAGCCATGTAATAGGGCATTGCCATTGCTAGTCATAGGACATAAGCTTTGCACTGAGATTGCATGGCCATACGACCGATGTTTGTCACACTTGCTCTGCACGAACATGTCTTGTCCTGTCTGCAGCTTTACTTCAATTGGTTTAGCTGTCATGGCAATTTTTTTTTTTTAATTGACCCGGTGTCTACAGCTAATTTGTTTTATTTTTGTTGCCTGTGCATGTTGAAAACATTGTTTTATACAGATAGCTGAAACAAGCAGTTACTCTATGCAGAATGAAATATTTATGGCACTAACGTAATGACATAAGGTAGAGAAACGTGGGCCTGGTAACACAGCAGAGAGCTTGAGAAGTGGGGGCACAGGATGTGGCATAGGGATGGGCACGAGATGATAAGAGATGGGTCACAAAATGGCACTTTGGACCCCATGGTTATAAACAACTCACCCATGGTCAGTTACGGAAACACAGATCTGGACAAAACTGATTTTAGGGATTCAAAAGGGAACAAAGAAGTAATATCTACCCATATGTAAAGAGTGCCACATATAGTAACTTTGGATGCAATGTGGAGTTGCAGACCAGCAAAAAAGCAGCAGAGGTGTAAAAGCAAATTAGCAAACATAAGAATGACTGTAAGGGAACCCCTAGAGTGAAGAAGAAGAAATCATCAACATAAACATCATATTCCCCCCAGTGAAGATCTCCAGATGCTGACAATTTACCATAATAACACCTGCCCCACATCCTCCAAGAAATAAACCACTGACCCTAAGATCCCAAGGAGCAGGGCAAGAGTGAGCATAACACCAGAAAAAGGGATAGAAACAAAGTGCATGTACAGCAATTTTAATTACATTATTATTCTTTTTTTCTATTACAATTAAATATGGACTCATAACGATTAAGCTGTTAAGATTTCAATTATACTAACAATGAGTTCTTGGTTTTATATATATATAAGGTATGCCTACTCTTTACCCATAATGATTTTGAGTGCAACAGACACTGACCGTAGTGAAGTAGAAGAAGGTAAAGCAACAAGTTATGAGTCAGAACCAGAGTTCTTCCATATGGTCTTCATTGCACTACTACTGTTTTGGATAGCCAGTTTTAATATTCAGATTCAGAAGTAATGGCTCTAAAATACCTTAGTTGCATACTATTTTTTTCTTCTTTTATCATTCTTGCACTAGGAAGCAATAGGAAAAAAACCCTAACATAAAAGGTGTAATGATGTCACCTGACTGTTTTTCATAGAGTCATAGACTCATAGGTTTCAATTGTTTAGCCACAGAGAGATGGTTGCTTGGGAACACGCTGAATTTGAAATTCAGATTCCTTGATTTTGCAACAATTCTTCTATGTAATCTAGGAATAGTCATAAGTATTTCACTGTCCATCTGTTAACTTTATTTCATTCCACCTTTGTCCCTGGTATTTTTAAAACTTTTTCCTTCAGCTCTTTTACATATCACTGTCGGGGGTTTTTTTTGTGAGTGTTTTTTGTTTTTTTGGGGGTTTTGGTGGGGGTTTTGGCTTTTTTTTTTTTTTTTTTAGATTTTTCAGGAGGAAGATTTGGTGTTGANACTGATCAGGAGGAAGATCTGGTGTTGACTAGGTTTTGAAAGTGCACAGAGGAAGAATAGATGTCTGTTTGATTACCATCAGGTGTTTCAGAGATACTGCTCAACAAAATTCCTCAAATATTTTTGCTAGTGACCAAAGTTTTTAAAAGTTAATATCTGAAGACAACACCTCTATTTTTCTTACATCTCTATTGACAAGGATCTGTTTGGCCTTGAATCCAGGAGACGAGATTGCTATTCATTAATGAAGATGACAGTGAACTGGAATGTGATATAAATTACAACTAAAATATTTAATACTGAATATACCAGACAAAGAAATATTTTTTCTCTAAAATAAAAAAAAAGGAAAAATAATGGGGTTTATTTTACCAAAATCTTCTAAAACAATCAAAATGAAATAAAATAGAACTTTTTTAGAATGCAAGTGCTCGATAGAATTTTTATAGTATTTGAGACATAATTAATGCCCACTCTTTATTACCAAAAAGAAAAGGGCATGCAATATGTTCAAAGGAACTAGAATGAAGGATCCGTCCTTAAGTGAATGAGACACTTTGATTACCCATGGGTCATTAGTTCAGTATGCTCTAATGGCTCCTAAAGAGCTGTTGCACACTCTGAGAGTACTCACTAACTTAGCTTATAATGCATCAATACAGAAGAAAAAATATCAATATGAGAAAATCATCTTGGTAGGTCTATAGCTGATTCAGAATATTTATGTCCACTTTTCAGTTATTATGTGCATGAAATACCTATGTTTTATTCATGGCACCAGCTATTGTTCATGATGACATGACACAATCATTGTCTGAAATTGTTACTCCTTTCCACATTTTTTGAAATTTATACCACATAAATCCAAGCTGTCAACTTGCAGAAATCATATTTGCTACTTTAATGTGCAGGTTAGGTAGATTTTAGATGGTCATATGCAGGAAAATAGTCCAGAAAATTCCTGCTCACTAACCTAGGTCGCTTTAGCGGTCTTTGCTTTTCAGTGTCTTAGAGGTTTATATTTTTGGTGAGAGATTACTTAGACATTAACATTGCTATGACTACAATGCAGGTCAATTTAATTCCACAGTCTTGTGTGTTTTTCACATGAATGTGGAACATTTTATAAATCTGGACCTTCATTCTAATTTATTATTAACTTTTCCATTTTAATCCATTCTGATCTTTCTTTACTTTGACAGTTATTGCACTACAGTACATACAGGCTTATTGAAAAATACTTGACTGCTCTCCTCTTCCTTTTATGTCCTTTTGTGTCCTAAAAATTACCAGATAGGGTACCTCATGAAAGCACACACCTAAGTAGGGGTAAACACACATAGCCTCCTACCTTCAGCATATCATTCAGATGGACCTGGATAAGCTTGAGAAGTGGGCCCACGTGAACCTCATGAGGTTCAACAAGTCCAAGTGCAAGATCCTGCACGTAGGTTGGGGCAACCCTGGTATCAGTATAGGCTGGGAAATGAAGGGATTGAAAGCAGCCCTGCCAGGAAGGACTTGGGGATACTGGTGGACTAAAATTTGAATATGAGCTGGAAACATGTGCTTGCAGCCCAGAACTATATCCTGGGCTGCATCAAAAGAAGTGTAGCCAACAGGTCAAAGGACGTAATTCTGCCCCTCTACTCTGCTCTGGTGAGACCCCACCTGGAGTATTGCATCCAGCTCTGGAGTCCCCAACATAAGAAGGACATGAACCTGCTAGAGCAAGTCCAGAGGAGCACCACAGAAATGATCAGAGGGATGGAAGACCTCTCCTATGAGGACAGCTGAAAGAGAGAAGAAAGGGTTCTGGGGAGACCTTATTGAGGCCTTTCAATACTTAAAGGAGGCTTATAAGAAGAGGAGGATAGACTTTGACTTTTTAATAGGGTCTGTAGTGATAGGACAAGAGGTAATGGTTTGAAACTGAAACAGGGTAGATTCAGACTAGATATAAGGAAGAAATTCTTTACAATGAGGGTGATGAAACACGGGAACAGGTTGCCCAGAGAGATGGTAGATGCCCCATCCCTAGAAACATTCAAACTCAGGCTTGATGGGGCTCTGAGCCACCTGATCTAGTTGATGATGTCCCTGTTCATTGCAGGGGAGTTGGACTAGATGACCTTTAAAGGTCCCTTCCACCCCAAACCATTCTATGGTTCTATGATTCGATAATCAAAAAGATAGCATTAGCATTTTTCCTCAGTAAAAAGAAGGCAGCAATTGCACACTGAAGTCGTGAAAATCTTTTCATGAGATCACAGGATTATATGATAATTGAGTTTGAAAGGGATCTCAGGAAGTCATTTATTCCAACCTCATGCTCAAAGCAGGGTCAGCTCTGAGGTCACACCAGGTTACTCAGGACTTTGCCTAGTTGAGTCTTGAAGATCACCAAGGATGGATGCACAGCTTCTCTGGACAACCTGTTTCCTCACTTGACTGTCTTCACCATGAAAAAGCTTTTCCTTACATCCAGTCTGATCCTCTCTTATTTGATTTTATGTTCACTCTGTCTTGTCCTTCCACTTTATATGGCTCTGTCCTCTTGATTAACTTCCTTACAGGTAAGGAAGGGCTGCTGTTAGCCGTCTCTTGTCATCTCTACATCTTGTCTCAGGCTGAACAGCACAGTTCCCACAGCTTATGTTCATATATCTTTGATACAGTTAACTAAATTTTGAAACTTTGTAAATAAGTTTGGTAAACCTTACTTTTAAAATCATTGGATTAGCATGTAACAGCCCTAGGCTTAGACTCAACAAATTATTTATGATCTTACCTGCTGTGAAAGCTTTTACCATCTAATGTTAGCAGTCAGAAGTTGAAAGCATAAATATTTTGTTGCATCTGGGCCTTTGCATTTTCCTTGCTTGTTCTCACTTTACCCTTAGTCATGCATCTACCCAAATTACAGTTACTTTTATATTATATGCTATTCATGCAATCTTTTACTGAGAATATGGCCTTTTTTATTCAAACCAAGTAATACATTGGCTCCTTAAAATGTGTGTAGCCTCAATCAGCCATTCATTGATTTGCCCTCAGCATAATATGCACCCAAAGGATATCTATAAATCCCTTATTATGTCTCTTCTCTCTAAGGTCTGTCAATTTCTTCCTGTCCTTCTTCAGCAATTCGTCAGTTTCTAGTTTCTGTCTCAAAGGAATCATAATTTCTGCAGTCTTTTATCATTAACACTTCTCCAATTCCTTTGTCTCTTACCCCTAGACTATTTTCCTCAAATCTATCAATCACAGAGTTATTAGTCCTTCTACTTTCTACCTGTCCAGCCATCACAGCAAGATCTAGTTGGTTTCTCAATCCTGGATCTTCCAATGCAACTTTCTCTATGGCAGCTTATCAGAAATCAGCAAGAATAAATGGCCTATGTCAAGTCATCTGCTATAGTTGTCCGCCCTCATGGTCATGGTATTTCAAGAAGTACACTTCATGTCCTTATTTCCTGCTGGAGAAAGAGAACTTAATGCATCCACTTACTAGAAAGCCAAGAAAATGAGATGGTCTGCAACAGCAGTGCAGAACTGTTGTCAGTAGGACCCTACCTTCTCTTTCCCCACAACTGAATAGAAGGAGGTACTAGTTAGAAGATACATGGTAGAAACCTGATCAATACAGGCAGGCAGTATGAAGATCCTGGATTTATTAAGGAAGGGAAAGGGTAGATTTGGGGCTTTGGTGGTGGGTGGTTTTTTTTGTTTTGTTTTAAGCATGGAGATTTTTGTACTTGGACAATGTATTTTGCATATCTGAGCTGAAAAGTCTTTGAAGACACGTTATTGTATCAGCAGTGCATCTTCCCTTTTTGCTATCACAGCTGTCTTCCTTATCTCCCTGCTTGCCTGCACAGTCCAAAATCCAAGCCTTCTCTTTCAGTTTTCACTTGGTTTTAACATCTCTGTTCTGACATAGAAGAGAAAATTGTCCACATTTACAGAGCTGCTTTTATTTTTCTAGGTATTAGATGAATTGATGTAGTAATCAGTCGCCCTCCTACTACTCTGTACTAGTTGCTGGTTACCAGACTGAAATTAGACACTTGTGTGCCTTGGGATAACTAGTCTTTTCTGTCTCTCAGCCAAATATATAACATGTGCCTTCTGTGGAATGAAGCCTTGTGCATTTTTCATTTCCCTAACTTTCTGACAGGGTTTCTCTGCACAGACAGTATACCAGGTCCATGAAGTCATGTCATATCCTCTTGCATAGGTATTCAGGAGCCACTGAGAAGGGACTGGGGATGGCAAAAATCCCCACTATCCCAAACTGGAAGACATACTTTGCACTAGTAAAGATCCAAAGTCATTTAAATGCTCCCCAGAGCAATGTGGAGACTGGGTTTTACACCAAGGCAGAGTAATAAGGTGTTACCATAACAAACAACACAGGTTCAATTCACAAGATAGCTTTCCAGCTTTTTCATTCATTTTTTTCCAGTACATTTTTCATTTCATTTCAAACTGCTTATTTAAAAGTGCATGCTTTTGTCACTCTGACCTGTGTTTTTGTCCAGGCTTAGTATGGTACAATTGATACTAGCCCAGTGTGAACTGCTGTTGGGTCTACTAAAGAGACACAGCATAGTGAGATGATGTTTGTTTCTGCTGAGATTTAATGGCTATTTGACTTGGCAGCTGCTTTCTGAGACATGGTTCTCACAGGGGATCTCTCCATTTCAACAGTCACAGTATAGGTTTCCTCTCTGGTACTCAGTGTCAAACATCTGTTCTCCTCTTATCTTTCCCTACCAGTTTTCCCTGTCTCTGGCATAGGCTGCTGTGGGCCAGGAGTCCCTTTTTTCCCCCTTCAGGATTGTGACAGCAGCTCTTCATTGCTCAGGCCCACTATGACTAGGAGTTCGTAGATATTTCAGGAAACACGGGGAACTACTTTGACCTGCCCTTTTTATCTTTGTCTCGACTGCGTTTCTCTCCACAATGATCCTGAGAGTGCCAGGAGTGATCCTGAGAGTGCCATGGGCACCGTCAGATGATGAAGGGATGAGTCAGGCCCAGCATTTGTGCAGTACTTATCTTTGCACCCACACATTCCCGTGGCTGCATTTTCACTCTGGTCCACTTCCCTGTTTCCTAACATACTGTATTGCCCTGCTTCAGTTCTGCCATCCTTTCCTACACAACTTGTTACAATGGAACCTGGGACAATTTGTTGTGTGTTTAGTTTTTCATTTTTGCTAGCTCAACATAGAATTTAATATAAAGTGATTGTCAACTTAAACTTCTATTCCTTTTCTTCAAGGGCCTGTCTACAGGGTCAAATTAAAATTTTGCATTGCTTGGTCCTTATCTTTGTTATTGATATTTTTCTCTCAATTTTCAAAAGGAATTTCATTTAATATACCTTAACCTCTGGAGCAAGCCTCTAATAGGAAATCTGCCTGTGTATTTTTATGAGGAGAAAAATGAATTCAGCTGGACTTACAGATTTTAGTTTCAGGTTTCTTCAGGAATGATTACAATTACTTTCATAGCCCATACTTAGTCTCCATTTCACACCATTAAGTCATCAAAAGAATATGTAAGGAAATAAAATACCATATTTTCTTGTAATTTATGAGTTTATTTGAGGGTTTGCATAAATATATGAAACTCCATTACCTCCTATTAGTGGAATGAACCTTGCCCCTCTACTAGCTATGTTTGGGACTAGAATTTGGATAGCTGGCAGTTGTCCAGTAAACCAATATCTGTGAAGGCTCTCATCTTTGAAGGCTCAGGCATCTAAGCTTTCATTAAAGCATAAGAAACAGATTTTCATAACTTAAGCACCTTGGGTTTTTTACAAGTAAATAACAGTATTTGAAAAAAAAAAAAGAAATCTGAGTAGGAGGTTTAAGATACTTAAATGCTGCTATGCATGGAAAATCCAATCATACAGTCAGACACAGACATTGGAGGTAGTGGTGAAATGCTGAGCAGATGGGGGAAGAGGACATATGTGCCTAAGTGTGGCAGAAGGGGTTTCAGAATTGTGTTATGGGCCAAGAGTTGATTTGAGAATAGCAGGGCATCATGCTGGTTTATTGTTTCTTAATGTCAAATTATAGTCTTGACTGATGGATACAACAATACCTTCCATTATTTGACATTTATTTTACTGATATTTTAATGTGTAGATTCAGACAACTTCCTCCAGATCTAATGTGTTTTCTAAAATTTTGATGAGAAATGTCATAGACATTCCAGAGGAACTCCAGAACGGACCCCAGATATTCTCATGGAATCCACTTCTGAGATGCAAATTAATGGCTCTGTAGAAAGAAAAAAAACAACCACCCCACATCCTTTTCGATTTTTCTTCTTTTTTTTTTTTTTTTTTTTTTTTTTGTTTTTTTTTTTTTTTGTTGTTGTTGTTGTATTGGGTCTTCCTCCTGAATAAAGAAAGAGATGCCAGGCCTCTCTAATGAGTGCTCGCTTTTGCTCTCTGCCTTTCACAGGAAAGAGCTGATGTCAATGCCTTAACCTTATTCCGATGTTTCAAGTAGAGAAATTAAAGTCTAAGAAAGGAGTGCAACAGAGATATTCCTCTTCTAACTAACCAGACCTGGGATAAAAACAATAGTCAGGTAGTTCCTGCTGTATTTTTACATCAGAAATTATAGTCGATATTTTATGTTAAACTCGTAATTTTTTTCTTGGTCCAACTGAAAACAAAATTTCCAGAGACTATCATATATTGGAGAGGTATTTAAATGAAGACATAAAGAATAGTCATCATGATTACAGAAGGGAAGCATTTCCCAGATATTTTGGCTTGTGGAAAGTTAGACTTTGATTGTGGATGAAGATCGATATTAAAACAAATGCCTCTTTGATATTAATCATGAGAAAAGGGGTACATTCAGTGGCTGAACTCAGCCACAGGATTTAAATGTACATTTAAAACCCATTTTTTCTATCATCTATTCTATTCTGAAGGCAGCATAGCAAAAGGGTGGGTTTACTAAAAGTGTAAACTTGCTGGAAATGTTTTACAGAGTCTTGCACTATGCTTATCCAGAGACAAGGACTACCTTTGGATTTAACTGGAATGGTCTATAATGCCTTTGGAGGCCAGTACATTGAAGTCTTCCCTTTTATCTGCACAGGAAGACACAGGCATGGTACTTACAACAAAGTAGGAACATACGCCAAGATCTGCTGGAGAAAGAACCTCAACAAAGAGTCAGACAATAGGGAAAAGCTTCTCTCTACTTTTGCTGGCCAGATTGCATGTAAAATTCACATAGAGAGACACAGCGTATAAATAAGGCAAGGGCTGCACATTTACCGCAGAAGTTGGTTTGTCTATTGATGTTGCCTCCATAGCAGTCTCATCCTGACCGTATGCCAAATAGCTCCTGGCAGATGCTCAGCTCAGTGAGCCCACATTCCTTAGCTGCTACAGTTTAGCAAATACTTGTAAGAGACAGAGACAGACTGTGAAGCTGCTGTTTCAGAAAGGATCTTGCTTCAGAGGTGGATGATGATTCCATAAAGAAAACAAATGACAGCTACAGGTTCGAGCAAGCAAAGGCAGTTTTGTGCAGAACATGCTGATTTTTGGCATGAGGGACAACTAATTAGTCCCAAACAATGATACTACTCTCAAAAACACAATCCCAAAGTGAGTTCTGAAGGTTATCTTTCAGAAGGAGGAGCAAGTTCTCTAAAAATACACAGGTACTCCTAAATCTTACCTAAACTGTAGGAATATTGCATGTTACAAATAGGATTTTGAAAAGTGATACAAAATTATATCAGGTGGACCTCTAGCTCCAGTTGTTGCCTGTGTAATGCACAAGTTTTAATAAACTATTAATATATGGCATATGAGAGTTTTACACCCAATCCAGGATTTTCTTTAAAGTAGCCAGTTGTTTTTTGGCAATGATGCCAGACTGCTCTCCAGGATGTCTGCTACTGTTTCAGCTATTTTTTTCCAGAACAGACAACTTTTCAGATTCAAGCTAGAAAAGGAAGTTCATTATTTTATTTGAGGAAGAGGAAATACTAACTTGGGCCATTCAGAAGTGATTTGTGGTCCTCTTAAGGACCCTATCTGAGGCACCCCAGAGGTGGACTTAGAAGGGAAAACACTTGAGAGAGAAGAAACTGGAGGAGTAACTGATCACAGGAAAACAGTGATAAAGTCTGGCAACCCAGGGTTAATGTGGAAACCAGCAAGAATCTATCAGGATCACAGAACTTGGCCCAAAGTGAAGCCAATACTTATTGGATGAAGGTTATGAGTGTGGAGTGCTGGAGCAGAGCACCTAGTGCCCTAAATATGCTCCCCAAGATATAAGAATAGACATACTTGTCCTCCAAATCAGACCTCTTCGGACACAGTGAGCAGATGTTTCCTTCACCGTCCTCTGGAAGACAGGGGAATAAATCCTGTAATGACCTGATGTTAGCATCCCAGTGCACAACTTTAACATCCCATCATTTTCCATGTGCAGAAATGTGCTCTCAATAAACTGTGGAAGACATTGGTGCTACAGACTTCCAAAAATCCTTGTGAACCCAACAAAAAAGAGAAAGAACGGTGGACCATAAAATCATTAGACAGGAAGTGAAGCAATAAAAGTTAATAATTTTCCCAACTTGGGCACTGTTTAATATAAATGCTTGCAAACAAAAAAGTGGAAAATTCTCTCCTGTGCTTTTATTCTTTTTTTTTTAATCTGTACTTATTATTGAGGTCTCTTATCTTTAATGTTTCCAGAATAACATTGTAGTCATACATTTCCCATTGTCTTCCTGAGAATTTATGCAATTGAGTAATTTAAAATGTATTTTTGCGGTAGTTCACCCTCTGACATTAATTTTCAAGAAAGCCTAAGTTGGGTCTGTCCTGACCCAGTCTATTTTTTATAGATCTAACTTTTGTTTTTTCCTCTTTTGCATTGTTTGAAAATCTCTGTGCAGGTGTATTTACTCCTCTAAAATGTGGAAGACCTGCCCGCCCTGCCCTCTCCCCTGCACCCCCAAAGATGTTTAGATGCTTCATTTGTGAAACTGAAAAAAAGTAGAGCATTGTGAAGTGCTATTTGTCTGGCTACGGCCATCCCATAAGCACAGCTGTAAGAGGTATGACCTGTCATATTTTAGTTAGAATGGTAATACAAAACCTAAATGATGATAATTTAAATGTCAACAATATCACCATGAAAGCATAAAGGAAGGAAGAGAAATGATCCTAATTATATTTTAAGATTATAGACTCACAAAAAGCAGATTGAAAAGCATTTTGAGAGGTCTAATAGTTTGTCCTTAAGACAGGATAAACTAGACTTAAATCATTCATGGTAGCTATTTTTCTAACTTGTTTTTGGAAACTTCCACTGATAGAAATTCCGCAATATTCCAAGATAATCTTCAGCATCTGTACAGATCAAAAGTTTTTACTTGTGCCTAAACTAAATCTAACTATTTAGGAGTAGGATTTCTTGTCCTTGCTACACAGGCAAGGGTATCAGCCTTCATCAGCAACCTTTTCTATATTTTGGGATTGAAAAATTTTTGTATAACAAATTTCTCTAGATTCTTCTTTTCTTATACATTAGCTCAATCCTGATGAGGTAACCAAATGAGGTCTTTTCATCCAATCAGGATGGAATTCATCTCAGATTATGTAAGCCTAAAAGTCTAAATGTGTCTGTCAGGTCTTTGTCACAGGCAGCTGAAATGCTGTATTTAGATGTATACGGGGTCGATGTGAATCCACAATAGCCACTGGAAATGTAAGGGCTGATTTAGCTGCCTTGCACATAGGTGCCTAATGTCACCTGAGGTACCCAGTGCATCTGAAAGATCCAGATGGGACTGCCAGGTATGACAGAACACCAGTGAGAAAGCTGTGCTTTCCTGAAATGGCATCTGGAGGTCACTGAATGAAGCCCAGTGTAGCCTGGAGAGCTATTCACCTGACAATGTGTACATGCCTACTTTCACGTAAGCTCAATAGCCCTCTGGGTTCCATTGGCTGCTACCCACCCACACAGATGCCAGGTGCCCTAGCACACCTGAGACATGCAGATGTGACCCCGAGGTAAGACAAAAGGCCAACAGTGACATGGTTTTCCGGAGGGGCTGCTGGAGGGCAGGCACAATACCATAGGGTATAAAAAACAGTGCTAGATACCCACTGTGCGTAACTAAGCCAGACAGCACTTCAGTATTTTTCAGCAGCACTGCTGTCTAACTCGTGGATTTCAATGTTGCACTTGTGGTTATTTATATCTAATTTAAAGTGATATTTTGCCCTTGTCCCATTTTGAATTGCACTGTATTTACTTTATACTGTTTTCTCCTTTTGTAAATCATTTTGTATTCTAACCTTGTGTTTCAATGTGCTTGCATCTGCTCTGAGTTTGGTATCATCTGTAAATTTAATAAACATTGCCTCTATTCCACTGTCCAGATAATTAATGAAAATATTAAATAGTGCCAGTTTCAGAACAGACTTCTGTGGAACACCACTTGACACAGCTTTCTATTATAACACTGCACCTCGATACCTACTTTTTCAGTATGGATCTTCAGCTAATTGTATATTCAACTCACAATATTTTGTTCTAGATGAATTTTCACTCATTTTGTAGGGAGAACATGATGTGTGGTAGTGTCACATACATTACTTACATTATGGTATGTGACAACGAATCTGCTTATCCCTTACTACAGATCGAAGTTTCTTTGAAATGACATATTCTTGACAAATGTGTTGACTGTTACTTAGCCTCGTGCTATCTTTTGTATCCTTACCAACAGTTTGCTCGAGAAGTTTTCTGAGTTTGAAAGTATGATGACAGCCCTATAATATTCTGGCTATTTCTTCTTATAGGTAAGCTTTGTGTTTGTCCTCTTAGTAATCTGGAAACGTACCTGTCCTGCACTATTTTTTTTTATTGCTTCACCAGGTTGAAGTCTAAGTACTTCAGGGTAAATTTCACCTGGTCTAGATAAGTAATTTACAAACTAGTAGGATATTATTTTAATTTCTCAAATATTTGAACTTCGTTTGAGGCTTTTTTAGATAAGGGGCCTTTTTAAGCCTTTTTTTTTTTTCCAATGTAAATACTGTCATTGCACAAAGAGTAGAGAAAAGATTGCATCTAAAATAAGCCTGAAAGAAGGATGGTTTATTGTTTTATCCTTATTTTTTTTTGTAAGATAAATGTTTATAAACTTGATTAATAGTATTAATATTGCTAACAGTTGAACAATGTTTGGTTTTAAACATAAAACAAAGCTCTTTATATATTACAAGTCAAGTGTTGGAGGAAATATCTAACATGCTAAAAATATTCTGTGTAGCAATGTTCTAAAATAACAGGCTTATAAATAATAGGAAACATTGTATGTATAACACTAAAGCAACGTTAAGGCTGGGCCAGGCTTACTTTAGTTTTCTTTGCAACAAAGAAAATGAAAGCACAAGGAGAAACTCAGACAGGAATACCAAGCTCTAATAAGATGGTTTTATCAGGACAAAGCTGTCTGGTGCATACCAGATTCTCCTAAAGATGAAATACAAATAAACAAACAACTGCAGATAACACTACATCATCTAAACAGACTGGAAAACAAACTGTTGTACGGCCTGGACAGTCTGTTATACAGACTCGAGACAGATCATAAACAAAAACAAGCTTCTGAAATTTCAAAGGAAAAGCTGAGCCATGATTATATATGCTTTAGAATTTCAGTATGCAGAAAACAAGAAATAGCTTATTAACTCTTACTGCATAAATACCTTGGGAAGCATCTTGATAAAAAGGAATCCTTCTGCTACATTTGGATACAGATGCTGAGAAAAGAAATTCAAACAAACTTTGTATTACATATAAGTACTAGATAACCTGAAAATGCTGCCCTTCTGAATGAACCTTGGGACACTGATGTCATGGAAATGTTTCCTTCTCAAGGAAGGAATGACCTGTAGCTGATTTCAGTTCAGAAGCAAATCAAGGGATTCATATATTTTGTTGTCAAAATCAAACTGCTGAAGTTAGTCCAAAACTTCTGGGTAAACACCAAAAGACAGACTGTTTGCAAGGTGCCATAAGGTGTTGGAATGGACTGGAAGAGCTCATTTCCTGTTCTGTATTGGTCCCACTTGCTACCATATTTAAGAACTTAAGTAGATAAACTACTCAGTATGTCTCAAGTTCTTAATCCCTAGGGGAAAAGAGAAGAATGAGATACGTAATATTGTTCTAAATGAAATCTTAAATTTTATTTAGACTGAGTGATCAGGTACTGTGAACTTCCAAAAGAACTGAAAAATTCACCACATCAATGGTCTCAGTGGATAAGTAACAAAGAATTTCTCTTCTTGTACCCAAGTGATCATTTGGTTATTTTATATTAGGTACTTTTGAGAAAGCATTTTTTTGAGTTTGAAACTTTATGAATTACTTAAAAGTTTCACTAAAAACTTTCTTCAGTTTGCATGGTTTATTTGGTTTTAAAGATAGAGACTGTAAACACTAATCAGAAAATTTTCATCTTGCTGTATTTTTTTTATAATACACTTTTTAATTTGAGCCATAACATTTGTGGGGCAAAAAATTGTGCGGGAAAATTTTTATAATGAGATTTACAGTTCCTAAGCTTTACAGTCATTTATGACAAAATGATGAGAAAGAGATAGAAACTGGCCCATGGAAGAGAAACTCAAGGAGGAACGCTGAACTGATCACTTCTCCTTTAAAAACATGCACAGAGACAGAGCTGAGGTACTCAATGACTTTTTTGCCTCAGTCTTCACTGGCAAGGACCGCAGCCACACTGCCCATGACACAGAATGCAAAGGCGAGGATTGGGAAAATGGAGAACCGCTCACTGTAGAAGAAGATCAAGTGCGGGACCACCTGAGGAACCTGAAGGTGCACGAGTCCATGGGACCTGATGAGATACATCCGCGGGTCCTGAGGGAACTGGCAAATCAAGTCGCTAATCTACTAGCCATCATATTTGAGAAGTCGTGGCAGTCTGGCGAGGTTCCTGCTGACTGGAAAGGGGAAACATAACCACTACTTTCAAAAAGGGAAATAAGAAAGACACAGGGAACTACAGGCCAGTCAGTCTCACCTCTGTGCCTGGCAAGATCATGGAGTAGATCCTCCTAGAAACTCTGCTGAAGCACATAGAAATCAAGGAGGTGATTGGTGACAGCCAGCATGGCTTCACCAAGGGCAAGTCATGCCTGACAAACTTGGTGGCCTGCTACGAAGGGGTTACAGCAGCAGCGGACAAGGAAAGATCAACTGATGTCATCTACCTGGACTTGTGCAAAGCGCTTGACACTGTCCCACACGATATCCTGGTCTCTAAATTGAAGAGACATGGATTTGACAAATGGACCACTTGGTGGATAAAGAACTGGCTGGTCGGTCGCACTCAATGGCTCGATGTCCAAGTGGAGACCAGTGAGGAGTGGCATTCCTCAGGGGTTGGTACTGGGACCTGTACTGTTCAACATCTTTGACATGGACAGTGGGGTCGAGTGCACCCTCAGCAAGTTTGCCAATGATAACAAGCTGTTTGGTGAGGTAGACACGCTGGAGGGGAGGGATGCCATCCAGAGGGACCTGGACAGGCTGGAGAGGTGGGCCTGAGCCAACCTCATGCAGTTCAACAAGGCCAAGTGCAAGGTCTTACATCTGGGTCGGGGCAATCCCAAGCACAAATACAGGCTGGGCGGGGAATGCAGCAGGACAATGGGCTGGAGAGCAGCCCTGAGGAGAAGGACCTGGGTGTGCTGATCGACGAGAAGCTCAACATGAGCCAGCAATGTGCGATCGCAGCCCAGAAGGCCAAGCGCATCCTGGGCTGCATCAAAAGTGTGGCCAGCAGGGCGAGGGAGGTGATTCTGCCCCTCTACTCCACTCTCATGAGACCCCACCTGGAGTACTGCATCCAGCTCTGGAGTCCCCAACATAGGAAGGACATGGACCTGTTGGAGCGTGTCCAGAGGAGAGCCACGAGGATGATCCAAGGGCTGGAGCACCTCTCCTATGAGAAGAGGCTGAAAGAGTTGGGGCCGTTCAGCCTGGAGAAGAGAAGGCTCCGGGGAGATCTCATAGCAGCTTTCCGGTACCTAAAGGGGACCTTTAGTGATATGTTGTGATAGGACAAGGGGGAATGGCTTTAAACTGGAAGAGAACAGGTTTAGATTGAACATTAGGAAGAAGTTTTTCACTTTGAGGGTGGTAAGGCACTGGAACAGGTTGCCCAGAGAGGTTGTGGAGGCCCCATCCCTGGAGGTGTTCAAGGCCAGGCTGGACGTGGCCTTGGGCAACCTGGTCTAGTGGGAGGTGTCCCTGCCTATGGCAGGGGGTTGGAACTCGATGATCTTCAAGGTCCTTTCCAACCTAAATCATTCTATGATTCTATGATTCTGGCAATTTTTTTTCTTTAAAAGAAAAAACCCAAAATATCTTGGTTTTAGTCCAGTGTAGAAGTATAAACATGTTAAATATTCAAGTTTTGCAAAACAGAATTGTTGTTCTCCAGCTTGCCCTGTCACTGAGATCAGAAAATTCATTCAACTACTTTAACAGTAACTGTGCTATAAGAAAGAATATAAGTATGCCAAGCATAAAATTTTTCAGATCAAGCTTAATTTTTTTGTAGCCCATAAGATAGAGACTTTCACAGAGAATGAAGCTTAAAATAATGGTATGATTTATAGGGTAAAATGATTATTATTGTTTTATCATTTTGCTAAGGTAACATAAAAATTGATTGTAAATCAAGAAGAGGATTACACAATATCTGTATTTATACCATCAGTGAATTTCAATATAAATTAGAAGTTTAGTTTTAAACATGTTCTCTCTCTTTCTTTCTTCCTTTTTTTCTTTCTCTCTTTCTTTCTTTCTTTTTATTTTTTTTCCTTTTATTTTATGTTTGCATATGGAACAAATGAAAAAAAGTTTAACAGTATAATATCAACATACAGGAAAACAACTTTTAATGTAATTGACATTTAAGTAATTCAATAGTTTTTTATATACTTATCTTAATGATGGTTGTACTCGGCTGGACTTCTGATTGATGTTCTTTGATTGCTTTGATCAACATAAATCTGGACTTACTGATTAAGAAAGACAGGCAAAGGAAGCACAATTTTCTGTTGGGATTCAAGATTAACTGCCCTAGAAATTTAGAATAAATGTTGCACCTTATAATGTGAATTGGATTCATTATTCTTTGATTTATTATTTATTGATACATTTTCATACCATATGGAAAATTCATCAATTAACCTTTGCTAGCAATATATAATAGCTTTCATGTAGTTTCTGTGATTTCTAATTTGTTTTTAAATTGCATAGGGATAAATATGTTGAAGTTTGTGGTTTATCTAAACAACTTGACATTTATGATTGCATAAGATGCATGCTACAGTTAACCGATGAATTACCTTTATTTAGATTATGTATTTTATATTTTATTCAGTCCAATGTTCACATACCTTGCAATGTTTTCACACTACCTAGGTTTATGTGCTTTATTTGACTGCTGACAAAGTGTGGAATTTTAATCTGTTATTGTAACAGCTTGAAATGAAGAGAAATTTTTGTTATACTTTTATTGCTGCTTAAGTTGCTGCCAGAAAATCTGATTGAAAGTACAGAGAAAGCAGCCATGAAGAGGAAAGTGCAAGCAATCTTCCATTCTCTATATTATGGCCTGACACATATTAGATCAGTGTCTTTTTGTGCAACAGACAGTCTAGGATAATGAATATCAATTTCATGCATGTTACACACAGGCAAGTCTTATTGCTCACCTTTTTCCTACAGTTTTCTTAAAAATCGGACTGGATTATGAAGTCTACTTCGGTTGCCACATTCTTAGTATGAAGTAAAAAGACATTTTGCCCAAACCTTTCCTGGCAAGAGCTTAAATTTAGTAATATATTCCTATGAAAAAAAAAAAATGAACAATTTCTTTTATGGAAAGGGAACTCAGGTGTGCAGGCTGGAAAGCTGCCACTCTGCACTCCTAACAGGTCTCTGTCTTGAATGATAAGGGGACAAGGACTTGCCAGCCTGCTACAGAGACACTTACCAAGCAATTTAGATGCAGCCTTACTTACTGAACTCCACATTAAATGTAGATAGATTTTTTTGCTCCATATATTTTGACTGCATGTTCTCCAGGGCACTGCACAGAAATCTGAGAAGCAATTCAGGTGCCTAGCATGGGTGTCTGGTGTCTTTTTAGATGCCATACAGTGCATAAAACATTTACACAGGACTGACAGGACCTAACTGTGATTCCCATCTTTTGGAGGAGCTTCAGGAGGGCAGACAAAATACTTTAGGGTATCTGAAATAGCATCAAGCACCTTTGTTCAGACTCCTATTTTCTCACCCATTCATAATTTTAGAAAACATTTTCTCTCTTATGTCAATATTATTCTTACATAAGTAGTGAATTTAGATTTTGATAAATTTGACTATTTCTGCTTTTCTCCTGTTCTGGCTATTTATGCTCGTGATGTTATATTTGTTTGCTATGGAGATGATCATAATGTCACATTAGGTCACACTGTGATCTCACTGTGATCTGTAATCACACACAGTGTAAGCTGCATTAACTAAACTCCACCTATTTTCATGTGAATTTGTTTATTGCCAAACAATTTGAGTGTGTGTGTGGAAGAAACAGAACTCCCCTCCTGCCCCCAAGGAGAAAATAGAAAATGTTTTGTAGCTAAGAGCCTTATTGCTGAGGTAGAGCAGCTTCTTCCACAGGAATATTCTCATCCCAAGATGCTCAGTACATGGCATACAAGTCTGAGTTGAAGCTGGTCTGGGCTAAGCTTTCTCCCCACGGTTTTAAATAGATCCATATTTATGGAGCTATTCAGAAAAAGCAATATGTTTTGCACATATATTCTGCTTCTCATGTTTCTCCTTGCAAAGGAGAAGTCCCAGTTTGACTCACTATGTTTTCCTCATATTTTGCCTAAGTGACACAGAATATTTACAAGCACAGTAGCTACTGACTTACTTTGCAAAGCAAAGACTCTTATATAGTTACCTAAATGCCCGTTCCACCTTCACCTTCTTCACAGACCACAAAACTGCCTCTAGGGACCTAATTTTAACTTTTCTTCTCTGATAATTATACCCATTTCTGTGTAACCCCATTGCTGTTGAAGTGCAATGCGGTGAAGATAACATGTTTCTTTACAAATGTTGACTTGCAACACATGGTTGAAATTACATTTTTGATAGGATCAACTGTCTGACAACTTTACCTTCTAGTAGAGAAGGCTCTTTAAGGGTGTATCCCAGAGGAGCAGGACTCAGGAGGTCCAACCTCTAGGGGCGTTCCTGCCTGTCGGTCTGTCCAGTTACCTTGGCAAGTCATTCCAACACCCTGTGCTTCAGTTCCCCCATTTGTAAAAAGAGGGACACTCTCACATTTTTGTTGAAGGCGTTTGACAAAGTGTTAGCTTTTGTTATTCTACAGACCAATAGCATGTCAAGACCAGCCTTATACGTACCAGAGAAAGGTACTAAGCATTTTCTGATGATCATATGTGTATGGCTTCTGATACCGAATTTTACAAAATTGCCAAAAATAGGTATCACTGTTTTTATTTTCTACCCTGAAGGTGGTAAAAATAACTTATTTCTCAGCAGTGAGAGAAAACGCAAAACTAATTAACAAGAATGGTTATAAGTTTGACACCTTGAAAGACTACCTCAATTAAAAGGATAAATTAACTGGATTTCTTGAATTTGGCTTACAACGCAATTTAATAAAAGAAAAAGTGCATAGAAATCCAACCTTTCAGCATCATTTCAATTTCCAGATTTTTGCACATGTTATCAACATGGCCTTTTTTTATGTTGCTATTGCTGTAGCCATATTTATAAGAAATCCCAGGAAACCATGGTTTTACAATGGATGTAAGGTAAAAAATGTGCATAGGCCTGAAATCTTTCCTGTTTTATGTGGCTTCTCCATAGCTACTTTGCATTTTACTGTTTCTACACATTTTATGTAAAAGTCTAAATTTAAGACATAAAAGTCAAGCAAACTAAAATTAAAACAATTTCTCTTTTAACAATTTTATAAGTAAAATAGTGCATTTTTCAAGGAAAATAATATATGCTGTTATTTTCACTAATGTGTTTAACAGTCTCACCCATAACTAAATTTAGCTGTCACTGCTAAGATTGCTTATTCTAGATCACAATCACTGCGCAAAGGAGTGATTCTAGTACTGGGTTCACCTAATGTTTTAGCAGAAACTTCCTCCATAGGACATGTAACGAGCTGCATTAAATTATAGTTTACACAGGATACAAATAATTCCTTCCTGACTGCAACATGGTATCAGAGTATACCCTACAACAAGAGATCTGATTAGCCGTATCGTTATCTTAGCTACCATAGTTACAAATGTTATTAGTGGGTACAAAATTATCCATGTTTTTTTTTTTAAGACGTAGTTGAAATACATTCTGTCATGATTTTCTGCAGTACTAACTCTGTTTTCTGAGACTTTTTGGGGTAGAAATGTCTTTTATAAAACACTGGATATTTCTCTTCTGTTTATTTCATTTTGTGATGTTATTTTTTTTTCAATATACCGTGGGACAGGCCAGATGACAGTAACTACTTTTTTCTTGGGTTTTGCCTTATGTTTTATATTGTATCAATAACCTGATTCAAGTCCCTTTCAATATTTCTCTTTTCCTGACTAAAAAATTCAACCTATTGCATGTTTTATTACATGTAAATTCTGCCATACATCTCAGCCATCTTTGCTGGCCTTAGCTGGCCCTATTTCTCTTCCAAATGTGTCTTAATGTCTTTATATATAAACCTCTTAAACATAAAAGATCATAATGATTTCTGAGTGGTTGTTGCAGGCCATTCGGTCAATGGTCTGTGAACTCAAGTATCTCTAAGTAAACCAGAAACAGTTAGGTCATAATAGCTGTGAAACAAAAAATTGGTACATCTGAATTTTAATAACACCCTAATTATATATTTATTCCTTTCAGTAAAACCACTTAGAACTTCTATAATTTTGCATGATTTCCTGTAATGTCTCTCACAAAGTAGTCAACATCTGCTGGTTCCATGATCTGAAAAAAATAAATTTAAAAACGAGTACTGACTTGGTAACTCCTAAAGCGTCCTTTCTTCAGAGCTGTTTGGAGAGGAAGGTAATTCAAATCATCTTGCAAATGGACAGCAGTACACTTTTAATCAAAGATGCAAGACAGCCTCCACAAAAATATGTTGTTTTGCGGTAGATGAAATCAGTTGTACCTTGATTAGCACTTAAAGACCAGCTTTATGGATTCTGTGATCAGGTTTTGTGGGAGCATATCTAGGGTATGTACAGTGAAAGACTTATGTATCTAGAACAAGAGTTAGGTAACCTAACTCAGAAATCATGATCTGTCAGAAACCATTTGGGTCAGTTGCTGCCTGAATTGCGCAGGTTCCTTTAGGTTTGACTCTACATATTGCTAGAGCTCTTCTTCTGCACATACCCAAGCCTGGGCACTTGGCATCCTCCTGCTGAAGAACCAGCTCTAGAATCCAGGGCTGGAGTTTGTCCCATTTACAGATGTAGGCATGGACACTGTAGAGATGCTCAAGGAAGCCTGTGATATACGGCTTTTTAAACATAAATTGGGTAAGAAAAAAAAACCCAACAAAATACAACAAACAAAACCCACTCTCAGGACATGTTTAAGCCGATCTATTAAGCTGATCTAGATGTCTACCTTGGAATGTAATGAATTAGGCTTTAGAAGTGCCTATGTCTTCCAAAAGGCTCTATAAGGGAGGTTTTGAAGGTCATTTGAGATGTAGACATCTTCCTTTTACCAAATGAATCCTACGTACAGACAGATGTGGCTCACTAGAATTCTTTGGCATACGTGCTGGCAGTGTGCATTTCAGGTAGCATAAGGAGCCTGTATTTAGTCAAATTAACTCCACCATTTGTAATCTTTTGACTGAGGGATCAAATCTGGAACGAACTCCCAGACATACCTGCCATGCGCCAACAGATATGGACTTCCCACAGAAATTTAGCAGAGGCCACTTCGTTAAAAGCAAGGATAACATAATTGTGGTGATTGCTCCTATCTCTCATGTAATGGGTTAAAATTTTCTTCAGCCAGAATGGCTATAAAACTGTATACTTCAGTCACCTGTGAAGTTTCCTCAGTACCAAACATAGGATCATATGCAACATAAAGTGCTGGAAAAAGGAATAGGTAAAAGTGATAAAATAATGCCACTCTGCAAAATGCAAAGACATTTTAAAAGATTCATTGCGTAGGAAAAGTAAAAAAAAAATGACAAGAATCATGAGAAAGCAAAGCCTTAAAGCCTTAAAACCTCAAAACCCAGCCTTAGAGTCCTGGGGTTTGCCCTCAGCTACCAAGAATGTTAAGATGTTTCATAAATTTATTTTCGAATATAAAAGTAATAAAAAAATCCCTGAGGCAGGATATAGAAAATAAAGTGAGTGTAATTTCCTAAACAGGCACTCTTAGTAGGCCACCACCTTATTCTTTTGCTCTGGTCACTATGTGGCAACTTCTGAAGAGGCTTATGGGCCTTAGACCCTTAAAGTCATTTCCAGAAAGAAGTGGGATCTCAGATCCTACTCTTGTCCTGACCTCCAATATTTCCTTTGGTCAGTGGCTAGCTCAGAAGGTCGTTTTTTTGATTGGCCCTCCAATGTTCCTCATGCTGCTGTTTAACACTATAGGCAGGGCAGATGGATTCCAGGTACTTGGAATCGATAAATGAAAATACATATTGCAATTGAAAAATCTAGCCCCAAAATTACACCTCACCATGAAAAACAGTATCAGTTTCCTGCCTTCCAAAAATAGTTGCATAATTGGTATCTCTTGATACTTTTCTGTGCAGGATTATAAAAGCAATGTTTTTGTTTTCCTGTAAAATATTGACGCTGGGAAAGTCTCATGTAGATATGCAGCAATTTCAACTAATTTGCTTAAGTTTTTTGGAAAAAAAAAATCAGTCTTGGGAAAAGATCTTAGAAGAATTCTTTGGTGTAATTTGTTTCTGCCTTCCCTAGCTTGTACGTTTGTATAGCAGTCTGTGCTAAATGAGAGATATTAAGGTAATAAAGTTCTTAATTTAAGTTATATCACTGAAATGACAGTTATGAGAATGAGAGAGTCACCTAATGCTGTAATTAATATTACTAGTTAGACTGCCTTACATTCTGAGAGATTAAAAAGAAACAAACAAAGAAATTATGTCTATAGAAAGAATTGCTGCTAATTCATAAGAAGTGGAATCACCAACGTGAAGTCAGTTATAAGACTGATCTTCTTCCACCTTTTGCTTAAAGACAGCATCCCAAGAAACCCCATTCTTCCATTTCCAAGTCTCTGTCAAATGTTTTTTTTTTTCTTCTCTTCTTGGGAACCATACTCATACTTGATGTTTGGCTGTCACGGTCTATTTTGGGTTCTCCATGTACTCCATATTCTTACCCAAACTAAGTGTACCACATTACTCCTTGGGAAGACGCACCCTCTCCTTTCAGAGGGTTTCATCTGACCCAGGGTGTCACATCCCAGAAGGAGCCATATCTCCACTAGTAAATTAAAGCTGTATTTGATTGTTCTCTGGAAACAAGGATAACTGCCTTGGAAATGCTTAAGTCCAAATTGCTAAGCTCTTATTTATTAATTGGGTGACTATGGCCAAACTGATTAATGAGAATAACCCCAGGTCTCTGCTAACTTCCAAACACGGATCTAGCATAAATGTCCCAGGCTACATCATTCAAGGGATTTTCTCAATTTCAATGGAAGAGATGATTGAATTCTAGAGAAGGGGAAAGTTCTGTGGATTCTTTTAATTCATTAGTATAGACACAATTGCTGCTATTTCTCCCTACTGCTCAGCTCAATACTTTGTGAAAAACCTACAGACACAGTTAGCTCTAAAGAACCATATAAAAGAAATAATGATCTTTCTTAAGGCACCAAAACTTTTCATGGTGACATGGAGACTGGGAGACTGCAAAAGGGGAATCTCCTTAGGGAGTTATACATTAAAGACTGTTGTCCAGTTTGAAATGTGAGTGAACTACTTTATTTGTGCAAATTTCTATTGAACTAAGAGTTCTGGGAGCCTTTGTTGAACTCAGGGACATGAGGGCTGTAGCTACTACTTTTGAACTAAATTCTAATACATGCTCTCTTCTTCTTCTCATTGTAAAGATGAGAGTAGAAAGGAGGAATTAGATGTGCTTTTCTTCTTTTTGGAGTAGCTGGTGTCACTGGAGCTAACTTCTCAGTCAAATTCCTGGTATAGGAAGACAGAAAATTAACATACAAGATCCCACACAATGCTGTGACTCACAGCCTTTGCACCTCTGTGCTTCATCTTGAACATCCACTCCAGACAGGCTAGAAAAATGGTCTCAGTTTTCACACATATTAAATCACCAGGAAGGTTTTTGTTTGCACTGTTTTTTGTTTATTTGTTTGTTTTCACAGTAAGAATGCAGTCGAGACAAATTAGTCTGCCAGGATTATGACCCTTGATTTCAGCAGAATTGTGAGTTGGTGAATGGAAAGGGGGCAGCTAGACTTAAACAAATTAGAATGACACAGAAGGTGTGGAAAATGAAAAAAGAAATCCTTAAAAACTCTCAAAATATTCTTAAAAACTCAGCCCAGTTGAAATCCAAAGAAACAGGGAACACATGAAGACAAATATGCTTCTGACCTACAGGTGATTTATGATTAAACTCTTTGATTTTTCTGTAGATGGCTTTGAGAATCCTGGAACATCCAGATCATAAATCTAGTAATGGTAGACATTTGGGAGTAGGATAAAAATACTCTTAAATATGGTATAGAGACAAAAAACTATTTTAACAAGTATATGTAGTTCTGAATTTCAATGACCTTCGCATGCTCTAAATGAACCTCTAGCATTCATAATAGCAAACTTTTAATAATAATTGCCCTATTAACCATTCAGGTTCTTATGCCTTGGGAGATCTTAAGTTTGGACATTTAAATTATGCCTAAATGACTGTCTCACAGTCATTAAGCAACATTTTCTGCATTTCCTGTTGAAGTAGTATACAGTACCACCTTGAATTTACCCTCCATTCCTGTACATCTAATGGATATTTCTAATCCATTGTTAACATTTGAACTTGAGTGTGATTTAGATTTCCTGGCATAATGTGTGCTATGCTATTGTAAATTAATAGTCGCTTTAACTTCACTAGTGCCCAAAGTTAAATGTCAGAAAACCATATTTGCATTTATACACAGAATAATTACAAGCTGATCAGAAGAGTGTAATTAGGGATACCAATGTAAAATGTTAACGAAGAGCCCACATGTTTGCCGAAAAAAAAATCAATAGAAGCAAACAATAAAGAAGAAGATGAATTTTATGTTGTATAAGGTGAAGAACTGCAAAAACTTACAAAACTGTTGTAATTCATTTCAACCAGATATTCAAATTAATTCTTACCTGGTGAAAATGTTATATGTTCCCTCTAATAATTTTTTTTTTTTTGAGAACTCTTAACAACACATGAAGAGCTGCAGATCTTGACTGACTTAATGTATTTAAATTTCCCTTATGGAGAACTGGATTTGAAGTGCTTGGGATTACAATCGAAATGAATTTGATGGTTCAGCTCAGCCTCTAATGGATTACAGTATGAATGTCATCAACTTCATATTACAGTAAAAAGTGTGATCTCCTTCCAAATTTAGAAGTCTTTAACTGAACAGAGTGGCTGAAGTCCATCTTTTGATCCCAGAAAGAATGCAAAGAGGGTATTAATACCAGTCCTCATTCAGAAGAGTCTATTTGCTGAGCACCTGCTTTCTTGACATGGGATGACATTAACTGAAATCTGAAGAAACATTTAAAAATATCAAATTAGCCACAAGATGTGAATCATAATTTTACAATGCTGGAATTAAATGTTGATATGCGAGGTGTTAGAAAAAAATGTT
Source organism: Anarhynchus alexandrinus (assembly GCA_008711295.1). Lineage (NCBI taxonomy): Eukaryota > Metazoa > Chordata > Aves > Charadriiformes > Charadriidae > Anarhynchus > Anarhynchus alexandrinus. The sequence goes on from VUYV01000040.1 coordinate 1,465,251, forward strand.
TCTGCTATTGGTTGTCCCTTTTTCTCTTTTTATTTTTAGATGCATTTGGAATTCTGCATCTGTAAATAGAATTGTGTGAAGTATGGGTGAAACTGAAGCTGAAAAAATACAACAAAACTTTGAGACAATAACACATATCTGCTTTAAGAAGCAAATTGGCTTCAGCAGTGTCTGTATTTTCCCTTTGTAACATGTCTCCTCTATCTGTAAGTATGACATTTTCTGGCAGGATTTTTTTGTGGAAATAGATAATACTAAGCTAATAGAAGGGAATAGTCATACAAAGTGAGTTCACTAACATAATTCACATTTCCAATCAGGCAATAACAGCAGTGTCAACATAACTTCAATTCAATATGATTCCTGTTTTGAATTTCAAGTACTCAACAAATGGCTCACAAGTAATTATTCTTAGGAACTGTATGTCACATAACTACCTAAAGATATATGGAGAAAATTAGATCTAGCTCTAAATTAACTCATAAACATAAAACAGAAGTAAAACTCTTCTAATGGAAATATTTGATAGAATTGTGACCTCAGCTTTACCTTTGATAAACTGGACTTTTGTGTTCGGCCATGACACCTACAATATACTGGTTTCTGTGTTTTGAACAGTATCATGCTATCCAAACCATGAGGTTAGCTGACATATTCAGCAACTCAGCTATGGGTTCCTTTCTGCTCTTTGATTTTGCATCAAAATAGGCAGCTTGGTATCAGGAATCCTGGGTAACTCAAATTTATGTATTTTTGTTTTAAACTGAGACTCCAGAGTAAAAAGCTAGATGAAAAACTGTGTGCACTGAAGGTGAAGAAAATGTTTGCATCAACCCTCGCACTGTGAAACTGCAGAACGATGTACAGCTCAAGATATGACTCAGGCTCACTTAAGCAAATCCACCATGAAAGGTCAAAATCACTTATGGGGGTTAAACACGAATAAAATGTCATTTTACTAGTTTTTCTAATCCTCAAAAGATTCAGAAGATGTTTTAGGTTTTCTCTGAAGGCATTTGCTTATTGCACTGACACAGCAAGGATCTGATTCAAATATGTATTGTGTAAGTGGAATAAGGTGAGAGCAGAAATTGCAGAATCACAGGGGAGGGTATTCCCAGTACCTGCTGATGAACTCGGGACTAGGCATGCCAAAGATCAGCTTCATCAGACAAATTTATAAACCCAGGTGAAGGTATTTGTTTAATAACTACATATATATATAAAAGAGAAAAGTGATAAAATGTTGTTATCCCTGCTCTCAGAAAAAAGGCAATGAACTCGTGCAGGGGCTTGAAAATTTGTTGGTGATGAACTCTTGAATGGCTGCATGGCTGACTTTGTGGCAGCAGAAAAGAGGAAATGGTTTCTTACCTTGCAGGGGCAGTGTTCATACTGGGATTGAGTTAAAGGTTCTTACATTTTGCTTCTTTAATGCAGAGTAAATTGAATTCCAGGAAATTTTTGAAAAAAGTGCCCCAAAGGCTATTGTAGCCCTACATACATGTGTAGCTGAGTTTGAACCTTGAACATCTGAAGCTACCATTTGTCAAGAGGCAATAGCCTGCTAGGACTGGTGGTAGAGATAGGGCACGCCTTTCAGATGGAGTAGCACAGAGGTGATGATCTGCGTTTCTATAGACTGAGCAGGAACTTCCTGCAGAGGTCTGGGACCTTTTCAGTTACGCCATTTCCAAACACTAGGACTTCACAGAGTCATAGACTGATGACAAATTCTGAGCGGGTGTTCCAGAAGAGAGAGCAGGGCTGTGATGAGCCACAGGTACATTTGTTCTTTATACACCCATGCTGACAGATAAGGAAAATGAGATAAAGAGCTACAGCCCAAGAAAATAGCCAGGGACATTATGGCCATATTATGTGAATGCATGACCTGCTTTCTTTTACTCCTAGGAAAGTTTTCTGTTTTGCACATGAACTCAGTATGTTCAGGAGAAGAATAGACTGTTAAAGGCACATGAAAGGAAGCATTTAATTTCCCCAGGTTTCTGAATAGATGTTTTTAGGTGGAAGAGTTGTCTTTATATTAAAGACCTTATATTTTAAGTCAGTCCCAGGCGTCACCAGCCACAACATCATCAGCTCTTCTGTAGAGCCAGATACTTTTGGTCTTAATGTCAATCTCTTAATCAGAGTACGTTCCAAAATAAACTCTCATGGATTCAGCTCATGATTTTAGGACAAGCATTAGAATGACCAATTTCCATTCAACGGCAACCACAAGCAAGCCCATTTATATAGGCTGCATGTTAGTATTCAATGTTCCTCAGTACACCCAAAACTTCCTAGCAAGAAAGCCTGAGTTAGATCAGTTAATAAATGTACATATAGCACATCTTCACTAAAAAAAAATACAGACAAAGAAAACACACTGTTAGCTAAACGTTGCTTTTCCAGGAAAGAGATAGAAAGAGATTATCTGTCTAGGCCCTCTGAGGATGGTATTCTGTAGAAGGTCTTAGACTCAGATCATGGACTTGCAATTGCCATAGACATTTACATGCTAGAATGAGAAAGCCTGCCTTTCAGACAGGAAACAAGAATTTCAAGAACATGTTTGAATGACTTGAAAACCTTTCAGCATTTCTGCCACCCCAAGATCTAAATTTAGATCACTCCTTCCTTGCTCCTTCCTAATGTCCATTTCCGAAACCATAGACCATTTTCTTGCTGTATAGCAGATCCAGGTTTGTGCCGGCTCTCACAACACGTTAACCTCTGACTCAAGGATGTGTTTTTAGCATCAAGGATGAACTATCTGACCATGCTGCAGTCAAGAGTTCTTGTGGAGAGTGGGTATGATAAGGAAAAAACACTCTTGTTCTGAATCAGTTTCCACAAAAACATTTTCTGACAAACAGGCTATTTTTAAATTGATGTGTTTTTTTCCTTCATGTAGCTCCACTACCATGGACCATATTATACATTTTTGCTTCCAAACTGTGCTGTTGTGTGCCATCTCCACATCATTCACAGACTTTTGGTGAAAGCAGCCAAATCTTTCTAAGATCTGTAATTCAGATCTTCCATGTGAGTAACACATTAATGTAAAACGCAAGCAAAAGACAACAGAAGAAGACTGCCTAACAAATTCAGTGGTGTGCAATGCTGGTTCCTGAAGCCATAGTTGTCATACTTTTTAAATTACGCTTATGAATTTTATAGCAGTGATGATCACATGAGTATGGACAATGTTAATTCAAGTTTTCATCTCATTTGTTACTGTAGTATGCCATTTTGCACTAATTTTGTACACAAAGATATTCCAAATAGCCAGTTAGTCTCTCTTAGTGTCATTGGACACTTACTTTGCAGTAAAGAGCTGTTGACTTCTTGTAAAATTAACCTTTGCCTAAAACGGCTAGTAAAAGGAATAAAAATAATTGCCTGTTGAAGTTTGAGATTTTGTAAAAGACTTTCATATGGCAGTTGGAATCAGAGCATTTTCAGAGGCAAAACCCTAAACTATGAAGAAGATATTTTTAAATGAAAAAAAAAAAAAACCAACAAAAAAACATTAGTTTTGATAAGCCTTCAAGGGAGTTCACTTTAGAATAAACCCATGCACAGCTATACCTATTTCCTGCCTAAAGTTCTTCTGTCTCTCAAAAGCCTGATGCATAGTAATTTTTCTGTGTTGTATGCTACACAGTAAAATGTGCATTCTTCTTAACACATAATTAGTTCTCTTGGGGCTCACACAAATTGCAGTTCTTATACACCTGTGGCTAGTACAAAGTAAATTTGAGGATTGAAAGCCTTAGGATCATGTCAATCTCTACAAACTGCCCACCTGTGATAAGCGTGGACTTGCCCTTTGAATGTTTTATTGAGCTACTAAATAAATAAATTAATAAATCATCCTTCTCTGGAACTCAAGGTCCAAAGGCATATTACCCCTATGTTCGAAGATAAAACATGCAAGCCATTGCAAAGCATTTTATACAAATATGTCCATAATTCAGATATTAGTGCTAAGTTTGGAGCTGCAAACTGAGGAACTGGGAACTCTGATCTCTTGGGAGGCTCACACAAAGATAAATGAGGAGAATGTTCTTATTTATGCTCACCTATTCACCCTTGAAGAGGGAGGCTTCTATATGTTTCCCTAGTTTAATAGGAATGAGATACTAAACTAATTAGGGAGCCCATACCAGAAGATGGTGAAAGCTGTTTCTCTGAATAGAACTGTAATTATATAAAAAAAAAATAATAAGAATAGTTATGTTTAATTGGATAAACTAAACCTAATGCATGTACCACATTTAATAACTTCATGGGGACCTTGTAATCATTACTCAGTCAAGCCAGAAAATATGAAACAATGTCAAGACCATCAAAACAGAGTAAGAGTAATTAATGAAAAGGTGCTGTCAGTTTTGAGGTTTATTCCCTAGGTTGGATGACTTTGTTGTTCTCTCTCAGTGAGTAACTGTTCTTGGCTAGATCTAATAATTCAATGCACAATTTCTTAACCGAATGTCTGTGGATTCAGCAATATCACTATGGGTTATAGGATCCTTCTTTTCCAGATTACTGTTTCAAACCAGACCTCAAAGGGCAGTGAATTGCTTTGGTCTATGTGAAACGAGCTTGGTGATATATGGCTGTTGACTCATGAAAAGAAACATTACAGCTATTGCTATTTGACATATCTTTTGGAAATCTCAGCCAAGTAATCTAGGATAGCTACACTCAAATGTTGAACTCTTATCTTTATGGTAAGCTTAATTTCATCTGATTTTTGAGTGCTGTGGTTTTATGTGAATAAAGACAGGACATCACAGGGCAGTAAATTGTCACTTTATTAAGCACTACATTTGCTTTTGAAAATCTATATTTCTTATACACATCCTTAAAATCTATCTATTAATCAATAATTCAAAATACACTTCTATAGCTATATCTTGCCCATTTTAGGTTATTGCTATGTGAAACTGTGGTATGCTGGGGGATCTCCCTTCTGCTCCCCATGTGTTAGAGTACTGGGACCAATCCATTAGATTTAAAAAGATCAGATATGCTAGACCATATGTGTAGGAAGGATCTTTATTGTTCACTCTGTTATCACAAGATTAATTCAGTCTTTTGAAAAAATAACAGGAAATGCCTGTTTCTCAGCTGTTTGCACCTTTTCTTTTAAGAAAAGAAATCATGCCAAAAAAGTGTAGGGGGAGAGGGTGGGAAGTAGAAATTTATTGGAAATTGACTGATTAGTGCTTCCTGGAATTCCTATAGAAATATATAAAGCAGTGGAAGGTATTTGAAAAGCTCCCTTGCTGTACTGCAGTGATTTTTGCAGTGTGGCTAATGGACTTATATTTGCCCATCTTTTGGACTCTCACCTAGAAATAAATTACATGCTGTGATTTCTTTGCCCGTTTGGTCCCATTACACTTCAGGTTTGTTTTCTGGAGGGAGGAAAAGGTGTGCGTCTGTGTGTGTTTGTGTGTGTGGGTAGTCTGTCCTTCTCAAATGGAACTGGAAAGGGTCTTTGGATGCAATGGAGTTAGCTTTGGAGTACTAAAATAAGTCCTGAAAGTAGCTTGCTCTTAAAGACATGCTTCAAATTTCTGTTCTTTTCATATTTAAAGTGAAAAACCTCGTGACTGCATGAGTGATGGAATTTAAAAACTATCTGTGCCTTCATGGTGTGTGCATCTATGTGAAGGCTGTTTACTACATAGATAAAAAAGTGAGATAAAGGCCTTAGTGGAATTATGTGATTAAGAGATGATGGAACTGTTGGAGTAAATCCAAGCTAAAATTATTTGGCTTCCCCTAAATTGATTTGGAAATTAGAAAATGAAAATGAAACAAAAAAAATTATAATTTAGGAACAGAAGAAAAATAGTATTTTTAAATAACAAATGAAGAAGAAAGGAAGGGGCAAGAAAACAGGATATGATGTGGTTGAGTGGGAACAGCCAAAATGTATAAAGCAGAGGACTGAAAGAGTCAATGTAGGACCATCTGTCTGTGAGTGGGGAGGACAAGGGAAGAAAAGGGTAGAAGTCTTTAGATAAGAACCAAGTCTAGTAGGAATCAGAGCTAATTTCTTCTGGTAGTTGAAAGGATGTTTCTAAATGTCTTTTGAACTAGATAAGAGTTTTATTTGTCATTTACCTGAAGCCAGTGTTATTTCAGATCTTTTCACTGATTACAGAGGATTTTGAATCAGATTTTCAGAGTCAATATGTTTTAGTCTAGATATCTGCCTGGTATACTCGATGATTCTCTAAAGCATATTCTGAAAATGTCTTCTGCTGAATTTTCCACTACGTTTTTTCATTAACATTTATTTGAATGGCTTGCACATGATTTATCTGTCCTAATGTAGCCACTTAAAAATTAGACACCTAAATCTGAGCTAGCCCCCCAGACTTCCTTTATAATTGCTTAAGAAAAATCTGCCCGTGAAGATGACAACTCATTTCGTCTTGAGATATGCATTTAAAATAAGCTAGATATACTGCCCTCCAGAGTTGTCTGTTTCTTCCCATTAAATGTAAGAAACTAGAATTACTAGGTGAAACTTTTGTATGAAGCTCAATCAGATAAATCTTTCCCCTTTTTGTTTTATTATAAGTAGTTCCTTTCTTTAACCAAACTTATTCTTGCTTTTCAAGAATAAGACTGATTTGGAGCCTCATATATTTTACATTTAATTTTACGTATTTTCTTCCCATCTGTTACCTTTTAGATATCTTCTGCTAAATATTTTTCATTTTGTGTTTCTACTTATTTCTTACTCTTGTGCCATAAAATCTTTTACACTGGGAGAGAAGCTTCAAATAACAGTCATAGCATTTGAGCCTCAGAGGTACAGTGAAGGCAAAGTAAACCAGGAGTCTAATAAAAAATAAAAAATATAGAGGATGTAAGATCTTAAATTAAAAATCCCTGAGGAATAATGTTAATTTAACGTACAAAATTCCAATACAAGCTTCATAAGAAATAAGTATTCTTTGCTAAACCCTGCTTCAAGGCAAACAGAGCTTTAAAACTGACAGCTATTACCTGTGGGTCTGTTGTGGGTATATTGAGCTGGTATCTCAAGTTAAGTATACCCCTTTATGGAATATCTGGATGAGGCTAAGATCCCATGTGTGGGCTGAAGCAACCACTATCTAATACAAGTTTCTAAGCTCTTACATTCCCATAAGAAAGTCTCAAGCTCTGCATTTCCACTAGAGACCATTTATTTAATTTTTAATACACTCCCACTCCCATCCCTCCTTGCTCCTTTTAATAAAATATGTTCAACAGATCCTTCCATTTAACTGAAAACATAGTTTTATGGGCAGTAGTGGATGTGTCTGCTTTCCTGGCTCCAAAGATTTTATAATCCACCCGTTTCTCAAGAAGATCTCACCAATGTCTGCCTCCAGTGTTCCTTCACCTGGGAGTGATAAAGAAAGGGGCAAACAACCATCCAACTATGTTATGGTTTCTATGAGCGTGTTTTACTTTCCCATTTTTCAACAATCTCAGTGAGGAATTGAAAAAACATATTACAATAACTGCCCACCACTGACTTATTTCCTTACTTTTTTTCAATAACTTGCTCATTTTAAGTTTCCATTTAATGAGATGATGAGCACCCAGTACGAGAGTATGTTATATGTCATTGCTGTGCTTGTTGAATAGAGACTTTTCTGAACTCCCAGCTGTGAAGGCCAGCTCTCTAATTTAAGTTTGAGACACTCATGTTTTCCATTCTATTAGTCTCTAAACTTTCGGCCATAAATTTAAGTGGAAGCACAACTGGAGTTTATAGCTCTCGAGATAAAACTCTCATGCTGTTAAATTTCTTAGGTAAAGAACCATTTTCTGCTGCTAGGGGTGTGAAACTCAGGCACGGCTGTTGCAAGGTGTTTGCCGTTCTACAGAGACGAGAAATTACCGATCTGCCCTTCATACGACAATGGAAATGGTGCACACTGGTTCCTACTCCTTTGATTCTGCAGTCCCAAGCCTCAGCCTGTGTTGCTGGTGCTAGTCTTGTGTTTCATACCTGAAGGACTGCAGAAATCACCAGCTGTGCAGTAAGTCACCAGCTGCACAGACGGAGACATGCATCATGTGAAACTTCCTTGTACAAGACAAATCAGCAGATGAGGTATTCACGTCACCTGAGCTCAGCCACATAACATTTGAAAGGTCCACCCTGTTTCCATTGCCTAAAAAGGAATCTCGAAAATAACTCTAACACTGACTAAGACAGATAGTGCGACCATCCTTCCTTTTACCCCTGGTTGTGTTCAACCTGGTAGAAATCTCTGGATTTTTCTCTGTTTTTTCTCAGTAACTACTACTTTCTTATTCCTAGGCACTCTTCCAGAAACTGTGTGCTACACTCTGTGATCATTATACTGTCCACAACTGCATCAGCTACAGCTAATTAATCTGTTATGCGGTGTACATGAAAGGGAGGGGAGGAACATAGCTAACATTGCAGCATTTACTAACTAGCAACAGAGAGTGTAGGCCTGTGTAGGGGTTAACATCAGTCCATCAGTCCATTTTTTCTCAACATATCCACTTCTGATCATCTTCTACTTGATAACACAGTCCTCCACTATGTTTTCTTTTTAAGTTCAGGCATAAAGGTGAAACTAACTATAAGGGCAGATGAAGCAAGGAATGAATGGATTTAATTTTCAACCTGCTTTCCCCTTTTGCAAAAAAAAAAACCAAAACAAAACCACAACAAACCAAAAACTCATTTGACTTATGCTAGTTAAAGGTATTTTTGGCACGTATATAAATCTCCTTTGCACAGAAAGAAAATGTGACAAAAGGGCAAAAAATATAAAGCAATGCTGAGCACAGTTCTGCTGAAGCCTAGTTTGGGACACAGGGCCGAGGGCTGTGTTCACAATTTCAAAGGGAGAAGTGTACACCTGTTTTAGGGAAATACTAACTTGCAGCTGCATTGTACTTCATTTCAATGGAATCCAGCTGATCTGATTAAAAGGTGCTGTTCCACAGCCACATTATCTCATTCGCTTTGAAAGGTAAAGCAGCGGACTTGATCAAAACGTGCCTCCCCATGGCTGCGTTCTCAGAGCCATTCTCACAGCAGAAGCAGATGACGCGCATGAGAATTGCTCTTTGCTAGAATTGTTATTTGAGTATCTGATAGCAAAAATGTTTCTCGCCTCTTCTTTGTTCTCCAGTCTTATGGAAGAACTAGTAGTCCTGACAACTATCGTGATGTCCTTTCACTCTCCCTTCTCTCTGTTGGGTTCCTATGAAAGTTCTGTCTGTGTGGGGCATAATATTTTGTTAGACATTCTTGCTGCCTGCCAGAAGTGAGTAGTATGGTTGATTATAATGAGTTTGTTGAATAGACCAGAAAGCAATTTGCAGTTTTTCTTCATTTTCATGGAGATGGCAAACTCATTTTGTTGCTACTAACAGATCATGTTTTTCTTTTGACTTTTCATTATTTAAACCCTGTCTTATGTCTAAAAGTGGTTGTGAATTATGCCAAAATTCTTAACTTAAGGATGAGCAATGAGTTCACTGAAATTAAACTATTGTCTCTTAGAAATTTTGAGCCACCTAAGAAGAGACGTCCATCATCTTGTTGTGCTGGAGTTCAGATTTAGAATAACTAAGTGCCACACGTACTGTAAGTGCCAAACACCACAAGTACAGAGATCGCTGTCTTTAATCCTCTTGTGGAAAACAGGCTATTCCAATACAGGTGTATGGCAGAAGTCCTAGTCCAAATATCTGATAACAAAGATATTGTCTGCTATAAGTAGGCGAAGTCACAACACTTTTCGTAGCCGTTGGGATTTCTGCCACTGTGTCTGCAAACACTTTATTTTTCAGGAAGGAATAACATCCTGTATGTCGTCTGCCTGCCTATTCAGGATCTTCTGGTTTTGTCTTTTTTTTGTTGTTGTTTTTTTTTTTTTGAGATCCTTCAGGTGGAGACTTACAACTATTTATTGAAAAATGTGTGAAAAATGATTACTAGATATAAGCAGCTCCTCAAAACCTGTGGCAACATTGTTAAATACCAATCTACATCATGATTTATTTCTTAAAATGCAAATTGATTCTGTCATTTTAAAACTTCCTTGCTAGACTTCCAGTGCTTTTTTATGTAACCTTTTACACTTAAATTAAGGTTGGATGAACAGTGACTCAGCGAAGAAAGAATACTTTAGTGGAAATCTGAACCTTTCAACTTTTTCTCTTCTTTAATGAAAACAAACATTACTAGGTCAGTTTTGGCTTACAACCCACACCAGCTGAGTGAAAGTGGCCAATGCAGAGCTATGATCTGGGTGTTTGTCCTGGAAATGTAAGACAATGGAGTAACGGTGAGCAAAATAAGGCTCAAAGACATGCGGATAAGTTGGAGGTTGGCTAGCTGTCATACACAAAATCCAAAGAAATTCTTGGTTTGGAGCTTCCAGGTTCAGTCACCTGTTGGGAAAGCAATAAACAGTGGTCTGTTCACATGAATACAGCTGAGCTGTGGCAGAAGATGTGTTGAGTGACTTGGCAATCAAGGGGAGAGAGCCGGACACCAACTGTGAATGCTCTAACTAAATCCATGGACATTTGTTTCATGAGAGTTGGAACTCATCGGTGTAGAAAATGTCATCACAGATCTAATTAACACCAGCCAATATCTTACTTAATAGCAATACTAACCTATACCATTATTTTCATATTCATCAGTGTTCTTAATGCATCACTCTGTGGTATCAAAAAGTTTAGGTCAGAAGCCAGAATCAAAGATTTCCAGGGTGACAGTGGATAATATAACCTTTTCTGTATTTTCTAAAGTCAGAGAAAATTCTCTGTCAAATGTAATTTGCTCCAGTCAACCTCATTATGTGGTCAAAAGGTGGAAATATAAGGCAGGGACAAGGATGGAAATTTCTGACAGTGAACACAGGCTGGAGTGTTGATGTTTGCACTGTTCTATCCAAATGCTGGTAAGTCAGAAGCTCATCTTCCACTGCAGTATGGCTTTGTTATACTTTTTTTTTTATTTATTGTTATGCTCTTACTTACACTGCCAACAAAGCAGATTGTTTATGAACTGACTGCCTGAGTACACAGCTATTACACTTGCACTACTGTTGGGATTTTCATTCTGTGCATAGTTGGAAATAACTGCTGGCCAATTTTCACAGGCATGTTTCTCCGTTATTGCATCTGATGCATGACTCAGACTTTGCCATTTACATGCAAGTTTATTTGGATATGTTGCTGAAATTCTCATCTTTTTGGGGACGAACGTAAGAATTAAAGGATTTCTTTCCACAGAAGACCAATGATCCCAGCATTGAACTCGGGTTTAAATAAGTTCACAATAATTCTTAAACAAGCTTCAAGGTGATGTTAGTGTTTTAAGCTTAAGCAAATTTGTGTTAGGTTTCTAAGGGCTTCCAGCTATTTCTCTGCAATGAGCAGAGAACCCTTATTGACTTCCGAGTTCTTGATTTATGACTTATATTAATATTTGGTTTAATTTTAAGAGACACTGAATAAAAGGTGTAAATGGCATGTAGGTTTGAGGGCATATTACTTATACAATCAATCTCTATTGAAATTGATTACATAATCAATGAAGCGCTAGGGAGTTCTCAGTAATGAGTAGCTTGCAGCCATGGTTTGTACTCAGACTTCCTGGGCCAAACAGGTACATCACAGGTAATCCATTTTGCCTCTGTTTACTCTGTTGTCTGAAACATCCTATGTGCTAAAATATTTGATTGGCTTGAGAAGGCAAAAAAATAAAAAGGATAATCTTCAGTACTCATAGCACTGATAATGAACATAATGTCCTTAGAAATTCTGATAAACCTTATGATTAGTTTCATATAACATCACCTTTTAGTGATACTTTCCAATTACTTATTTATTGCTCAAGTTCTTCATTATTTGAACTAACATAAAAGTAAACTTAAATTTGATCAAGTACAGCTAAATCCATTTAGTTCTTCCTCTGAACTGCTAAATGGATGTAACATGTTGCGGGTAGATTGGCATACTGACAGCTGTACTCCTTCCCGAGGAGAGAGAGAGGGAGAGAGAGTGCTGACTTCACTTGTTTCAGAAGCAATGAAAAATCTTTTAGAAGATAATGATGAACTATAATGATAGGTAAGAGAGCAAGATACAAATTATCAAGCCGACTTTCAATTCGGGCTGCTTTGTAGACTTCATCAACACAACCAGCACGAAGAGGGCAGATAAAAGGTGAACACAGATTCTCAGTGCTACCCTTTATCTTGGAAAAATCTATTGCCACCATCTCAGAAAGATTATTTTTGTGTATGAGGAGCACCGACTCATTTAAAGAGCTGATACATAGAGTGAATGACAGACTTTGTATACACGGTGAGACATTTGGGGTGATTTCATTTATACTCCTGGGGGAGCTGGGTTTGTTCTGTGAAGAACTGAGTGCCCACATGCCGAAGGCACTCAGCAATTTATAGAGCCTCAGAGTCCTTGAGCTGAATCTTTAATATTATGCCCAGCTACAGAAGAATAGCCAGGCTGGATTTGGGCTGGAATACATAAGCAAGGATGCAACAAAGCTGCTCCGCAGAGTGACCCTAACAAGATTGCTGCAGGTAGATGGTGTGAGAGGAGACGATTCATTCAGTAGAGGCAGACTTTTTTTGACCCCAGTCACAAAAATCAGCTTCCAACTGTTGTATATTTACCCATCTGCAGCGTACTGCTGCATATAAAGCACCTCTGATAAAAAGACTGGTGGTTTGCCGCAAAGAAGGACCTGTAACCTCCCCTTCCACTCTCCCAGTGATAACTCTGTGTTCAAACCCTTCTCAGATCCTGGTGAGGCTGACTCGGTCCAGCGGGGCTGGTCTGTTCTTGCTGCAGGATAAAGTTGGGATTGCCATATTCCTTCCTGCCTTCCTCAGGCCCAGACATGTAAGATTTTTCTAGCTGTTCACATGAACTCTGAACTAGACGATATTTCTATTAATCAAAGAAAAAAAAGTATTGTTGCCTTTCCTTACACTTTGCCTGACCTCAGTCTTCAGCATTGGTGGTTATATCATGGATTTCGGAAAGAAGGAGCATTATTACAGGGCACCTTCTTACCACCTACCTCCCACAACTCCCTGACGTTTTCTCTGCATGTGTATTACTTTGTAAGTGCTGTCTTTTATTTGGCTTTTGCTAAACTAATATCTGACTGATTCAATGATCTTTAGAGTTAACCTATCAAAGCAGTTAAGATAGTTAAATCAAAATTTACCAGCCTACTCAAATTTACTTGGTACATTAGCTAGCTAAAGATTTTATATTCCATACACTGTCTTAGCTTCTAATTCAGGAAGGTCATTTGAACATCAAAGAAATGCTGAATTGTTTATTGATTTCTTAATTATTCAGTGCTTGTGGTTACTTCTTTATGTTCCACTATGTTGTTGTGGGATTTTTTTTTCCACTTGAAAGTTTAATAAACCAAAGTATTAAAAACAAAACAAAACATTCTTTTGCAATGCAAAGGGTAAGACTGAGATCTTGAAATCTTGTTTTTCAAATATTTAATCTGTTAAATCTTCATTGAGGGAATATTTCCTCATTCAAGTAATTACCTTTAATTTTAGATATTTATATGATGTGTGTATGGAAATACATACATATGCGTATGTATGCATATGTACCAGGACTCATCTCTATGGTACAGGAGCAAAGGAAAAGCAGTTGTGAGACACCCCTTGCAGTTTCTCTTCTGTGTGAACCTGAAGGATCTGATCTTGTTCAATACATTTTATAGACCAAAATACATAAGTAGTAACAGGTATTAAAGAAGATAGGATGCCTTTTCCAAACCGTTTTCCAGCCCAAGCATGACTTTATATTCCTGTGCTTATATTTCTTACACTACTAATGAACTAATTTTACTGAAGCATCTTTTGTGGAACTGCTGAACAACTAGACTATTATCCTAAAAATGCTCAGTTCAATTAAGAATGTCCATTTGCTTATGTAAGCAGAAATACTACCTTTTTTTTTTCTCTTGATTACACTTAAGTTAGTGGAATTTCAGTGACTCATAGTCTCAAAAATGTAAGAAACTCAATATTGGACATTTACCACATTCTTTGCATTATTAGCACAACTAATGGAATCATTTACACCAATTAATTTATTTGACAATTTTTCTTCTACTTTTTTTTTCCTTTTCCCTTTTTCATTAGCATGCTAGATAAAGCCAGTCACATAAAAGTCAGCAAATTATTTAATTAAATTTAACTATATATAGTTGAGTGATGTTGATAATGTTGTTTTCATTTCAACCTCTAATTACGGCTTGCCTGGTTGTTTCATGTTCTAATTATCATCATATTTCAAAACAAACAAACAAACAAACAAGTGTTGGTTTCCCATACAATCAGCACTTACAGCAATTTTTGCCTGTTGCCATAAATAAGGTGGATCAAAGTGCATCTTGGACTGTCAGTGTCCAAAATGGCATGGTACCATAAAATAGTATTTTCCTGTCATTTGATCTACTGAAAAGTTACAGGTCATTTATTTAGACAACTTCATTGTGTTAACTAATTTGCTGAGTAATGCTTCTCATGAAAGTAAGAAGTCATTTGCATCAGCTTGATCCAAATATGACTGCCAAAAGCAAATCTGCTCTGCAATGTCCCTTCTATTCCATTTCTTGGTGCCTTGGAGAACAGTGCTCTACAGTCGCACTCTACTGCCAAATTGTGTATATTAGTAGTTTTGTGATATGGACAAATGCCTACGAAGGACTAATTTGAGACCATTAAGCCAATTTCACTTGTGACCCAAGCCGGATTTAAACCCAGGCCCTATGATGGTGACAGGCAAGTATATTAACTTATGGTATTATGAAACTTGCTCCAGGGCAGGAAGATTTCAATAACATTAAAAAAAAATCTCTTAAAATTGAAATATGAATAATTTACAAAACAAGAAACCTCAGCTAATAGTCTCTGTTCATATTCAATACCGCTGTGACCTGTAGGCTGTATGACAGAAATGTGTTTTATCTGGTGCTACTTTTGCCATAACTTGTGTGGTAGATTGCCGCTTTTAAAGAAGGCCATAATTTTGCCAGGGTGTCTATGCACTGAAAAGCTTGTACTTTTTA
Organism: Anarhynchus alexandrinus; assembly: GCA_008711295.1. Lineage (NCBI taxonomy): Eukaryota > Metazoa > Chordata > Aves > Charadriiformes > Charadriidae > Anarhynchus > Anarhynchus alexandrinus. The sequence goes on from VUYV01000040.1 coordinate 1,480,420, forward strand.
ACTGTTTGTGCCTTACAAACCATTTTTGCCTGTACGTTTTAACCGTTTGTGCCAGTCATCAGAGATCTGGTCCTGCAAAGGTCTCTGGCTGAAAATTTGGTGGGGGACTAGTCCACAGAGATCTAACCTTATGTGTCATTCACGCACATAAGGTGGTGTGTTAAAGCAGATATTTAACTAAGGCATTATGATGTCCAGCTCTTCAGTACTCCAGAATGAGACATCTGGTTGAAGGCCTGGAATTCAAGGCTAGTTAGACACCTAAGTTTCACAAGCCCTGTAAAGCATAGCTTATATACTGCTTATACAGTTAGTAACCTGTTAAGTAGTAGAGCACATTGTTCTACATGGACGCATGTGACTCTCTCAGGGCAGCAGGTGAGTATCTCCGTGAAACAGTTTTGCAGTCTGAAGCAGCTTCTGTACTAAGTCTCAGAAAAGCATCGTGACATTTGGATTGTTTCTCTTATTTTATTCATTAACTGTCTATTATGAAAACATAAATAATCTTCTGCATTAATGTTTTAATCCATACCAGGAATATTTTTTCATTTGCCCTCTTGCCACACATTGGGTTGTATTGTGTGGTGTTATAAAGTTCATGAGCTAGATTCATTTGGGGGTTAAACTGGACTGGAAGATGGGCTACTGGAGAGTAGCTCATAAATAATCAGTCCATGCCACCAGACTGGATCCTGCCCAATGTAGAATCCGCTGAAACATGTACACTTTGCACAACTGTTTTGCTCTGAAACCCCACTTCTGTTGGCCCACGCTGCTCAGAAACATAGGCACAGCCAAATGCAGCGGAAAATTGAGGTCTCTGCTCCAAGCTAAACATGTAAAAATTTGGCTACAGAGCCAGGATACCTTTTGCTGGCTGGACTTGTGGTTTGATGATCCTACTTTCTTGGCTGAATAGTGTTTCAGTTTCAGGAAAGAACTGGGAATTCAAAAAGTATTGAAAAGTCTTTTACTTGGAGTGTTTTGTAAGCTGTCATTTAGATGCTATGTTGTAAAATCATAAATTCAAATCTGCTGTGTCAGAATTGAACCTAATGTGTTGGGTTTTGGCCCTTCAAGTAAGGACCCTAACCACATATTACACAGTGAAAAAGCCCTGCTACTACAATCTCTTAATTTTCTAACAGTTAAGGAACTTCCTGAACCATGGAATCTAGACAAGACTTTTCTGATCTTTTCTGATGAAAATAACTGCATATACTCAAGTAGCAAGAGCTTCATATAACATAGATTGTATGTAACTCAATCAATATTAAGTTATTATGTTTAACAGAACACTGAGTCTTAGCTAATGCTGTTCAACTCTTAATATATTTTTGTAAGGGAAAATTTGTGGGTTTATCGTTAATAAAAGCAATCCTAGGGAAAATTTGGAAGGTATTTTTTTTATATAGCAACAAAGTCACTGACTACTTTTTTACAGTAAGAAATTTACTTAACCAGTCTGTTCAGCCAACAGAAAGCACTGTAGTGACACACAGAAGCATTTTTAAGGAAAGGATTTAAGGTGGGTTGAGTAGAACATGTAAAGAGTTTTTATTTATTTCTTTATTCTTGATGTCACCTAGGCAATTGTAACACATGTTTCTAACCATCTTTTCTCTCGGTTTTAACTGTCCCTACAGTTTGAACCATGTAATAAGAAAGACTTCTCAGCAGATAGGAACATGTGCTTTTAATAAAAGTTATTAAAAAAAAATAGAACAAGTGAGACGATATGGTCTAAGAACTTTCTGATGAGAGTGGATCTTTGTACCATGCCCACTACTTTATTACCTGTGTTTATGTCCTGTGTGAAGATACCATGGCTAACATTAAGCACCCAAAACAATTGCTTAAGAAAGGAATGTTCTCATCCTATGCTCAATATGGTTAGTGGAGAAAGAAAATGTCCCTTGCAGAGGTTATTCAGCCCACCACGATCTCCTCATTGTCTCCACTGACTTTAGAAGTAATGTGCACTGCTAAATTCATTGTTTTAATTAGCTGCCTAAAACTAAACTAGGCTATTGAGTTTTGGGGATTCTTCTGGGAAGAATCTGCCAGGATAATCCTTGGAGGCTGCAATATTTCACTATTATACTACTTAGTTTAGTTAAGGAACAGTATTTAAATGTAAGAGATGCCAGAAAAAAAAGTTTCCTTGGTTCAGTAGGAATCAAGTTTTCTTGGTAGTAGAAGTATTTTTCTTTCTGTATGTTGCATATATACATTCATAAAAATTTTGATGTCTACTCATACTAATTTTTCATGTGTTTAATCTTTCTTTGATGTTACTACTCCGATTTTTTTTGTCTTTTTCTTAGTGTTTATTGTTTATGATTAGTTAAAAATACCCAAGACATTCACAAATAAAAAACTACTTACCATTAGCGTACTACAGTCAGTTCAAAATACTTTTACAAAGCTGTGGGATCAATATGACAGACTGCCCCTGAATAACTTGTAGTAATTATTAGAGTTTAATTTGAAGGAAACAAAAGACGCTGAATTTATCTTCTTGACTTAAAGACCAGTTCTCCAGTTACTTTTGAATTACAAAGATTGGCAAGAGCCAGTAATGACAGTTACTGCTTAATTTAGGATTGTAATGGTCAAAGTGCATGTCCAGAACACTAAATACAGTTCCTGAATTGCTAAAATGTGACTCAGCTGTATTCCAATCTTTATTCAATTTGTACTTTGGACAGGTCACTGAGATGGAGAGAAATAATGGCTATATGCTACATGGGTAGTTCTCATATTCTGAAGCCAATGAGGGATGAGTCTGGCAACTGGGAAGAGCCAGAGCTTGTGTTCAGTTATATTACATGTCCACCTAAAATAATGAATAATAGGAGTTTCAGCAAGTATAGAACAACACTGGTGGCTTCAGTGTACTGATACAAAAGTAATTTGTAAGAGCTATGATGTATTTGTAAGCTATGATGGCTTATAGCTATTTACAACAGAGCTGCTAGAGATAAAACCAGAACATGGGACCTTGTTTTCAATAGGGAAACTTTCTTAAGAAGATAAAAGTAGCAGACAGCATTTTGCTTATCATAATGAAGGGCTACGTGGAACAAATGGACATCCTTGAGACGAGTGGTGTCCACAGCTCTGTAGCTTCTCAATGCTGCTGTAGATCTGTGGCTTANGGTCTTTTCACATGAATATTGGAAAATAGCATACAGCAGAATCAAGCTCCACCCATATTTCCAGGGCCAGAAGTCTTGAGCAAGGTAAAATATGGATCCTCTTTATTTATTTCTTGAATAAAGATGTCTACTAAATTCTTCTGCAAAACGTGTTCTGTGCTTTTCATATTTGTCAGCTTTTATCTTCTTTTCCTTCTTTTTTTTTTTAAATATGAGGGCAAAATAGGTAACTTCTTTACCTAATGAAAATACTGGGCTTCTAACCCTTTTATGAAGAAGTTATTCTTTCTAAAAAGGGGATAATAACTGAAATGCTGGAAAAAGTAAACTTTGTTGTGTTTGAAGACATGCCAACCTCATAGAGGAAGAGTCATGACCCTATTAATGAGACTAAAGGAAAAAAAAGAGGCTGAATAAAAGATGTTTGCATAATGTTTTAATAGGCAGGTTCCTTAGTAGGAGTGTGGATTTTCTTTAACCTCTTGTACTGTATAAAGAAAAGAGGAATTCAGCACTAGACAGGTTTGAAAACTGATTAACAATTTACTATTTATTTCCAGTTCATTCAGTTAAGTATGTTTGCATTAAGCAGACAATGTACCTAATTACTACTAGCGAGTAGTATGAATAATTTGACTCCTCCTTGGGTGTTTGTACAGTGTGAATTAAACAAAAAATGCTTTCATATGAATCTGTGCAAATTCTACTACTTTCATTATCATAAATGCATGTATACCTAAGAGAAGAATATCTTAGTTTAAGAATTATTTCAAAATTAAAAACATTTAGGATTAAGAATATGTGTCCAAATTTATACCAAGTGCATTTTCACTGGCTCTTTGAAGATCTACACACCTTTTCAGTTCCTATCCATCAAGAGGTTTAAGAACGTATTAATGATTTGTCTGTATTGGACAGGATCTGCAACTATGCGATCCAAGAATAAAACTGAAATCACAGCAATTTACTGTGACTTTCAATTATATGAATTGCTGTAGCAATAGTATCAGGAAGTATGATATTTTAAGGAGAGAAAGGGGGAAAAAAGCCCTATTCACCTTTCTCCTCCTCTATGTCATAGCATAGAAAATAACATACAGGACTGGAAAAAAGCGGATCTAGCTGTGACACTGACACACTATGTCACCATAGAGGACATTACATAAATTTCTATAAGCTAAATTCAGGATAGGACTTTGGAATGGATTCAGAAGAAATGGGTATTAAAAGACATTCAAAACTTAAGTTGTAGCACTGAAAATCTTTATTACCCTACCCCTATGTTCATTGGTATCTTGAAACTATGCATTTCTCTGCCTTAAATCCTCTTTTGAATCTGATCTGCTAGGCTTTCTGAAAATACATCCATCATGAATTAAGATGACCCCAATTCCCTCAAAATGATGTTGTTTCTTTTTTTTTCTTTCTTTCTTTTTCTCTTTTGTTTCTTTTTTTATTTTTTTTTTTGTTACAGCTGGAAAAGAGTGGTTGACAGTAAAGATGGTAAAATATCCTTTTTTTTTTTTTT
>VUYV01000040.1:1485118-1512785 GCA_008711295.1 Anarhynchus alexandrinus
TTTTTTTTTTTTTTACTATGTAGTGGTTAAGATTCCACATGCGCTGAATTCACTCTTCTGCCAAAGAAAATTACAGACCACATATCCATATATTTATCTGATACAACAGCAATGAGATTATCTACTGTTTCAGCTAGGGGAATCCTATTTCCTATTTATTGCAAAAAACTGGGGGGGGGGGGGTAAGATTGATTTGCTAAATATTGGTGAGATAATCAATAACATTCAGACACAAAATGTCTATTACGTCTGTCAGAGATAGCTTTCCAAATGCAATAAATACTATGACTATCTGAGTTTGTTTTCCAGGCAGTTTAAACACGCAAATTCTTTACTTTATTTCATGTATTCAAAGGGATAATGTGACTATGAGGGACTACATTCTGAAGCAGAATTTTGTATAGGAAATGGATTGCAAAAGAAATTCCCCAGAAAAACAATCCTGAAGAATTTCAGATTACAATAAAGCAATTTCATTTTTAAAAAAATGACACTGAGTCTAATATTTTTTTCCACAACCACCTGATTATCATCAGACTTCGGCCAGGTGTCAGTCCCAAAATAGCATCCTCCTACTGTTCTCTTTTTAACTTTGCAATCTCAGGTTCGTACTTTAGGAAGTGGCAGACTTTCTCAGGAATTAAGGTATGATTCTATGATTCTATGATTCTATAAATGATCAACATTTTCAAATTTATAATTTTCATTAGAAAGTGTTGTTTTCCTCCAAACCACAATTATTTTTATAAATTTAATGTAAGCTGAAATATGGTTTAGATTCAGAAAGAAAAGAAAAATATCTGAGTAACCAAAACCTCAGGATACAAAAAGCCCACGTTTATATTGTTACCAAGCATTCAGTTTCCACGTCTTGAATGAGAGCCTGATTACTAGTATCTTCAATGAAATATTAATTTACAGAATGAAACAGTTCCAAACATTATGTGGTTAAACTACCCACTTTCAACACTTCTTTACATTTAATCATGTAAAATATGGGAAGTCTTATTTTTATTTAAATATGAAATTAAACTAAACTCTGAAACCTTGAAATTATTATGCAAATGGAAGGCTTGTTTTCCAGTTAATCTTATCAGGAATGATGAAGGAATAAACTTAAAGTTCATGTGGATTAATGAGGAAAATTCTAGTGAAAAGCTGTTTTCAGGGTTTCTTGTGTGCTTAGGGTTTGTTTTTGTTTTTGTTTTTTTTCCATTTGAGAGCTTAACTTTGTGGATTTTTTTTTTTTTTTTTACCAAAATGATTGTTTCAAAGAGTATTTTTTACCATGTTTCAATTCTATGACAGTACCAAAAATCAAGTGACATGTCAGCTGCTGACAATAGCTGAAGATTCTCAATTTGTAACTGATGCTTTCTGCTGTGGGAAGAACCAGCCTTTCAGACCCCTGAATCTGGGTAATCCATTCCAGAACATCCACGTTCAAACTCAAGCCCTTCCAAAGTAAACCATCCTGCACGTAGGTTATATGCTGCTGACTAGAAAAGCTGTAGCATGTAGTAAGTTTATAACAGATTTTAAAGATCCTATGCCTTCTTGTTGTACTCACCAAGGCAAAATATTTAGATAACCCATTTTAATTTGTCACTTAACTTTTCCTGAAGACCTCTAATTTTTCTCTCATTTTCATTATGCTTTATAAAACAACTGTGTTATTTTATTTGACATCATTATAATGTCTCAGCAATGAAGGGAAGAAAGAGAATTTTAATACAAAAATGTGATTTTGGAAAAATTAGAGAAAATTTAATTACTTTTTTTATTATTCAGTGATCTAATCCCTATTTTAAACTAGAATGAGAGGACATTCAATAAAAATTTCAAATACATTAACTCTCCAGAAAATAAGTCCCCTCTTGTACAGACAAAAAGCTGTATTAAAGCATTATGTTGCATATAATGACACTTTGAAAGAGTTAGATCCTGAAGTATTCTAAATGCACTAGCAATTACAGACAGATGCATCCTGACTCACAATATTTCAGAGCTAATTGAAATACTGACATGGTGTTTAGGATGACAACTTCAATTTCCCTTCTTACTCTTGATTCCTACCAGTTGGCCATGGCAACATGTAATATAGCTTGAAAAGATATCAGAATTCTCAAAGCTACATTTTCCATTGTCTAAAAAGCAAAGCAAAAGGAAGAGCAGTATTTTGCAGGGGCCTATACTTATTGTGATTATTGACACTGCAAATATTTCTATTTTATGCTCACTTTTATTTAGTCATAGTAAATGAACTTTGATTATACTACTGCCCATGAAAATGGAGTACCATGCCCATCCTTCGCTAATGAATGTTGATGTATAACACTCAAAATATGTGAAACATTCATATTAAAAGAAAAAAGAGACACCCCCCCCAAAACCACCAAAAACTCCACACACAGAGTCATGACTAGACTGTAACCAAATATATATTTTATAAGAAATATATATCCTGCATAAGGATATACAGGATACATGCATCTATTAACAAATAATCATATACACAGCTATTAACAAATAATCAAAAGGGCAAATGGCAAGAATAACATTATTTTTCAGAATTTATGTGATTCTCAAAAGTCTTATCTTTATCTTGCTTTAACCTGGCTTTATTTTCACAGGCATTGGATATTCAGAGCTTTTGGACTTCACCGGACTTCTGATTTTCTGAGAGAGGCATATGCATGATAAATAATGAAAACAAGTAAGGAATTCATCAGGTAACAAGCTTTATAATTTTAACAACTGTGAACCAAAATATGGTTTATTAAATATTTGTTATTACCCACTTGAAAACAAAGGTGTTTTAAGTCATAATAATATCAACCTGCTCAGGCATTTAAATACTAATATTGAAGAATTTGAAATACCGAAGAAAGCACAGAAAGCCATACAATTCATTGGCAGAAAGAAAAAGTAACAAGTTATTTTAGACCTAAGCAGTCCATTATTTTTTTCTTGTACCCTGGTTTTAGCTCTATTTTTTCCACATGTATTTAATAATAATAATAATAATAATAATAATAATAATAATAATAATAATAATAATAATAACAACAACAACAACAACAACACAAACAACAAAACCAACAAAAATTACAATCATGATAAATGAGAGCACACTGTCCTTAAGAAGAACAAAAATTATAAAATGGCATTAAACTTTCTAAAGATTTCTTGTCATTGTTATTTCAAGTTCATTTTTTGGACGGGAAATTATTCCTGAGAGAAAATCTGCTTACAAACATGGTAATTGCCATTCACTGCCACTCAGCCATCAGCAGGTGTGTTTTAAACCTTAGTATGCCCACTGCACAATATATATTTATAAATTCAGTTTCCTTCCAAGCAAAAAGGTACCTGCAATTCAGGTGGGGAGAAATGGTGATTCAGTAAGCCTACTTTTGTGGAAGGAATACATAAATCTTAATCTGAGTCATAATTCATAAATATTAATCTCTTTTCTTTGCACAGGAAGAATACTGAATCTCAGTTTTTCTTAACTACATAAAAACAGATGGGATATAAAACTTATGAAACTTGATTTAGAGAGATGATTTCTCTTCACATCAGCTGGCTTCTGTTGTTTTTTATGAGCCTTCTTTCATGACCACACTGATTATGAAATAACCTCTCAAAAGTTGAATTAATTCCTGGCTCCTCCCTAGTGATTCTGAAGGAAAAGCGAAAATTTTAAATAATCAGTATTAAAAATGAGGTATAGTTCTTGTCCTGGTTTGAGGTAGAACAGAATCAATTTTCTTTTCAGTAATTTTACTTTTCAGTTAAGTCTCTGATAACTAACAGCACTCTCTGAAATTAACAGCATATTCTTCAGATAGTGTCTGCTTCCAAAATGATAAGGCCTGATGTTTATAGTTTATGCCAAGGAATGGTATGCAGAGAGGCTCTTGCTTATATTTATTCTCATAACAACAAGGTCAGGTCGCTTTGTTATATGCCCCATCAGAGGGTTGGAAGCAGAAGACCACAGAGGGGTCCCACCTGTGGGGAGGAGCAGACAGGACAGGTGACCCAAAACCTGACCAACAGGGTATTCCATCCCATCTGCCTCATGCTCAGTATAAAACCCAAGGGATCAAAGGGTCAGCACTCTTCCTTCGATGGCCGACATCTGAGGAGGAATCTATCTTTTTTGTCTGCCTTTGATTCTGATCTGTGCATTCCTGAATCCAGTTCCTGAACCCAGTTTCTCTTCATTGCTGAGTCCAGTCTGGGACTTTCCCAGTACCTGGGAGCTCGATACTGGTTTTGTATATATTATGTGTATATATCTCATTATTTTCTTATTATTATCTTTTCTTTTTATTATTAATATTTCATTGAAGTAATTTTAGTTTTCTTTTCAACCCATAAGTCTCTCTCCCTTATTCTTTCTCCCTTATCTTGGGCTCTTGGAGAAGGGAGAGAGGTTAAAGAGAGCATCTGCCATTCATTTAGTGGCCAACCCAGCCTAAACCACGACAGGTCTACAGAGCGCTGTGGTTTGTGTGTAGTCTTCAAGATCACAGATTGGGATCTTTTAATATGAACTATAAAGCCTAAGGGTGATGAAGTATGCAGAGGTGCAAAAATTGCTTAAAGACTAAATAGGAAAGAGTATAGGGTACTGTTACAGCAGGATCAAAACTGTTTGCTTTAATGGCTGTAATTCAACAAAACACATCTTAATGCAGCCAGATGCAAGGATGACATCAGTCTATCAAGACTTCAGACTAATTGTTTCCCTCAGTCAAAGCTAATAATACAATCCTATGGCAAAAAGACTCATTCGTATACAAGAAGCAGCAATTTGGCTCTGTATTCTACATTAATAAGATAACTCTTAGAATACTGTTTCCACTACTGATGTACACACTTGGACTACTCAAGACGCTGGAAATCAAACAGATTTACAGAACTCAATTTATTAATCTTTGTGAAGAAATGAATGAACAATGAGTTAAAAGAAGGAAAAAGACGGAAACTAGTCTTCATATCAGTGGCATAAGAAGAACCAATGACTTAAATATTAAAGTGTTCAGTGTTGTGACCAATAAAGTTTGTATGCTCAAATTCAGCAGTGAAAAGCACAATGTGGCTAGAATGGGAGGAATCCCATTTCCCCTGCAATGGGGTTTAAAATAGCCAGCTTATGGGGGTGCTTAATCAAGCCAATAGGAAATGCCAAATCATGGGCCATATCTGATGATCTTTGTGCATGAGTGTAAACAACTACCTCAGAGATGCGGCAAAGTACCTCTGTGAAGTTAGAATTCAGAGCCCGAAGCCTTTTTCTGTGCCATGGCACCTTTTGCATGACTACTTACTGGTAGAGCAATTATCCAGAAGAACTGTGCTTTAGGCCATCATGAGACTGGGGAGGTTTAAAATTCACAGGTTTCACATCTCAGTGGTATGCCTAGCCATCATATCTGTAGTACAAGCAGCTCTCCTTCTGTATTTTACTTTAGACAATCACTGGATGGCAAGGATAGGAATAACTAAGGAAAAACAAACTGCCTGCTCTCCCTTCAGCTGAATACTCTAGCCATAATTTGAAAACCAGAATACTTCTTCCTTGAAAAACTTCTAGATCAGATATATATCCCCTCCTCCTTTTGCAAAAAGATGAGAGCTGTAGTGTTCCAACCCTGTTAGGCTTGATTTGAGCACATCTATTTATTTTGTCTATTCAAAGCTGCTAAGCATAAGAACGCCGATGTTTTGTGTCCCAAATTGATTTAAGGTCCCTTCCAACTCTAACCATTCTATGATTCTCTAAGAAGCATTTAATCTATTAAATGCACACAGCTGAATTAGGAATATTTGGCCAGAAACCCTTAGACCCCTACAGAATCTCAAGTGCTTCAGTATGTCAGGCAGGATTTTCCTGGATTGCTCTTTTCAGTCTAAGGCTTCTAATTCCACTTCAAAGGTTCTTTATTCTCCTTCAAGCCTTTGTGAAAATGGGGCCTTATAAACTTTCATCTGTTTTTTAGGAGAAATCCTATAGCCGTGTGTATAAGAAACAGTTTTGCAAGGCTATAATTGTCCCTTTTTGACATTTGAATTTGTGCATCTGTGAATCCTCCCATTTGTCCCATACCTTCACAGGGCTTAGAGATAACATAATTTCTTGCATTTCCCTTAAAATGCTCATTAAACTAGAGCTTTGCATTCAGAAAACTATAATCTCCTCTAATCGGTATACTGCCATTGCATAAATACTTGGTCACTGTGGCCTCTTTCCTGTCCTTTGCTAGTAGTTCACAACAGCGTAGTCTCCTGAGCACTGACATGCTTCTGCTGATTAAAACCGGGGAGTCCAAATATATATGTATCTGGCTGAAAGGCAACAGTGAGACTAGATGATGGTCTACTCATATTTAAACACAGCATAACACTACTAGCTGTGCTTTTTTCCCATCTGTTTTACAAGAAAGAATTAAAAAGGAAAGTATTCCTTGTAGCTCCAGGTGCTTGCAATGCACCCACTTAACACAGATGGCAGAAGGCCTGCCTGTCAATGAGTGGAACTTCCTTGGCCAAGCAAACTAGAATAGTAGCTAAAATTGTATTGGGTTTGGTTTGCCTTTTTTCTTTTTTTTTTTCTCTCACTCTGCCCACAAAAGATAGGACATTTGCTTTACTGCATTTGATTTATAAAGTGCAGACTTCTCCTAATGCATGATATAGGTAAAAGATAGATTTGAAGGAGATGTGCTTCTCTTCCACCGTAAAAATTCCCAAGGTTAAAGTGCCTAAGAATCGGCACCAAATTCTTACAGGAATTTCACCTGTGTCACTAATGTCCTCAGAATTTAAAAGAAATTTAGGTGATCACAGAATTGTAGAAATAGAAATGACCCCCAAGTCACTAAATCCAGTTTTTACTATTACAAGAAAACAAGTAATATAATGCCTTCATAAATTCCTACACTAATCAACCGAGCTGGATTCGTCCAGCACTTTTTTGATATGATTTTTCTGAAGTAGCTCTGCTCACTTAGCTGCCAAGTTGTTAATATCCCTGGAACATTAATTTAGTGTCACATAAAAACTCAGAGGCTTACTCTTATTCCTTTCTATGAATTCTGTTTAATCGCTCTGCATTTGTATCGCCCCGTTCTCCCAAAGACTTATCTGCTTCCTTTAACATTTTGTCAAGAAGAAGGTAAAACTGAGGTTTGTTTTAGCTTCTTACTGATGATAGTATTCTCTTTCTCGTGAACAGGATTACCGTATCCTTAGCTTCTCTCTTATCAAATATCAGACTAGCAAAAGAAATTAGAGCAGAAACCATACGCACTGAAAATCCACACAACCTTTTGAGGTACACACTTGCTTTGGTAGACTACAGAAACTTTGAATATGTCTTCATACTCATTCATGTCTATACAGCAAGATATAACTTGCTTTATTAACTGTATATAAGGCAATTTTGGAATAAGTCTAGCCTGTTGTCCTGCTGATACAGCCTAAGCAACTGAAGACATATTTGTTTCACAAGGAAATATTCAGCACCTATGTTACAGGTCTCAGTCAACGTGGCTGCTGGCTAAGAGAGGGCAGCTTTCCTGTCGTCTCTCAAGCTCTTTCTTGTCCAGTATTCTTTTGAAATATTGCTCAGGGAATGTTAATCAGAAACATACAGTCTGCATAGTGGCAGTCAGATTACAAGAAGTGTGTTGTTTGGGTGATTATATTTTTTTTTTTCCCCTGTGATTGGCTTCACGAATGAACAGACATTTGGGGACAGAGTAGAAGGTAACCCTGGAACTGGGTAGAGTAGGATAAATTATTCTACTAGGTTAAAATATGCCTATGGGCAGACTCTTTCCTTGGAAACTAAAGAAGATATCAACTGATGTGATGAAGAAGTACTACCACTGGGCACTAGAGATTGCCAGAATGGTTGGAAAAGAAAGGGGATTGCTGTCATCTGCACAAGTAACAAAAGACAAGAAGCTAAATAGCCTGTTCCAAAAAAGATCATTGAAAGGAACTAGAAATACAAATTAAGGGAGAGACTGAATGTTGGATTAAAAACTTTTTTCAATTATGCCATTTTAAAAAATGCATAATGTAAGAGTGATTTTATTTTTTCCCCAGATAAGTCTCCAAAGAGCCCTCTACAGCAGAGTGTCATGTGGAAACCTTTTTCACACAGATTTTCTGGTGCATACAAAAACGCTTAGTATATCATAAAACATAGCTTTGTAAATCCATTCCCTGTGGTGTGTATCCTCTGCAAGGATAATGTTTGGACTATAAGTTAAAAATGATCAGTGATCAGTGGCTTGGCACACTGTCCTGATATTTGCAACGTACTGCTTACTTGGCAGTACATCTGCTACTGAAGGGAGACAGTTTTACCTTCTGTTTGAGGTCATGTTTGCAGGAGCAACTTTTATGAAAAACTACTATCCTACCTGCCTTTAATTCTGTCTGTGTTATCAGTAATCTTGTCGCATTCAGCCAAACTCGCAGTTGAGGTCAGGTGTCCTCAATTCAACTAGGATCAGCGAAACCATGCTAATTCACGCTGGACAGGAGAGCCCTGCTCTTCTGGTTTCTAAGGTCTAGATGCTTACTGGGTTTTCCTAATCGTCGCTCAAAACTGAAGAAAGGATACATTCTGCAATTAATCTGCACATAGGTTCATTTGTCCTCTCTTTGACAAGGCTATTTACAGTCATGATCATTATGCACATTGGTAAATTATATGGATAGTGTAGGATCAATGGCTCTAAATATAACAGGAGAATAGAAGACAATTTATCATCTAAAAAGAGGAAACTGCTCAATTTTGAGAGTTTATCAACAGAGATGCAATTATCCAATTTAATATTAGAAACAATGAAAGCTATAATTGTTTTTGAAAGCCACAATTTATAGGTGGATTTGCCTAGAGATTTTTTAAAGATTTAGAATTGTTGAGCAATTAAAATATATTTCCCCTTGCCCCTCCCCAATTAAATGGAAACATTTAAATGGAATTAAAGAGAAGACGTACTGCCAATTTTATTCCAAGCTAAAATATACACAGGATTAGTATTCTGAAAGCAAATTGAATCATAATTGTCTGAGAGTGCCTTACCACTGGTAGGTATCTTTCCTTGTCAGAAAAATGCGATGCTCTTTATTCATTTTACACAGACATTCCATATAACCTCTGCTTAAATTAAAACCCCATGTTGTCTTTCTCATAGGCACCATTTTCATCCTTTGCTCTGTATTCATCCCTGCTCTCTTGAAGCTAAGATATTGAAAAGGATAAATTTGGCTTGATAGCACTATGTATAACGATGCTACTGTATGTTGCTAGGATACCATTTGGTGGTCAACTGTCTCTAGTGCAGCCGCTATTACTTGCCAGGCTGACAGACATATTAGCTTTTATCCCCCTTAATGCTTGGGCTACAGAAAGTTTCCTTTCATTTTATTCCATTTTGATTTTCGGGGGGAAGTAAGCTTAGAGAGAAAGACATGGGAGAGGGAGAGAGATGTTATTATTTTATTTTATTTTCAATCTAAGTAACACATATGTTATCCCAGTGACTTTAAGAGGAAACATGTACCAGTCTTTGTAAGTTTTATAATTTTTGCTACATGATCTAATACAGGATTTAATCCTTTTGAGCCAGTGAGAACCTTTCATTGATTTATTACAACTCTGATAGCACCCCTTGGCTTTCTCCCTGAGGATTTTGAGGGCTAAAAGTGAGAGATGCAATGAGTTGAGCTACATAGCCATGTGATGTAGTTGGTGGGGTCTAAAAGTTCGTATCCTCTGGGAATGCATGCAGAGGGGAGGTGTAAGAAATTCACACTTGACTTTCTCAAGAAAAAATGCTTTTTCCAGAGGAAAAAAAAATAATGGTTGCTTTTCTTTTGATAGACTTGCTTATGAAACATTGACTTTTTGGTGACAATTTCTGAGTGCTGACCACTTCTAGAAATTAGTCGGCTTGACTGAGTGACAAAATATGAATTTACTACCTGAAGTTAGATGTCATTTATTGAAAAAAAAAAAAAACAACCAACAAAACCAAAACCAAACAAGCAAGAAAGCACCCTTCCCCACTTGTAGCTTGCCTTCTCTTCCTGATCTGATTCCTGCTCCTGCTTCTGTTCGTGAGCTCAAGGTAATGGTGCACTACTATGGAAACACAAAGAAGCTACAATCTGCTAGGAGATTTGAACCTTGGTCTTCATGTATTTAAGATGTGAAGAACCCTGATAGCAATATGCATTCCTTCTTTTGGAAAAGAAAAAAAAAGAAACAAAACCAAACACACCCGCATGTTGCTCTCTAGTAACTTACACTGCTTTCCTAACTTGATTTAAATGACAATTGTCCGTGAATTTCAGGCTGAGTAGGACCTAAATGTCCAGTCCTAAATACAATAACAAGAATTTAGGAGATAAATATTTGCATCTGAAAAGTATTTCTTCATGTAATTTCTGTCCAGCACAGGGAAAAGTAATTATAATCAGCACACAAGCCTAACTGATAAGTAGTCTTTGTACAAAGAGGTCGCTATTAAACCTTCTGTAAAGGATGTTACTTTTGGTGGGATACATCTTAACGTCTGTGGTAGTCACTTTATGTACCTGACCATAGTCACTACAGGAGATGGCTAGTTCTAGTATGTGATTTAGCTCACTTGTTTTAGACATCTCATTGTAGAATGAGATGCATTGCACATGTTTCTCTTGAAAGATTATAAAAAGAGCCTGAGGTTATAGACAACTACATTTAGTCAGATTAATATTAGTCTTTCTTGTAGGTGAGTATCATCTAACTTTGATATTTGGTCCTCTCTGTATTCAGAGGAAAGAGAAAATTGCCTTCAGAGAAGAGTTCACCATCACTGTTCTAGATCTGTCTCAGAAAGGGGTGAAATTCCTTTAGAGATGCCTCACTTTTGTTTGACTGTAGTGGGAACTGATACTGCAGTCTAGACTAAGCACCAGACTTTCAGAAGCCTAAGGTTAGGTCATATGAATACCACATTTAATGGATTTCTATTAGGTGAATCTTCCGTATATCCTGCATACAATAAAAGTAATGAGTCACAAGCAAAGACTAGTAAATTGTACAGAGGACACACGGTATTTGGGACAGCAGATGGACATCAGGTAACAGCTGATTAGGAAGTTACTCCCTAGTGTGTTCAAATATATCTGGACAGAAGGTGCACAAACAGTATCACAGCACACATGTGAACTCAGTGAAAAATTCTGGCCACACACAATGTTGCTGGACAATCTCTGGCATTGCTCACTCCACATTCCTTTATGCCCAACACTGAATTCATGATTACTAACATCTGCACATTATATTGGCAGTGTATCATCGTTTTCTGGCAGCTATGGATGCCAGTGAAAGACTGAACCACTTTGCTTAAGCCATGGGCAGTTGGGTGTAGTGAGATCCGTGCAGTTTATTGTGAGAATTTTCTGGGTTCTTGGCTGCTACAAATACAAATAACTCTAAAACCACCACCACCAACAGCAACAACAGAAAATCAAGATCTAGCCAGGTACCTTAAAATTATGTTGTGTTTTACAGATTTTTCTTACAACCATTCAGATGCCAGTATGCATCAACAAAGAGTTAAAAAGCCAAACCAAATACTATCAGTAATAAAGAAACCAAACAGTAAAATTTGTGCAAACTATAATTCCTAGCCATTCTGTGCAGCTGCTTTTTCTGTAGTATTTCCTGCCTAGTTTCCAGGGGAGAGATCGAAAACAAGTTTTGGTGATATAATCCAGCTGCCTTCAACCTCACTAGCACAAAGGCAGATATAAATCTGTCTTATTTGGCTACAAACCATGGTAATGTTTTATCATTAGGAGGACACAAATAAGGCATTGTGCATCAGTAGACATAAACCTTGGTCTTCATACATTTAAGGTGCAATGAAGCTCAACACTAACAGGTAAAGCAAGGAGGTTTAAGGAGTCACTGATTTAAGAACATTCAAATAACCCCTTGAGTCAAACATTAATGCAATGAATACAACCTCCTCTCTTGGGGAGTCTAAACGCTCTGAGTTATAAGGATGCTCTGAATTTTTTCTTGGTGCTTTCTATTGACTTAAAATTGAATTTAGATTGATGAATACTTCCATAACAACAACAATGACTGCAACAAGTGTGTGCCTTATCAAATTGACTCACCAGAGGTTTTGGGGGGTTGTGTATTTTTAAGTAAAACCAGCGGGGGTTTTTTCCATGAAAAACGAAAACTCATCACCAAAAATTTTAAAAAGAGAAGAAAAAACATGCTTTCCATGAAAAGCAGGAAAAAAATATTCTGAACAGAATCTGGGAGTCTGGTTTAGACACTTCGCTTGCAGTGGAGTATAGCATTTTCACTTAACAGCACTGAGGTGGAGGCATTGCTGCAGTTCTGGGGCTGCTAACTGCTGAGGTCATCTTCACTTTTGAGTGGAGACCACAGGGAGGGAACAAGGAAATGAGGAAGTTCTTAAGAAATTCTCTGACCTGAATTTTCTGTGAAAGTGATTTATATGTCTATTGTTACCTTCATACAGGGAAACAAGTTTTGTACAACCGACACTGCAAAAACAGCTGTATCATCAATTTCTGCTTTCAGTTGAACACTGATTATTACAGCTTGAGAAATTTTATTTTATTTTTAAAGTGGTCAACAGAGTACGTGATATACTTCAGGCATGTATAATCTTTTCTTGCAAGTATCTCAACACTGAAAAATCTTCCCATAGCTCAAAGTCACACATATTCTACAACAGAGGATTCAAGAGCAGTTCAGAGACAGAGGATATCTGTGCTCCTTAGACAGTTATTTATGCAACACTTTACTGTGGACTGGGAGTGGGATGAGCAGACAGCTGAGTCCTGAGAGACCTGCTGATGTTGGCTTAAACAGCCAGTGCTGGCTCATTTCCTCACTTCTGGTGCAGATCCAGAAGGCTTTCCACCAGGAGAGCTTGCCCGCAGCCATTCACATCACAGTTTCTGCAACGGATCCACACTTGAACTGTTCAGATGCCACAGGTTTGCCCATCTGGTATAGTTAAACCTATGGCTGTCACTCCCACACTGAAATGCAGCAATGACTTTCTCCACCCTTGACATCTTGCTGACCTGGCTGTATCTGATAACGCAATATCTGCTCATAGCAAGTGAATATGGATTCTGGCAAAAAATACTGGAACTCTTCATGAATCTGCCTCCGCTTGAGTCTCATTATTCAGCTTTATATCAGTGCTGATCTCTGTATTGCATTGCTACTGATGTTTACTTCCTAACCTGTCACAACTAGTATCACTTGCCCATTTCTGGTGTTGTGTACTTGCCATTGGTCCCTCTATCCTGCAGATAAACAGCCTCTTTGTGATTCAGCTGTATTAACAGAAAAGGTTACCATTGCCAGTTTAACCCTGCTGTCCCTTTCCCTTCTGCCTGAGATTATTCTCCCCATTAGATGTCCTTACAGAAGTGCTGTTACAAGAACTCTGTAATTTGCATCAGTCAAAATGACCTGGGATAAAGAAGACTTGCTATTTGCACATTTTAAAGTAACCCAATTTGTTTTGATTAAAGTGTCTTCAGAATCAGGTACTGAGAGGAGGCAGCCTTTAACAAACGGAAGATGGTGGTCAGCTACAAGCGAGCTGTGAGTGGTAGCCTAGACACAAATTTTATATGGAATACCTGCCCATTGTTAGCTTTAAAGCAAGCTGTATGTGTGATTTCCTGTCCTCCAACATTTTTCCTTGCGTAATCAGCACAGAATAAGTCCCGATTCAGACAGTGGTTTATTGTCTACAAGAGAGCAATGCTGCACTTGCACAAAACCACATTGTCCACCATGGAATCCATTTCTCATCAGCATTTGACACGTTTTCTGTCTGTGCTGTATGAAGCTTGGAATATGTTGACACATGGGGTGCAGCAATATCTCCAGAGAGATTTGAATACAGACGCCACGAACACAGGTACAATTCTACAGGAGCATTATCTGATTACTTAATTTGGTCGCAGGAATAAATACTTATGTTATCTCTGCAGCATGTTTACATGACACGTGGGGTTGGCTATTCACAAGATTTTTTTTTTTTAATTGCTGCTTTAAAAACTTATGACTGCAGAACTCACTTGCCAATACCAAGGGTATTCTGTCTCCTTTCTGTCAGGAATAGCAGGAATGGCACAGTTGACTCAGATGAAAGAAAACATAATTTCCAATCTGTACAATGCATCAAAAAGTACAATTTTGCCTTTTTGGCAAGCTCTTTCTATAATACTAAGTCATAAAAACTTTCTGGAACATGAATTTGTGGTACAGTTTGTATCCTCTTACTGGTGGCTTCTCTCATCTCCACCAAACCAAGAATTTAGCTGTCAATCTCACACTGCTATTGTCATTATGCTAAGCCTTTCTGTATTTACCCAGATTAAGGAATACTCTATTAGGCAAACACGAACATATAGTTGTGGTTATTGCAGAAATTTCCATATAATACTATTAAGTTGCTGAGATTTCTGCAATATCAGGTTATGGACATATATATATTGAAGGAATAAAATACTCTTCAGCAAGACTTTTCACTTCCTTACAGTACCGTTCAATTTTAGAAACCATCAATGGAAACATTCCTTGAGATCTTATTAATAATTGTTCAAGTTTAATTTAGAGGTGCAAACAGCAATACAAAGGCCACTGACAGAGAGCAGTTATTTGCACAGTAAAATGAGCATGTGTGCTTCTTGCTTAGTCTAAAAATAATTGGTTCATTAACCTTAAATGTATTGTTAACCCGATCGTATTGTTCAGGTCAAATGTAAAAACAGATAAGGTTTTTTGGGTTTATGTTAGATGATACCTAGGTATGTGCATGTTCACATTTATCACTCTTGAATCTATAATGATTACACATTCTTCAGAAAACAGAAGATTTTAGAGGGTGAACAGTGACAGCAAAGCCTAGGGACAAGACAACTGAAAGAATTTTGTTGGTGAATCTTAGTATTCATTAAAAGTCAAATACCAATATAAAGCTTAATAAATCCTGTGAGAAAACTTTTTTTTTTCACTGTGGGATTTGGATAATTTCTTCTTTTCTGAACTAAAGGTAAAACTATTGAGTTAAAATGCTACAGAAAACAATATTTATGTTAATAGATATTTAAACAGTTTTTTTTCTAGCCCTCCTCCATAACTCTCAAATACCACCAAATATTTTTTCTTGTTGAGGAGACACCAAGACAATAGTTAAAAAGAGCTTGCTCTAAGAATTCATTTGAGTTACCCTGTCACAGATGTATTGGATTTGCGTGGCAAGGTTTTGGTAGCCGGGGGGCTACAGGGGTGGCTCCTGTGAGAAGGTGCTAGAAACTTCCCCTGTGTCTGACAGAGCCAATGCCAGCCAGCGCCAAGATGGACCTGCTGCTAGCCAAGGCTGAGCCTATCAGCAGCTTCTGGGATAACATATTTAAGAAGGGGGAAAAAACCTGCTACACAACAGCAGCTGGGAAAGAGGAGTGAGAACATGTGAAACAACTCTGCAGACACCAAGGTCAGTGGAGAAGGAGGGGGAGGAGGTACTCCAGGTGCAGAAGCAGACCCTGCGGCCTGTGGTGAAGACCCTGGTGAGGCAGACTGTCCCCCTGCAGCCCATGGAGGTTAACGGTGGAACAGATATTCACCTGCAGCCCATGGAGGACCCCATGCCTGATCAGGTGGATGAGCCCAAAGGAGGCTGTGACCCCGTGGGAAGCCTACACTGGAACAGGCTCCTGGCAAGACCTGTGGACCTGTGGAGAGAGGAGCCCACACTGGAGCAGGTTTTCTGGCAGGACTTGTGACCCCATGGGGGATCCATGCTGGAGTAGTCTGTTCCTGAAGGACTCCACCATTGCACACCTGATTTCTCTATGTCCTACCCCACAAGTAGCACAAGGGGATGGGGAATGGGGGTTGCAGCCAGTTCATCATGGAGGACTGTCTCCTGTGACCCCACGCTGGAGCAGGGAAAGAGTGTGAGGAAGAAGGAATGGCAGAGACTGCCAGTGCAGTGTGATGAACTGACTGCAACCCCCATTCCCCATCCCCTTGTGCTACTTGTGGGGTAGGACATAGAGAAATCAGGTGTGCAATTGATCCAGGGAAGAAGGGATAGGTAGGGGGAAGGTGTTTTAAGATTTGTTTTTATTTCTCATTACCCTACTTTGATTTGATTGGTAATAAATTAAATTAATTTCCCCAAGTTGAGTCTGTTTTGCCTGTGATGGTACTTGGTGAGTGATCTCTCCCTGTCCTTATCTTGACCCATGAGCTTTTCATTTTATTTTTTCTCCCCTGTCTAGCTGAGGAGGGGGAGTGATAGAGTGGCTTGGTGGAAACCTGGTGTCCAGCCAAAGTCAACCCACCACAATGGAAGAGACCAGATGGAATAAATAAAGGAAATCCTTGTCTTCACAGAAGGGACTTAGATTAGGCGATTATTTTGGCTAGCCCATTCCCCAGCACTTGAGGGAGCAGAAGTTCAATTACCTTTAGAAGGACATTATTGCCCTTCCTTTAGTAAGTAGCACTGTAACATATTTTGCAGATAACCTTCATACAGATGAAACAGAGATGGCTTTGATAAAGGCAGGCTGAGTTAGGACTGATAGACCCAGGAGATTTCTCCTCTTGGTCTGTTTGCTGCTGTTTTCATTTCCCAGTCCATTCAGTACTGAGGTGGTACATGTGTCCCAAAGATATAAGAACAACACGCAAGTGTCTGGCTGCACATGCCACCACAGAGAGCATGGCCTTTTCCAGCACCCACATAAACATCAGCAGTGCTCACATACACCTGAACATAGACAACCCAGGCTTCCTCCTTCTGTGTGTCTCATCAGGTTTGAAACTAACCAGTGAAACATGCACCTACCCTCACTGTCTTGTTTCCCAACACCTCCTCAAATGCTAGCATGGGCCTTAAGTCTGACGTCCATGCCCAGACCCTGGGACTCTCATCCAGTCATTGGCTCAGACCTCTGGTCCCGACCAGGTGTGAGTGATCTCCTACACATTAGCTAGTCCAGCTTGATGTTCACTAGCAAATCATTCCCCCACATACATCACATGCAGAACAGATAGCAAGATCACACAGAAAACAGTAAGGAACAGGATTTAAAAATAAGGTAAGTGATCACATCCAGGTTTTGGTCAGAGGAGTGTCGATCACTTTTTCCTCCTCTCCATCTTTCCGTGCTTCTAGGTATCAGAGTTTGATCCCTCCCTTTCCTCAACTTTAGCCCTTTTCCTAACCATCCCAGAATAACCTCTATGTATTCCCCAAATCCCCTTAAAACATTCCATAAGTTTTACACAATCCCATAAGCCCCATAAAATACCGATTGTAAGTTTGTTCTTTCCCGTGAAACCCATGATAATCCCATTACCCTCCCTCATATCAGTTACAAAGTTGTAGCTGAGCATCTCAGTAGGCTGCTGATTAGCGGCCTGAGAGTCCTAGTCCTTGTTATTTTCTCCATTATCTCTTGTTCATTAGTGTTTATGCTTAATTTATTACTTTTCCTGTTTTTTGTTTCTGCAGGTTTGGTTTTTTTTTTTAATGTTAGTCATATATCCTCACAAACCAGATGTCCTCAGATTGCAGGTGTCCGTACATCCTTATGTTCCACATATACTTAGAGACATCAAACTTGAGTTTGTTCCTAAGTTTCTAAAAAATATTACTGAAATCAAAAATAATAATAAAAAAAAAACTTTGAGGAGACATTAGGGAATGCATGAGAATGCCACCACAATTATAAATGATTCGCCAGCTGCACCAGTTGCATCAGGTACATTTGAACAGGACAGGGCTGAACAAACTGAGTAGCTGGTATGGCCTTCCAAGATATTTACAACAACAGAGAGAGCATATAAGAAATCATTCACGTGTCTTCCAGGGAGGCACAAATGCAGCTGAGACAAGACACAGTAAGGAAACCTTGCCATGGATGAAGGCCAAAAAATCTAAAAAACCCTGGCAAACTATGGTGGGCCTGGGGAAATAGGAAGAAGGATAACCACTTTTTTAATGACTTCTCTGTAGGGAGGCCATCTAGGGATTCATCTAGGTATCTAGATGTTCGATTTGAGGAGGGCTTGGTGAAGCACATCTTCTGGAGTGATGTTAGGAGAGATGGTGGTTGTAAGACGGAGCATCACCTTCTGCTTATTTGATAGAAATAAGAGTGGGAACCAGTTCTACCTGAAGTTTTCAGTTCTAGGCAACCTGCTGGGTAGATGAGTTGAAAGCTGAAAGTTGTGACCAGCCAGTTCTCCCCATAACAACCAGTTTGAAAATTGCTGCGCAAGATTTTTCATTTAATTTAAGACTTCAGGACTGGCCCTTCTTTGTAGAGAGTTCATGACAGGACAAAGTGTCATTGGCTTCTCTGAAACAAACTTCATATCAAATTACAAGAGTACCAGGTCACAATCACTCTGAAATTCTGGTCAGTGTCAAAAATATGTGAAGTTGGACAATGACTGGTGAATTAGTCTCCTCCAAACAGTGACTGCTAAAATAACAGATCAGACATAACATAATGCAAATAAATAATTCATTCATTCATTTCATAAAAAAATGATTAAATAGAGTTTCTCATTTTTATATGATTTTTTTTTTTTTGTGGACAGCTAACTATTGTGCATGCAGCTTCCCTCTTCACCTTTGTTTTAACAATGATATTACTTAGAATAAATGTCATACCTCAGGGTGGCCAAGAGACAAAAATTGTACTTTGTAAAAAAATTCAGATTACAAGACTTGATCTCTCCCCTCACTTAAGTGTGAAGTCTAGATCTTTTAATTACTGCTGCACTTTAGTTTAAAAAAAAAAGAGCATCAACCAAGAATACTCAATAACATGGCCATAAATTACTCATTTAGAAAGCAGAACCATAAATAGAAGTCCCAGATCAGAAAAGGACAAACAAAATGGAAAAGATTAATTTATATCTTCCGTTGCTCACACTGATGCCCTATATACTAGATAGTTCTATGTGAGCTTTTCCTTCACATTTCTATTGTGGCTTTATAAAACAAATATCTCTGCATTTTTGTTTGTTTTATTACCTCCATTTATGAAAGTTTTTAAAGGAAATATATGTTTATAACATCATCTTTAGGGCATGTAGTGCCCTAACATCATCTTTAGGGCATGTAGTGACAGGACAAGGGGGAATGGCTTCAAACTGGAAGAGGGCAGGTTTAGATTGAACATTAGGAAGAAGTTTTTCACTTTGAGGGTGGTGAGGCACTGGAACAGGTTGCCCAGAGAGGTTGTTGAGGCCCCATCCCTGGAGGTGTTCAAGGCCAGGCTGGACGTGGCCTTGGGCAATCTGGTCTAGTGGGAGGTGTCCCTGCCTATGGCAGGGGGGTTGGAACTCGATGATCTTCAAGGTCCTTTCCAACCTAAACCATTCTATGATTCTATGATCTTTGCCTTGAAGCTATGTATAAGGAGGCCAGAAATTGTTACGTAGAAATACATGGCAGAAATAAATGAGAGTGGTCTTTCTTGATCTTTCAGAGACTTTCACAAGAAAAATCCATGTACAAAATGCACTGCAAGAAGTTTTAAGGTCAGCATGGAAATCTTTTGTCAAGTATTTAACTGTTGTGCTTTTTTTATATTGGACGATAACTTGTCTAAAATGCTGATAAAATAACGTACTTTTTGTCACAGCATAAGACAGTAGAGCTTCTGTGTAGTATCTGATGCTGGTACTCATCATACTCATCGCTAGCTAACCCTGTTAGCCTAGTAGCTGTGGATCTGTATGCCATCAATACTGGGATAAATTTCCTGCCAGACTCTGCATCTTCCTTTGTGCCTCTTACAGTCAATATAATTTTAATTATTTTCTGTACCTTTTCTGAGACACTGAATCACTGTATCTTATTCCAAATGTGCCTTTCCTAAAATATTTGTGGCTCCCCTGTTTTACTCCTCTTTTGGGAAGGTGCGTTGGTGGAGCATGTAACAGTGAAGAAATGTTCTGTGAAGGTAAAAGAGAATTAATCACAACACCACAACTAGTCAAAAGCCCGAACAGGGCTGAAGGAGGGAAGTGAGATGTGCAGCATCTGTGGATCTTTATACATCTATGCTGTGTATAAACAAGTTGACAAACAATCAGACACTATGTACTGAATGTAAAAACTAGAACGCAAAGCAGATGGGACACAAATATTTAAAACTCATGTTTCTAGCTTCCCAGTCTCTTCTGATTATAATCTCCTTGGAAAGGTCAAGATTTATTCCACATTAGTTATTAAAAAAAACCTGCAGGAAAACTGTAGAGTTAAGTTCATGAGTGTACAACCCCCAGTTATAGGTGATGAAATTGTGAAATTAACTTTCATTATTGAGTTCCAGTATTGAGTCTTATGAACCTTCAAAGCTACATGGTGCAGAACAGAAGGTAAATTTACATCAATTAATTGTTTTATGAAAACCTGATAAAGAAACACTCTCCTTGAACCACTTAGATTAATGAACCTAAATATAACATGTGCATATATCTGTGTATATAGTGCTATGTTAGAGGATATTAATGGCTGCCATCAATCACAAACCTGGTTACAATTGATATGTGAACTACCTTCACTGAGTCTAAATGAAAGAACAGTATAATGTTTCTTTTATGTAGGAACAGCTAAAACAATAGAAGCCAGGGATAAAAAAATAAATTAAGGATAACATCAATGCAACATCTAGCAGCTGAGCATCTTGTCTTTAGACAAGTTTACTTTAATCTAGTTTACTAGATGCTCAGCTTTTTCTATAAATAGGGATATAAAATAGATAGCTTATCCCAGCTATCTCAGACAAGATAGATAAGAAGAGATTCATTTTGGAAGCCCCTGTTTGTCTTTGCTGTCTACAAAGCTGGGATTCCCCGCCACAGGTGAGATTCAGCTGCCCTAATTTAGATAGATGTCTGGAAGCTAACTGTCTAAGTTTAAGACACTTTTATGAATAGTTAGGTCAGTTAAGTCACTGTGGACAAGGAGATTTCAGCAGAGATAACAATGGTATAATGAATTATCCTTTTAATGAAAATAATCTGACAATGACGTACTACTACTACTTTTGTGCCTGTTACTAGGATAACCCAGGAACTGATACTCTTTGTTTATTGCATGAGTCAATGTATGGTTGTTTTTTTTTTAAACTGTCTTTCTCCTCATGTCTTCCCACTAAAAACGAGAAGGCAGCTCCATCAGACAGAGATACAGTGAAGCAGGGGCTACCTAGTCACCTTGCAGTAAGTTCTTCTCCCCCTTGATTCAGTGGTGCAGTAAAAGGCTCATGGCTTAAGTTTAGATGGCATCAGGAAATATTTGGCCAGATCCTAGTTTTTGATGATTTGCTCTAACAATAAAGAGAGGTCTCTACTTCAAAAAATATTTGTGTATGTATTGTATACATATCTGTGTGTCCATACACATCTGTCATTATTATGCACATGCACATATGTATGTATGCATACATTTGTGTTAAAACAATCTCTTCTTTTCTTTACAGCAAAGTAGTGTGGTAAATTAAGTGATCAGGACACTAAAGCAGGACACTAAATTCCTGACTTCAGAGACTTCTGTCATACTCCTGACACCAAGATTAAGTTGTTTACACTGTTTCCACCCTCATAGTGCTGTTTATTCTGTTTATTCATAGCATAACTCTTTGGGTACCAAGGACTGAATCTTACTCTCACTCTAATTTAAGTTTAGAAGTCCAAGTACCTACACCTGCATCTGAGTTAGTCATTCTGACAGGGAGAAATAAACAGCTCAGAGGTAGGTGTTCACTTAGCAAACAGATACATCTGGTCATATGACCTTGATTTCCGTTGGTAATTCTTGAGCTTCAATTATTTATCAAAATAGACAAACATGAGTTAACTGCCATGCTAGTAAACTGCCCTTCACAGATGGGAGTAAAGAGAGTGCTGTAATGCACATTACTCCTTAGATGTCAGAAAAAAAAACACACGCCAGAGCTGAGAGGCAACAGCAGAATGACACCAAAAAGCGCCCAGTGGTTTGTCAATAAACTGGCATATACTTCATTACATGAAAAATCATTTGCTGGCATTTCAGAAAGGGTTTGTTAATGCTGTAAAAAAAATAACCTGGACATTCATAACCAAGTATCAGACACACAGCTATTCCTAAATCAGTGTTTTGAAGTAAGCAAATGGGGAACAATACCACAGTAACTTTGTCCCAGGTATTCTTTCTATCTAATTAATCATTTTCCGGAAACTGCAATAAAATACCGTTCTATTAGTCACACTGTCCAGCAGTCAGCCCCATAATGTGTCATTAGACATCTTTATATGTTATTCTTCTCTCTTGCATTCAATGAAAGGAATTTTGGTTGGACAGTGTAATGAACTATGAATTAATGCAGATTTACAGTAGGAGTTATTGGCCTTATTTTTCCCTGTACCAAATAAGCTGGTATGCTGCTACAAAATCTTATGCAATCACTCCTTGTAAAATATTAGTTTCTAACTGTCTTTTTCCATACAGATTCAAGAATTAGATTCTGATTGAAGTGATACAGCTCCCATATGACTGTCAACATTTACTCTTTATTTTAGGTAAATTAATATTTTCTTGGAGTTTCCTGTATGTTTGCAGATGTCTTCTATTTCAGAGGGCAATTATTCTATGTAAAAATGCATGAGATGTATCAGTAGTTGTGACCTCTCTGTCATTGGCCCTTGCTGATAAATTTCTCGAAGGAACTCTGTCAACGGGTTGGGACTGAGGGAGGCTAAACTTTGTGGAAGGAAATCTATCACACAGTGAACTGTGCTTAGAGCTTGCTTATTACAAGACATGAAAAATAAATGGTATGAGTGTGAAGCGTATTTCTTCACCTAGAGAATGACTTGGGGCATAATGGACTGCATTCAGGAATCTTCAGTTATTTTAGTCGATGTTTTATGTATTTGCTTTCATTTTCTGCCAAAATATGGTCCTAATTTTTCAGGCATTTACTTTTACTTTTAGGCAGAAAATAACATTTAGAAATGCAATGTATTTCACACCTTCTAGCTTAAGCCCTAGAACTTGTATTGCATCTTTGTCCACAACAGAAAGTAAGTTTTAAAGTACCAATAAACCCACCTGATGTATTGGCAAAACATCCTATCGTAGTTCAAAATAATATGCATAGGGGATTCAGTGATTGAAACAGTATCGGAATGGGATTATTAATTACAAAGAGTAAAAGTAATGGGTAAATACAGGAAGCACTGGAATTGATCTTCTTTGTCTCTGCATAGTCCAAAATGTATTGGAGAGGAGAATAAAGGGGACACAATAATCTTTTTAGCACCCAACTTCCCCCCCAAAAACAAATTAAATTGTAGCCATGGGAAAACACAGTAGAGTGGTGTCCTGGTTTCAGCTGGGACAGAGTTAATTTTCTTTCTAGTGGTTATTGTGTTTCAGATTTGGTATGAAAGTAATATCAACAATACATATATTTTTAGTTGTTGTTAAACAATACTTATGCTTTTCAAGGACTCTTTTTAGCTTCCCATAAAAGCTGAGAAGGAGTATAAATGGAACAATGGAATGGCCAACAGAATATTGCGTACCATGGACGTCATGCTCAGTATATAAATGGGGGTTGGCCGGGGGAGAACAAGCGATCACTGCTCGGTACACTGCCAATTCACCAGGTGGTGAGAGTGACTTGTGTCATTATGATTATTTTTATTATTGTTATTATCATTGTTATTTTCCTTTTCTGATATTGTTCTATTAAACTGTCTTTATCTCAACCTACTAGGTGGTTTTTTTTCCTTTCCCCTCCTTTTCTCCCTTTCCTCCCTATCCCTCTTTTGGAGGAGGAAAGGCTGGTGAGCAAGAGGCTGCATGGTCCTAGCTGCCAGCTGGGGTTAAACCACATCAAGTGGTATATTGACTCTATGTAATCAGACCACTAGACTGACTTCATACTGGCACTGAAGACACATAAAGGATAAGATAGCTTCTCCATAAAGCAATTAAGAACATCAACAATTACCGGGTATCGGGAAACTGAAATGCCAACTGTTTCAGATCAGAATTTAATCAGGGGAAAAAAAAAAGTCAGTAAAACATTCTACAGTTATTCAGAACAGTAATTTCAGTTGTTCAGTTTCAAACACCTCTTGCTATTTATTAAAAATTTATTAATCATTCAATATAATTCTTACCAGGGCCTGTAGTGATAAGACAAGAGGTAGAATCTATGATAACCTATGATAAACATAGGATCATAGAATGATTAGAATTATCATAATTCTGTGATAATCATAGGATCATAGAATGGTTTAGGTTGGAAGGGACATTAAAGATCATCTAGTTCCACCCCCCCTGCCATGGGCAGGGACACCTCCCACTAGACCAGGTTGCTCAAAACTCCGTCCAACCTGGCCTTGAACACTTCCAGGGATGGGGCCTCCACGACTTCCCTGGGCAACCTGTTCCTGTGCCTCACCACCCTCAGAGTGAAAAATTTCTTCCTAATATCTATTCTAAACGTACCTTCTTCCAGTTTAAAGCCATTACCCCTCATCCTATCACTACATGCCCTTGTAAAAAGTCCCTCTCCAGCTTTCTTGTAGATGCCCTTCAGATACTGGAAAGCTGCTATAAGGTCTCCCCAGAGCCTTCTTTTCTCCAGGCTGAACAACCCCAACTCTCAGCCTGTCCTCATAGGAGATGTGCTCTAACCTTCTGATCACATTTATGGCCCTCCTCTGGACCCACTCCAACAGGTCCGTGTCCTTTTTATGTTGAGGGCTCCAGAGATGGATGCAGTATTCCAGGTGGGGTCTCACGAGAGTGGAGTAGAAGGGCAGAATCATCTTCCTCAACCTGTTGGCCACGCTTCTTTTGATGCAGCCCAGGATAGAGTTGGCCTTCTGGGCTGTAAATGCACATTAGTAATGGTTTTAAAATGATAGAGTGTAGATTTAGATTAGATATAAGAAAGAAATTTTTCACTATGAGAGTGGTGAGGCACTGGAACAGTTTGCCCAGAGAAGTTGTGGATGCCCCATCATTGGAAGTGTTCAAGGTCAGGTTGGATGGGGCTTTGAGCAACCTGGTCTAGTGAAGGATGACACTGCTTGTGGCAGAGGAGACGGACTGGATGGTCTTTAAAGGTCCTTTCCAACCCAAACCGTTCTACGATTCTATGATTCTACATACCTGACTGTAATAAAAGTTTATATATATTCTGCAGTATCACTAAAATACATTTCATTAGCGTACACATATGTGCATGCCTATGTGTGTATACACTCACAGAATCCCTCAAAACATGTCATTTTAGGTCTGCAATTTAACCTTTTGAGTTAAACCACATCTGATGTCTGTAGGAGTCTTATCATTTAAAACTACTCCTCAAGTGAGAGCTTACTTCTTTCAGTTCTAAAGATGCTGCCAAAATGATAATTTTCTTTTTAAATTGACATGAGTGACTACTGGGGATAAGTATACATGATTTTTTTTTATTTAAAAATACCACATCTATCTGATTGAACAGTATAGTAAAAATATTAACAAAATTTGACATTAAAATGCATAAATATTTGTTGGAATCAAATTTTAATCTGTATCTGATACCTGATCCAAAATGCAGAGCACAAAAATTAATTACAGAAATAGTCAACTAGTAAACAAAAATTGTACTGTGTGATACTAATGAATGTAATTTCCAAGTTAAAATATAAAATGTATAATAAATTTTCTATAAGCTGTTCTTGTTAGAAAATGTATTTCTGAAAGTCATCGATGGGTAAGATCAGCTTGGATAAATTGTTGATAATAAATTTGTTCATCACATTTAATATTTAGGAATGGGCAGGAGCAGCTTGAGTGTAATGGGGTCCATCCCCACCAGAACTTGATAAAACTCAGTAAAATATGAGTTGTATTTACCTTGATGGCTGATGGTGTGCATCAAACCTGACACCACAACATGCAGAAACAGTGGCTTTGTTTTTCAATAGAATGTATACTGTGCCTGCACAGTAGTCCTCAGTCTGTATTTCCCTGGCTGCCAGCCAGAAGTGGGCATCGTGGGTTCATGATGAACAAGCCCAGAGGAGCTGGGGCCTTGAACAGCATCAGTGTGAAATGTGTGCGTGTGTGTGTGTGTGTACATCTCAGAATACAAATCTTAGAATACAAGATTGCTATCCACTCACTATACCCATCCTGCTGAGAAAATACATTTTTGATTACATGTCACTGACTGTTGTAGTTTTGTTCTTGCAGCCACCCCACTGAAATTCGCTTGTGGCAAGCAATGTAAAAGACTAATTGCCCTTTTTTCTGTCTTCCAACCTCTAGCAGCTAAATATTCTTGTCTTCTTAGTATTATATTAATAATAAATAACCAATACATTTCTTGCTTTGTACAATATTGTTCTCCTAGACCTCCTCTGTGTTATATGCATACATATCCACACGTACATACACACACACACACACACAGAAAAATCTACTGCAAAATTTTGTGTTGAAATCCCCACCAGCTAAAAAACATTAGAATTACCACAGGCAATAGGATTCAATGTATCACAGGCTCTGTTAATTCCTTTATGCTTAATAACATGAAATTGAAGACATATCTCTTCTACCCTCCTTCCTCTCATCCCCTTAGTGTCTTTGCTTTGGTCCTCTGGTGACACTTTTAAAACTTTTGCTTTTATTGTTGTTCTACACATCAAGTAAGACACATCATGTAAAGCAGAAACTTTACAATGGAAGAAAAGCAACCAAAAACTTAAACAAAAAAAAATTATTATATTTGCATGAAACTAACGTACAAAGAAAGAAGAAATTGTAAATTTTCTCTACTAAATATTTGACAAGAAGTTGCAGAAACGAGACAGCGCTCACTTGAGTTTTGTTGTGTCACAATAGCCTAATACCAAATGGCATGCCGATGTTAATGATCCAGAAAATTTCTGGGTTTCATTGGGTTGTTTTTTTAATGAAGTTATTAATCTGAATATACATAAGTCTTTATCTGAGTTCCAGTAGATACAATTGCATTTTTATGAAGGTTGAGCAAGTATTTGTGCAAAAGTATGGGCTTTTTTAATCTTTTTTTTTTTTTTTTTTTTTTTTNTTTTTTTTTTTTTTTTTGCTAGCATGCATAATCATTTGATTTTGCTTAAAATTCTGCACTGAAATTCTGAACACTACTTGGCCTTTACTGTAGCTTTGGATGTTCACTACCACCTCCTTAGTAACCATTACAGGTCAGTTATGTAGTATCAGTGTGCCTGATGCACTGAGGAGGGTGGCTGTCACCTTAAAATGCATGGCTACTGTAAGAACATAAAAAGAGGATTAGGTCATTGGATCAAAGATTCATGTGTATGATGGATGTCAGTATCCAGTTTCTGGCATTGTCCAAGAATAGATTTATAGGTAAGAATACCATTGCAGGGGAAATAGCCATGTGAGTGAAATGATGTAAATAATCAGCTTGCTTTTGGTTTTTTTTTTGTAGTTTTTCTAATTACTTGACACACAAAAAAACTCACCACAAAAAA